>VZSE01011964.1:323611-589118 GCA_013398275.1 Promerops cafer
GGGGTCCCTGTGCCCGCGGGTGTCACCCGCCGCGGTGCTTGCCCCCAGCCGGGGACGCGCGGGTCTGCTGCCGGAGGTCAGGACACATCAGCACCTTGGCGATTTCAGCACCACCCCGCACGCCGCCGCTCAGCGCTCCCCGGGCCCGCGGCGTGTTCGGGCTGCTTACACAACGAGGATCTGCGTGATGAGCGGCATCGCTGGCCTCGTTCAGCACCGCGACCCCGGCCTGGAGCTCAGCCTGCGCAGGGGCGAGTTGGCCGCCCCTGGCCGAAGAGGAACCCGCGGCGTGCTGCTCCTCCGTGCTGCCGTGCGCTCCGCTCTCAGCTGACATAGCTTAGAGGTTTTATTATAGCTGCTCCCCTTCCGTGTGCTCTCGGCTTGTCAGCGTGTGTAAAAGGAACATTTGTTAGCCGCCAGCTGGTCTCTCATTAATAGAATCATGAAGTTGTGTAGGTTGGATAAGACCTCTAGTATCATGAAGTCTAACCATTAACTCAGCACTGCCAGGAAGAGATCTCGCTCTCTCTGGGTCTGGCATAGCTGGTGCCGAGTGTCAGGGGAAAGGCCTCCTGTCCCTGTTGGAACAGCTGCTGGGGCACGTGCTGCATTTCCACATGAAAGGTTGTGCTGCTGCGGACCCGCAGATGTGTGGTTTAGGTACAGCCTCTGCCCACCCTGCTGTACACAGCGTACAGAGCACGGGGAGCACACAGCTCTGCACTGTCCTCCCAAGACAACACCGAGTAATGATTCTGGCCGTGTCACAGGCGTGGTGTACCAAGGAGAGGTGACATAGCTGGGGAGTACCAAAGGACTACCTTTCGGTCTTCAATACTGGTTCTCCATTACAAGTACTGCAAAAAGTCCCTTTTGCTAAAAGCACATCACAACTTCAAAGTTTCCCTGATGTATTTGCTCTCTCTAAAATAAGGAGAGTTTAGAAACTTCATGAAAATTGAGTTCCTGGATAAAATGATTTGAAGACAGATTACCCGTAACATGGGTCATATGATATTGAGTAGTTCTTTAACTTGTTCACTTCCATGTGACATGTCATTCAGTCCCAAATTTAGGGACAACACTGGTTTGTCAAGTGTCTCTTAGCATAGGATCAACCCAGTGTACAAGCTCAGTGGCCTCAATCATTTACTTGAGCTTCTTTGGTCTAGCATCTAGTCTTGCTCCCAACAGGAATACGGGCAAACTGATTCAAAAAAAGTGCTACTCTGGCACGAGATCACCTTGTAGAGAGTAGTGTTCTCCTCGACCTGTCCACATCCAAAGTCTGACTCATCCTGTGACAGCATTTTGTTTGTCACAAGGTAAAGCCAAAAGAGTCATGTGAGGCTGCTAAGTAAGAGGGGCTGTTCAGGTCACTCATCTAGCTGTTAACATTTATTTGAGCAGGGTGAAGAAGGGATTTTAAGCCTGTTGGAACTTTCTTTTGTTCCACAGAGGGATATTGTCGAGAGGCCCATTAAGTTTCTTTCCAGATCCAGCTGTGCTGAAGAGTCTGTCACTTACAAAGGAACTCAAGTGTCTGAGTGCAGTCCAGGTTGCTGGCCAACTCGTTTTAATGCACAGTTACTTCAGGACAGCCTTCCCGGTGCCAAAGAGTGGAGCTGTGGATCTGTGTTCTGGAGAGGTCCTCTGCTTCTCTCCTTCCTAGTAACTGTGTTTAAGTTTGGGTTTGGGTTTACAGAGCCAAGTGGCTCCAGCAAAGCTGTGATCTCACCAGTGCTGAAGGCAAAGCTGCAGCCTGAGCTGGTCACCTGGAAGCACCTTTTTACCTTTGTGCAACAGCTCAAAGCCTGTTCATGAATATCTTCGAGTGCTGACACAACATAGTCCCCTCAGGCAGGTGCATTGGAAGAGACTTGGCCCTCATTTGTTTCCAGTCCCCCTTGCTGAAAGAGGAACAAAAAGCAATAGATATGGTTGGATTTTTAAGATCAGACTTAGCTGGGTGATGCTTATTTGAAGTTGAGCATTTCCAAATAACACAATACATGGCAAGCTATCTTCCTCTCTCCCCTGCAACCAGTATTCACACTGGCCCAAATTTGAGTGACATGCTCATGAACAGACTTCACAAAGATCACAGTCATGTGGTGGCTGCAGCTCTGAAGTTTGCACTGGTTTGAATTTTATGACATCCTCAATGTGTGAAGAATTGAAGATTCTTTTGATGAAGATGAAGGTATTTTGAAGAAATGCTTTGCTAAAATATTTTGCTGAAAACAGTAGTGCTTTACTAAGTAATATTGACATGTAAAATGTGATTTTAATTGCCTTCTAAGAAGTTAAGTACTTTCTAAAATTGAGTTGGCTTTAAGTTACCATGTTAACAATCTACTGAGAACCTTAGCCCTCTACATGTCATTTATGGATTACAGAGTAACATTACTGTACTCTTTGTACTAATGTTCAACTCATATTTCCAAGGCTATCTTGAGAACAATGGTTAACACAAATTTTTAAAAGGAACCTAAAAAGGGAAGAGAAGCACATTTTTGGCAGATAGTTTTATACAAAATGCAGTTCTGCAGAAACCTTTCATTATCCTGTGTCATGCTGATGAGCAGGGCAAACAAAGATGTATGAAGGAAGTTCTCCAAATATTGGAGAAAGAAAAAGAGAGTAAGTAATGTAATGCTGCAGAGGCATACCTAAGTTTAGATGTAACTGTAAAGGTGTGGGCAACAACATGCCACTGACTTTGTGTTCCTGAAAATGGGGTGTTCTGAACACCTCTGTCATAGCACCAGCACTACTGCTAACTGGAGTTTCCATGCCATATGGCACTTTTTACTCTTCTGAAGTGTTGTGGTGAAAATTTTTGCTTGTTTGAATCCTCAAGCATATGTTAAGCATCAGGATATATTTATTTTTTCTGAATAAGAAAATCTTAACAGAACTGGTGTTCTTGCTGGCCTCTCATCTCATACACTACATAACAGCAACTATTTCTAAATGGTGTACTTTATTCAGTAGTTTTGCTTTTCAGTTATTTACCTCTCGTACTTGTGTATTTGCAAGTCCTCCTTGCTCATCTCTGATTATTTCATATCTCAGATTTAGATATTTCCACTGAAAGCCCTTCACACTGGTGGCTTTTCTGTTTAGATCACTCAGTGGAGAAGAATTTGGCAGCTCCCTTTGCACTATGTTCAGGTGCAGGTTGTGCAGAGACCCCATTGTGGTTTTCCCCAGTCCTAAACAAAGCTACAAGAGCTACTAGATCTGCTGTGACTGGCTTTCAGACTACTTGAGGATTTGAAATTTATTTAATGCAGCTGCTTGGTTCGGTTTGAGGTGATTTGGTCTTTTGCTTTCCTTCCTGTTTTGCTTTCAATCACATTTATGTACTAGGCATGTGATAGCTCTTCACTGACGATAGCTGATGTAAGTTGTTTTCGTCTGACTGCATTGCTTAATACAGAATTTCTAGTGAGCTATTTTACAGCTCCAGTTCAGCACCTTAGACGTGCTTTGAAAAATAACTGGTGGTACTGGTAATGCTGTGCTGCCTGCCACTCCCTGTCCCCTCCCTCCGGAGCTGTGTATTGGGTGGCGATGATCAGCAGCAGCGTGCTGGAGATAACCCTGGTTACCGTGACTCAGCAAAGCGCTCCTCTCTTCGGTCTGTATTTCATTTCACCCGTTTGCAAAAGTGGACAGAGGCATCCTTCTAGGTGCCTAGATGCATCTTTTAATCTGAAACAGTGGGTTTCTTTCCGTTTCTTAAGTTTCCATTTATTTAATGTAAACAGTTCCTTAACGAGGAACTGAAAGTAAGCAGCTGAGGCAAGAGCAGGCGTGAGTGCCTCTGAGTCACATGCTGTTCTGTTGCAGGAGGCTATTAAATTTCATCTGTTCTTAAAATTTTGCTAGAGCAAAGTTCTTTCCCCGTTTGCTAAATGAAAGTGCTTTTCATTCCTGGTAAGTTGTTGGGACTGGCTGGCTGCATTCCCTTTTCAAAGACAAGGACTCGTCATCTACCATTGCCTTCCCGAGAAGCAGCAGCTTTTTGAGGAGCTTCACAAAGACCAATAAGCAGAATGCAGTGTGTTTAGGATACAAGTATTTAAGCTGAGTATCATCAGGAAGGTGGCGACAGATGATGAGCTGTTCTCATCTTTCTAAGTCAGTGAGAGATTTGCTGTTCTCCCAGAGGACCGTGCATCAGGCATGAGCCTGAGCAGTCCAGCTGAACTCTCGAGATCAGTGGCAAAGCCTTCATCACTTGAAGGAGTTCGAATTAGGGTGAGTGAGACTGTGTCTGTACCCCAGACAGGGATTTCATGTGCTTTTCCCAGTTTTAGATTCTCAGGGGAAAAAGAAAATGGTTTCAAAGGCGAACCTGTCAAACGTTTCAGAGGAAGCAGGACTTCAGTCTTCTTAGCTGTGGTTTAGGTGGTAATGGCATTTTTCCTCCACCAATTGACCACCAAAACTATTCTTGACATTCAAAGCAGCGGGGGACACGGTTATCAGTCCTTATTTCTATACGTCCAAAAATACCCAAACACACCCTTTCCCAGATCTTCCAAACATCTGCCCAGATCTGTTCAGAAAGATCTGCAAAGTGATGTTCAATATGTCCTGTTGCTTTAACTGAAATAATTCCTTCCCTGGCATGATTCTGCTGTATATTTGTGCACATAAACATCACTGGGTATTTATCCAAATTACACCCTTTTCTCCCCTTTTTTTTTAATAGTTGCAGGGACAGTAGGTTTCCTGGTGGTCTCTTAGGTATAAAACAGCAGCAGAAAATTTTCTGGGTTCTTTCAGATTATGACAATACCTGACACAGATTTGTCATGTACTGTTTTCAGACAAGTGCCTTGCAAGATTTCTTACAAAGAAAGATGGGACAATATTTCTGAAAATAATATGGCACTTCAATCCAGCTTTAGGCATCATCATAAATGAATTTCTTCTAGAATAGTGTTGAATGCTATTTATTGCTCCTACAAGGAAAATAAATAATAAAGCAGCTCCATTCCTTTGGAAATTGGAGCTCATAAAGGGGAGGTATTGAGTTTAGCCAGTTGAATGGTAAGTGTGAAGACTCAGGTTAAACACCTTAAATAGGTCCTTCAGGGACCTATTAAACCCAATAACCTAACCATGACAGATGACGTTCCTGGTTCAAGAAGTTCCTGAACTGATGATTCCTGGAAGTGGGGAAGGTATCCTGAGAACAGTCAGCATATGTACTTGTTCTTTCACCTGTTTTCTGAGCATCTGTTATTTGTCCCTGCCAGAGAAGGTAATTTGAAGTAGGTGGACTTTTGTCTACTCGATCTGGCCATACTTATTTCAGTAGGACTGCAGTGCTGATAGAAGTATAGAGCTAGCATTTTGAAAAGATTTCATAAAAACTGGGAGCATAAAAATGGGAGCATACAAGGCAAAGGCTGTATGAAATAAGAAAAAGGAGAAGCTGGTCAAATAAATTTGCATGAAGGTACACACTTTGGGCTGTAACATGTACAGTTAGTGACAGGCAGTTTTGCCCTGAATTATTCAGCTGTATAAATGTAAGAGTTTGTATAACATATTGGAAAAACTTTTTATTTTTTACATGGGCCTGGGGGTGGTTGTTTTTTCTATGAGAAGGTACAAATAATTTTCAGATAGCTTTGAAAGTGAGCTGAGCCTGATCACAGGTTTTAAGCTTGCTGAGCTTTAAGCTTACCTCGCTGCTGTGAGCAGCAAGTTTCACCTTCTGTCTATTTCAAAAATTAAGTTTGTGGTGGGGAAATGGGAAGCCAGTTATCAAGTGGTTTTGCATAACAAAGTTGATAGTGACAGTGTGCCTTACAGACACTGAACCTCCTGCTCATAACTATGCTGTCTGCTTTCCCTGACAGTATCTATATGGCATGCCCATGGCTGCTAGAACTGCTTAATGGGAAAAAGAATAGCTAATAAAGCACTTAGGGACTTAATTGCAAAATTAATTTGGCAAACAGAAGAAGTACTGCCCGACTCTCAGAGATCTTTTTTCTTTTTCTTTTTTCTCTGCTGCTGATTCTCGTCTATTGTGTTGTGATGGTTTTCTTCTTTGCCACTCCAAACTCCCTGGTACCCTGTGCCCTCCTTTGGTGCATCTTATGCCCAGCTTCTACATCCCCTCTCCTCTGATCTCTCTGGCTGAGGCCTTGTGATAGCCTTGGGAACTCTTGTCTCCCTGGCATGCTTGAGGCCTGGGAATACCTACTGTTACTTCCATGCCTTATTCCCCAGCATTGACACCTCAAAGAAGCAGCTGGGCCTCCTTCCATAATTGTTTCCAGGTCTTTGCAGATGTCAGGTGAGTGAAGCTTGGAAGCATGAAAAAGAGAAACCAAAAAGCCATGCTGTCACCAGCAGATCAAGCTGCTCTCCGTGAAACCAGACAGTGTCCTTAGCTTCCCTCTTGTTTTGCACTGTTTTTACTCTCTGCCTGTCCTGCTCCATCCACACCCATTTCAACATTGGCAATCCAGTCTCTGAGTTGAAGTGATTATGCTTTCTCACACCTTTTCTTTTTGAACTTGAATAAGTTCTGTTTGTTCTATATTGAAAAGAAAACCCTTTATAAGTATGATATTTTGAGCCTGAACTTGCATACATTCTCCAGGGCAACATGGGAAAAGTTCCTCTTTCAAAATTAAACATTTCTATTATTTTTGAAACAAAACCACATTAATGAAGACATCACTAAATATCTTCAGTGATTCAAACAGATTTACAATATAACATACTGTATTCAGGTGTAAATAATGTTTACCTGGGAAAAGCTGGACATGTGAAACAGTGAGTACTTGAAATACTCTCTTTTTCCCCTCTTCTTTTGTTCTAAACTTTCTAAAGACTGGACTAACATCACAATACTGTTGTTTTATAAAAATCCCTGAAAACGTTTTGAGAGATAAATGAATATATACTCATTTAGAAATATCACAGCTTGAAGTTTGTCCTTTCTATTTCAAATTTCCTGACTGTGGCTTTTGTTTAGTTTTTACAAGACTGAACTGGTAGAGAGCCCCTCCTTTGTTGCTTGTCTTTGTGTTTCTTGAGGGGCTGGCACTCCTCTGGGGCTCCAGAAGAGCTCTGTCAGTGCAGGAGGTACCAGCCTTGCTCATGTCTACAGCCAACCCACCTGTAAGCTTGGGTTCATGAGATAGTGACAGATAAGTTGTGTTCCTTTGGCCTGGCTTTCTGGCATGTTCAGAAGATATCAACAACAAAAAAAATGATTTAAAAATCTTTACTTTTTTTGCATGTGAATCAAGGAGAGATTGATTTGTGATATGTCCACACTCAGCTATTTCTTTTTAATTTCTGAATAAGAGTAACACTTCTGACAGTCACTCATGCCTTAGTTTAATAAAAGGGGAAATAAAATTTTAGCATGCCTCATCCCAATCCAAACCACTAATGCTACTTACATTGATAAGATTTATTGCAGATCAGATAGTGTCTGACCAAACCACTCCAATGCTTTGCCTACATGACAGCCACAGGCCATGTTCCTTTGCCCTGTAAGTTAAATACTACTTTTTTAATGATGTGACAGCAAGGCTTGTGGCTAAAGGTAATGAAACTTTTCATTAAACTGTACCTTCACTGGCTGTTACACTGAGGTCCTCTCTGGAAATTGTTCCTTGTTGCTGTGAGCAAATTCAGCTCATGTTTGCAGGAGATCTGACATGATTGCTGTTGCAGCATCGTTTGCACTTTTAATTTCTTTTGGTCATATGCAAAGCACAGGCAATGCTGTATGCTGTTTGTCAACTGCTTGTCACAGCCTGGGTGAAGAGAGGTAGAAAGTGGTTAAGGTGGGACTGGGTTGTCTGGGGCTTCCCATTTCTCTTCTCCCCATGCTGTTCCCTGGGCATGTGGTATAGACTAGATACCTCATTCTTGCATCTTCTGAAGAAAATTTGGTACCGGTATTTTAACTAATTTGCACTCTGATTCTTCTTTCTTAGTAATATTGGTACTATTTACCTGTCTTTGAGAAGCTGCTGAAATGAATGTAGCCTCAAGCATTCTTTAATTGAGGGTAGCAAAGTTCATATTTTTAATAAGTAAGCATCCTGAAATTACTGGTTCAAGACTGATTTAATTCTCCATCCTAGTGCAATTCTCCAGTCTAAGTCAAATACAATTTCACAGTTCATTCATGCTGAACTAAAAATATTTTATACTCTTTTTGTGAAATCACCTCAGACTCTTAAAAACCCATTATACTAATCACCTATTTAACGTGTACAACTGAAGAAATAGGTGTACTTACAGGGTTCAGGGAAAACTGTATGAGAGAGGGAATTATACTATTCCTAGAATTTCAAGAGTGGATTTTGTTTCTAACCTAGAAAATTCAGCCCAACTTCAGAACTGGATGGTGTGAAATCCCATAGTAAATGGTGAAAATTTATAACAGAATTTAAAGAATTTTAACAACTACCACACAGGAGAGTGAAGTTCTGAAAATTCTTCTTTGATTACAACCATTTCAGTCGCCAGAGTTCTTGCAAGAAGCAGGTTTTAAGAGGATGCAGGTAGGGTCAAAACACTGAGGATAACTCCAGCAAATTTAAGGGGAAGCATGTGAGATAGAAGTTCTTCTGTTATCATATTCCCCTCCCTTCCCCTCCCTTCATTTGCCCTCCCCTCCCCTCCCACACCAATCTTCAAATGAGTGATGAAAGGTTGTTGAATAGTAACACTATTTTTGAGCAGCATGTGGGACAAAAAAACTGTTAAAATGCAGTAAAAATTTTCTCCCAAGATGAATTTACAATGGAAAAAAAATTTGATCAAGATGGAATTTCTAGATCTGTAAGTCCTATTAAGAAAAGAAAAGAAGAAAAAAAAAAGGAGAGAATTTGTGATATTTCATGGATATTAGAAATAATACCTGTGCAACAACTGTAGCATCACTGCACATAATGGAAGGAACACAATGGATGCAGATTAGGACACAAGTATAGCTATTATAATACATTAATGTGTTCTGTAGTGATAAAGGAATTTAGAAAGACAGAGTGAGTGGCTGTTGCTTGTTGATGATATATTATTCATTCCCCTTCAATAATGGACATAGTGTAGAAATATCTCAGCAGAATGATGAGGCTGCAGGTAGAAGACAATTGCAATTACTCCAGAAAGGTGAAAGGTAACAGATGCTTTAAAAACCCAGGGGAGCACATCTGATGGAGGCAGCTGCAGCGTTGTCATATTAATGTCTATCAGTAAGACAATCCTCTGTATGATAAGAAGTCATGAGAAAATAAGCTGTCATCCTCAGTGTTGTGACCCAGCCAGCATTATCAGAGCAAGCCTGTCTCAATTGCTGAGTCCCATCAGCTAGACAACAAAACTGAAATCAAGGTAATAATTACTCCCTAAAGTAGTTTTTTTTTCCTGAATATCAACCATTCCTTCAGCTAGCAGAAACTGAGTCTTTATTTTCTGATTGTACTTGTATTTTCTCATTTTCCAAAATACTGTCTATAGAATTTCTTCCCTGCTGATGAAAATATATACAATGTTAAATGTGATCAAATTTGCTCCAATTTGCCTGAGAGCAATAAGAAATCATAGCTTTCAGCCATGACTGCACTGTACATTTCTGCACTATAAATCTTCCTCTCTCACACGTTTTTCATGCTGATGAACCTTCCTGAATGCTATGCAATATCACAAAATCTGTAAAATGGCTATTAGGGAGCCCTGGTTATCATTCCAGTAATTTCCTATGTGGGACTGGGATGGGAGTATCTGGCAATATTTGATTTTGCAGCTATATGATATCCTATCTTGCCTATCCCATTGAGGCTGTTGTTATTGTCTGGAGTCATCTGCAGGCAGTCTGGCACTGCTTGCAAGTCGACACATCTGGGAATTTTTTTGCCTTTCATGCTTTGAAGCTTTGCTTTCGAAAGCTCTGCTTTCATCTGTTTTCCCCCCTTAAAACAGTTGTCAGCCATCATTTGCAGTTCTTTGGCTTTATGGTAAAGTGCAAAGGAATGCTGCAGCCTTATCCTCCCTTGGCTGGAATGCAGTCCTAACAAGCTGGAAGTGATATAGTCCCATTAAAATCTCATTGTATCCTCTTCTGCCTGGCTTTGCTGATGCTTAGCACTACCAAAGCAGTGGATTTTTGCAGGATTCCTCACAGAAGTCAGTGTATCTTTCTGCCCTGACCTTGGGCACTTCTCTAGTGGAAGATGCTATGAAGTGATGCCTAGCTGCTGAGCACCTTAAACAGGGTAAGGTGGATTGTACCAAAATATCTGTGTGCAGGAAGAAGAGTTTCTTCATCTTTTGATCCACACATGTTTTGTGCCCTCTGCGCATCTTCTGGATCCAGCTGCAGCCTCTGCACTGGAGATTAATGATACAAAAGTAAGGAAACTACAAACCTGGCCTTGCAGGGCCCACAAAAGAAGGCACAAAGCCAGCATCAGGGATACCTTGATAATCATGCTATTATCTGCACCTAGTCATTGGGTATTTGTTGCCATCACTGCCTTACATTTCCCTGTGATTTACAGGAGCCTGTCCCCCTGTATGTATACAGGGAATGTATTCACAGATGTCTGACTGCAGCAATAGGTACTGCTCATTAACGCCACTATTTTCTTCACAATAAATCCCTGCCTACTTTCAGTAGGAAAAAAGTCTAGCTACAAATCAGGGCTGGCATTGCTGAATGATCTGTGATCTGCTGCCAGCTTTGCTGTTAAATAGTGGGAAAAACAGGTAGGTTAGTAGTTTATATTTTAATTTTAAATTATATTGATAGCTAGTATTTTCTATTGTGGTTGTCTGAAGTCAGATGCATCTGAAAATGACTGGTGTGTGTCAATCTCTTTGATTTGATAGTTGGTGTCCATCAGTCCTGTGAATCTAGATGGTCTTACGCTTTTCAGTGTAAACATCAGAAGTTGCTTGAGATCACATCCTTTCTATTTTGGGATTTTCCCATGACTAATATGAATGGGGTGATATTCTTCTGGTACAAGGAATACAATTGCAAGCTCAATGTCACCAAATAGGTTAAGAACATAAAACTGCCACCAAAACTGCTGGAGAATTATGCAAGGGGAGAATTCCTGTAATGACAAGACTAAATTAATGGGAGATTTTTAGCTGTCAAGTCATAAAGAGCAAATTATAGTCTCATTTCCACTATAATTGATAGAGAACAAATTTCCTTGCTTTATGATCTCTGTTTTATGAGTAATTGTTTTATTTCTGCATACCAAGTCAGTTATTATGGGATTATCATCTTCTATGGTGTGGATTGCAGCCACAGTCTAAAAGTTTCCTTTTAAAGGAAACTATAATGTCCTAATCTATTTTTTTGGCATTATATCATTTATAGACAAAATGAACAGGATCAAACTACAGTTGAAGAATCATGGCATTTTTAGCTAAGGAAATGTTCCTGATGAAAACACAGATTTTATTAGTGATACTACAATTAAATAAGCCATTATCAACTTCCTACAGATCTCCTAAGAGCAGCTCTCTTTCATTCTGGAGCCCAAATTACGGAAGCAATCTTCATAAAGGCCACTTCCCCAGCTATAGCGCCTGCTGTGATATGATTCATGCCTTTTGTCTCCTGCTTGGAATTTGGGGATGTTTATGAAGGACTGTTATAAATACTGCATCTAATTCCTCTTTTCACAAGATGCTTTATTCATAAGAAAAAAAAAGGAAAAAAAAGAAAATCGCATCACATGTGTACGTCATATCATTTCCATTCCCATTGCCATCTGGCACTATTCTTGTTGCCTCCTTCATATACATATTGAAAGGATGTGAGACCAGTGCCAGGCAGACTCTCTGGAGCACACGTTTCAGTACTACAGCTGGGAGTTTAATGGGGCACAGGCACGTTTGAGACAATGACTCTGTGTAAATGTGCATTTGAAGGCTGGAGCTGGAGTCATACGTGCTTGGGAGCAGAAGTAATGCATAAGAAACCCACCTTCCATGCTGTGTATCACTAGTGATCTAACACAAAAGTTATGAAAGTGAACAGATTAAATATCTCAGCTGTTCTTATACTGTTCAGGCTTTCATTTTCCATAGGGAAGCAGTGGTATCATAGGTACCTGGAAAGTACCTGGCTGCTGATTTACCCTAAAGTGTTGTCTAAAAATACATGTAATTTCTTTTTGGCTTGGTAACTTTTTTGAGACAGCAACTGCCATGTATCAGTACTAATTGCAGCAGGATCCTTTTTCAAAGAAAAGAGAATTTTTCAAAGCTAAAAAATGATCTGCAGGATGATCAGTGCAGAACTACTGCACTCATCTTGCCTGTTTAAGGTGAAGGGTGATGATGATGGTTGCATTCATATTCAAGCAGTCTATTTATGTGAACCATTATGCTAATAAGTGACAAATTATTGGTTATGAAATTCAGATGGGCTTCCAAATACAAAGCAACTGTGGTCATGTGACAGGGGAAAGGGAGGAATTTAGGAGTCAGGGATTTCTTGGCTGTGCAAAATACTTATCTGGAAAGCTAGAGAAGTAATTTGGCCATAGATTCAGAGAGCTGATCCTTTTATAAGGTATACTTAGTTATAGGTTATACTGCTATCATCCCTTCTCTTTGTCCATTCTAGAATCAACACCACCCTGACTTCTAGCAGCTGGGACAGGACTGGACATGCAAAAATAGTTGTCAGCAGACACATCCAGTCGTTCATGGTCTGCATTTGCTGCCCAAGTTTCTGCCTCGCTTGATGGGGCTGGGGATCTGTAGCACTGACTTGTAAAGGCAGTTCAGCCAAACCAGGCAGCTCTAGCCCCATGTCTCTGAGGAGTGCACATGAGGGGCCAGAACCTGGTCCACCTGGAAGCAGGTGTTTAGAAGACCCAATAACCACCTCAGCATCATGAGCAGAGCCCAGCTCAGAATCACCATGGAGTGCTCGCTGTCTGGAAGCACGGTGTTTGCCTGCTCCCAAGCACTGAAGCTTGTTTAAGCAAGAAAGTTGATACAGCATCTCTAGAGCCTACAGGCAAATGAGCCCCAGCAAACAGTGATACGGATGGAGCAAAAAAATGAAGCAGTTTGTGGTGTTTTATTTTTTTGTTTTGTGGTTATTTTATCCTCCAGCTGAATAAGGGATAAGGTGGATTATTACACATCATCCTATTTCATGGTCTGGCATTAAATCATTAAAGTGATTTATATTTGGGAAGAGTGATTTTTTAATCAGCTGGATATAGATTGCCCAAACTGTGATAAACAAAACAAAAACTCATGTGTAATTAATATTTAATGAGTCAAAGGCTCAATTCTCATCTCAGTAGCTTTGTTCTCTGCCCTGAAATCCCAAAGAAGGACACAAAGCCCAATGGTGGTTCTGGGGTTCCTCTATCTGGTGTGTTAATCCTGGATACAGGACAGATACTACAAGAGAAGCAAAGGCTACGTAATTCCAGGAAAACAAAATGTAGCAAATGTGTCACAGTGAGTTGCATGACCTTAGCATCCTTAAAACAGCACTTGGGATTATCAGCTATAAACAAAAAATAAATGGAATTATTTGAACTTCAGGAAGTACTTCTGGAGAGCTCACCATGTTCAGCTTCTTTGGCTGCGGGCTCCCCAGATGAACAATACCAGATTTTGAGTGCTGCTCTGACAGTGGCTGTGTGGCATCTCAGGACAGGGGCTGCTACCATGGGGAGTGAAACCCTGCCTGACAGCACCTGGCATTTGCCACTGATCATGAAGGGAGTGCTGAGGACTGATTTACAGTGAAGTCCTGTTTCTACAGGGCTGGAGTTAGGTTGATTGCTTGTGCAATTGTAAAACAAATTTTCTGTTCATCAGCACTGATGTGATCAGGAACAGTAAGGTCTGTCTAATCCATTCCATTTTCATCACTGAAGCTTCCTCACAGTAACAGTTCCCCGTGAACTGCATAACATAATTTTTATGCAAAACCAACTCCTGACCTCTCTTTATGTTGCAGGAGTTATGCAGCTTGATGCGCTCATTCCCCTTTCCAAAATGACTTTGAAGCACTAAGGCATATCATTTCAAATAGGGTAGGAAAGCTGAAAGCTCCCACTGGTGAAATAAAGAGAGCTGAATACAGACTCCTCCACTGAATTGCTTTTAAGAGCTGTGCTGTCCCCTGGTTTATTAAGGGAAAACAGAGCGACTTTAAAAGCGGATGATGCAACACTGCCTCCCACTGCTGCACCCCGTTCCTCTGATGCCTCAGCCATGCTTCTGCCAGCACAAGCCCACTGCTGCCTCAGTGGGAAGGCAGTGGGGCACGAGAGATAAATGCTGGGACCTTTCTCATTTTGTTTTCCATGCAATTTATTCTACATGTCCACACGGATATATCTAGGTTTTTGTGCTGGGCATAAGTCTAAATGCTGCTGGCATTCTTCAGAGCAGGAACTGAAATTGCCATCTCCCTTTGTGGAGAGGGAGTTACAATGAAGATATTCCAATTAAAAATCTCCAAAGGACAGTACAAGACAGTATTTTTTTTTTTTTTCCTAATCAAAGGACCATTCCATCTCCTAGGAGAGCACATGCACAGAGCATTGTCCACACTGCTGCCAACACTTTTCACTTTTCAATAAAAATCTGTTAGGTCACATATTGTATATTTGTTTTTTTACCTCAAATAGCCTTAAATTCACCTTAAATATAAATATTTCATATATTTCCATGCAAAAGAATGTATACATACATTTAAAAATGTGTCTTTGTCACCATCCCACCAAAGCCTAAGGATGAGAGCAAAGCAGAGACTGAGAGGAAGAACTCTCCTGTACCAGCTGATTGCTGGAAAGGCTGTCCTTGTCCTGTAGTAGCACCGTGGCTCACTAGGGGATACTTGTTTTTCTGAATTGGCCCTGTGGCAGGCTGCCTAATTCACTGTGGCAAGTACAGTTGTGTAGCCACTTGCTTCTACTCCCCAGGACAGCCTTTTCCTCCCCCACAGATCTTTCCAGAAAGGTACTTTTGACTCCAGTATTGGCCAGAGCTCATTAGACAGGGATTCTGTTCTCCACTGTGGGTTTCAAGTAAGGAGTTGGGCAGTATCTCACTCTGACATTTCACAACTTTCTTCTGATCTGCCTAGGCTGCAACAATCAAATCCCAAAATGTCCTTCTAGGTGTCTTGAGTTCTTATGGTTGTTGATGTCTAAGGAGATTTTGGCTTTAAGATTGCTGATTCAAGACTATTAATGTAAGATCACCTTCCAGAGACTGTTACCCCATGCATCAGTCTCCTGCACCATCATGCTCTCCAGACATGCTGCATAAGGGGACACACTTCTGCTCTGCTCTCCCAAATCCACCCAGCCTGTGGGCAGCTGGCAGCAGAACAGGCCTTATAAAACCTGACCCTGGATTCACCACTTGTTAATCACTCAAGCAGGTTTAACTTGTTTTGTAAGATAAAGATTTTTTTGTAAAGAAATATCCACACAGAGTTACTTTAACTATTTCCTACCCTACTTCTATGACAAAAATCAGTGTTTTCTAGTCAAGCAGCTGCATGTCAGCTGACACCTTTTTCTGGCTGAAAATTGTAGTGGTTTTACACAGTTTGGGTTGGAGTCTGATATTTCAGTCCTGGAAGACCATCAAATTTGAGCATATGCCCCTTGACAACCCTTGTTTTTCTTTTGATTTCACAGGTGGGTTTCCAGTGACATGTGAGGTGTAATCCCTTGTGTCTGGTCTTTCTTTGATGAGGCTGCCTGTTCTTTTGATCCAGTGGGATGCTATTCCTGGCAGTCAACAATATAACACTCATTAATCAGTTTTGAAACTGTCCAGTGTCATCTCAGAAAGGGGGCTCAAAAGACAAATGGGAAAATTAAATTTGTGAGTTGTAGTGGGGTTTTTTTTCAAACTCCACATATCTCATCTAAGGAATTTCTGCATTTTTCTGCCTTCACTTCTCCTGCCATAAGGTTCAGCAAAATGAAACGTGCAGCTGATGTACATTTTTCACAGAGCTTGAGAGCGCAGAGCACCGCTGACTCAGAGCTTTCTTTTGGGGCTGAGGTAGGCTGCATCCATGCTGCTGAAAAAGCTCCCTGGTCTCTTGCAGTTGTAGGCTCGTGATTCATCCTCGGTCTGCGTGCAGGGGCTGGGAGCAGGCAGAGGAAATCCTTCCTCCTCTCTCGCGGTACGTGTGGAGCAGCGCGCAGCTGGGGCCGCGCCGGCGTGCCTGCCCGCAGACACGGCCTGCCCGGCCTGCCCGCAGACATGGCCTGTCCGGCCTGCCCGGAGACACGGCCTGCGCGGCCTCCCCGCCGCGCCGCGGGGCCGGCGCAGCCCGCTCCCCGTGTCGGAGAGGGACGGACGCCTCCCGTGCCCGGAGGAGAGGCGTTCACTTCTCCAGGCGCCCGGGGGCTGGAGCCGTGTGTCCGTGTTCCGCAGCACGGCTTCGCCTCAGGCAAAGCGTGTGAGCCCCTCATGTTGGCAATACATCCAGCCACAGGGAGAGCTTACTCCCGGGTGCCAAATTATCCTGGCTGCTAGGAGATAATAATAATCCCTGGTTGATCTAGGAGAGTAGCCCTTGGAATATCTACGCACCTGCAGCAACCTGAATCCCTCCTAGGCCAGTGCAGAGAGTTGTCACCGTTTTGCGGCAGACTTGCCGCGTCCCGAGGTGCAGGGGCGATGTAGTAGCCCCTCAGGCGGCCGCGGGGTTTGTGCAAGTGCTTGCAGTAAGAAGGAGCAGATGTGTAACAACCAAAGCTCCAGATTTTACGTTTGTGCTTTTCCCCATTCCTAAAATGGAAAAGTCTGTTCAAGAATCCTTAGTGGCCGACCGTGTTTTATAAAGTGAAATAAAAAAAAAAATGAAAAAGCGAGTGGTTGTTCGGAAAGAACGCGTATGGAAAATGCAAATTGGATCATGAAGACCTGAAAGGGGAACATCACCTACCTCTGGTGTGCCAGATGCTGGAGGCCCTTCCAGGCCCTGACCATGGAACAGCATGCTGCTAAATGAGAGCGCCCATCATCTTTTAACAGCAAAAGGCAAACTCAATTCCACAGCAACCATATTATGTCTGATATGCTGGAAAGGCAGAGTTCATTACAAGAAAAGAAAGCTGTGCCCGGCTTGGAAACCTGAAACTGCCCCTCTGACTATGGGAGATCAGAACAGATGCCATTAGAATAAGATACAGGATGCTGTGTTACAGAATTGGAAGGAGGTGATCATCTGTGATCATTTCCTCTCTAGGCTTGGGAGTAAAGAAGAAGGGATGATTTTCATCATCCCCTGGTTGTCATTAGTTTCATTTGACTTCTGATTGTCAATTGTTTAAGTTTTAGTAGTATTTATTGTACATCTCTGCTGCATCGTGACAAGGCAAACAGGCAGCTGAATAGTGTTGAACTGTAGTAATCTTCAATTCTAGTCATTATTTTAGTACAGTTCACAGTCATTCCCTGCAATACAGAAGTGGAAAGTTCAACTGCCTCTCAAAAGAGCTGGATTGGGACTGGAAAATGTTCAGAGCAGGATGTCAAAAGTGACCAAAGGAATGGGGCTTATTCCCTACAAGAAATAAACAGTACAGTTCTTCTAGCCGGAGAAGAGGTGACAGTGCAGAGAGGAAGACAGCCTCTAAGTGCTGGGGCAATAGGGAGCACGAGAGGGTTTTCACCACCCCTTCCAGTGCAAACATGAGGGAAACCAGTGAGTAAGAAGTTTCAGGGCAAAACCCAAGGTGATTCTTCAAAAGTCTATGGGCTCTGTGAACTCCTTGCCAAAGGAATTGGGTGGTGAAAAATGTCTCCATGCATTTCATTCTCATCAGACAAGTCAGTGAAGAGCTGGTAAATACAAACACAGCCCATGTGGTCCAGGCAGTTGCTGCCCTGCAGGTTGTGACTGGTTGGCAGGATGTTCTGGGCAGTATCTCTACAGGCATTTCCTTGCTTAAACATTTCTCTAGGTATCTACTTCTGGTCTTTGTCAGAAGAGCTAACTGATATTTGGCCCAAGCTGATACAGTTTTCATATTCTCAGGGACTTGGCATACAGGCAGTGACTATTTTTTAAAAAAGGTCAGAAAACTCCAGTGGATGCCTCTGTCCTGCCTTGTTTCCTATCTGTTGTTCCTGTTGCAGCTCTGTTGAGCTTCCCCACTGTGCATGTATCTGTCTCACCTCCACCCTAATCTCACACAAATTCCACCCTCCATGAAGGAAAACCCAGGTGCAGAGTGGGACTAAACTCCAAACTACTGCCCCTTGGATACCAGGGTACCACATAGGTGTAGGGCATATTGTGCTACATTTTGGACCCTTAAGGTCTGGTCCAGTATTTGTACTATTGCCATCAAGAGTGAAATCATTCTTTTGTATAACTTTCTTTTCAAGGTTACACCAGAATTTCCATTTGTTTAGTTCTCCAGCTTAGAGTCTCTCCCATATCCCTGTGCTGAACTTACATTTAAAATGTGTGTAGCCAGCTCACATGTTTTGCTGTAGTCAGTTATTTCTTGGTTATCATATAGAAATTCTGAATTATTCTACTGGGATATTGACAACTGTAATTGGTTTACTTATGTGTCCTTACATTTGCTTATCAGCTGTATTTGGGGAAAAGAGGATTTTGTACAAAATGTTTCATCTTTGGCTGCAGTAGGCTGGAACCTGATCCTGCTCACGTTGGCACAGGGAGCTGGGTGTTTGGGTTACACATTTGTAAAGAGCCTGTGAAGCTTTTCCCTGTTTTTGTGACGGTGTTGCCCTCTGCTGACTGGTAACGGTTTGGAAGATCCCGAAAGTCCCCACAGAGCAGCTGAGGTGCCTGCAGGCATTCTGCAGCTTACACCGGGATGTATTTTTGAGCTGGGATGTCAGCCATACTTTCCTATCTAAGGTTAGCTGTGTAGCCACAGTTAGGAATTCCCCAATAATTCAACAAACTGAATATCCCCCTCCATCCACGTTTTCAGCTTAGCTGATATTTTATTAAAGTTTTGATTCTAATTAACAAGTAAAAATTAAATTGACAAAGCTTTGAAATGTGCTTTTTATCTCCTTTGAACACTGTCCAATGCCTCTCATCAGCTGGTTTAAGAAAATCACAGCATGACACACTGTATGGAGGGAAGATAGAATTTGACAGAAGCTTACACAAGAGCTAGTTTTCAAGGACAGGAAAAGGAGATGGCAATTATTTGAAAATGGATGCAAGTCTGTGCAAAGAGAGAAATCCATCAGGAAATGTAAAGCTAGAGATGATTACGTACTCAGGGCATGAACCACTCCAGACTCATCTTCAGAATTGAAAGAAAATTCTATTACTTAGTTAAAATGTGCTTTCCTACAATCCCTAAAAAAGCTGTTGCCCTGGACCTTGGTCCTTTCCCAGGAGGCAACTGAGGAGCAGCATTTATTGAAATGTTAATGGAGAGATTTGTGTCAGGTGGAGAAAGAGTAGCTTGCCCTTTGACATAGCAGGTTCCTATCTCAAACACAGTCTCTCACATAAAAATTGCTTTGAATAGCTCCATCAAGATTTCAGCAAACTCTTGTTGATAATGCATATCTCCTATTTGTTGTCAGCTTTGAGACTTACGACTGAAAAAGCAGAGCCAAAGCTGGAGGCAGTATTTACTTTATTTACAAGGGCTGAATGCAGACAGCAAAGGGAGATTGAATGATGCTTGTAGACAGTGTAACAATACCCCAGGCACAGATGCCCTAGATCTGACTTGCAATTCCATCCTAGGTTATAGTTCTTTTTAAATCATCCAGGCTCAAGGCAGGCTGAGCTGAGTATGTAAGACCAGTTTACCAGAGAGCTAACATCTCAGACACATTAAAAATACCCCAGATCCCTGCAGAAACAACTATTAGCTCAGATAGCATTATTCATATTTTCAATTTAATAAATCTGTGCAGGGAAGTCTTGAATTTGCAGATTTAGGCAACTATTTTTGCATTTTTATTTGGTTATCAGAGAGCTTCTTGCTAATAAGAACCATATTTTGAAAACTAAAAGCAAGTGCAGCTGCACAGCCATTTGATACCAGAGTTGCCCCTTTTTATAAATGCTATCAAGTTCTACCCTAACAGTATTATCTTTTCATACATGGCTCTTTTTATATGCAATTTTATATTTGATTTTGAAACATGGAGGCAAATCTAAATGTAGATCTGTACAGTTGCATGCAATGTTATATCATACCCTGACAGGCAGCAGCCCATCAATGCAGGCCAAGACTCATACCTGCCCCTACTTAATCAGAATCAGCAGTGCTGCAGCTTTTTAAAGCATGAGTTCTTTTTCTGTGAGCATCCAAAACACGTGGGTGAGCCCACGTATGATGATAGGCCCGAGCCTGCAGAAAGTCAAACTTGGTTCAGTTCTACAAGCTCTTAGTAAAGAAAGGAGAGAAAGTTCCAGAGCATCTTTAACCTGTGATGATAGAGGAAGAGGTGCACTTTCATAAACATGAACTGACTTCATTGTCAGTTTAATTAAGGAAACTCATTTAAATATGACTCAAAGATTCGTACTCTCCAGATGAATATTGATACTTGTGGTAGATTTACTTCTTATTTGAAATGTGGTTATCACTAATTGCCTGCATATATTGGGATGACTTCTGATTATGTCGATAATGTCAAAAGTGTTTTTGGGAAAAGACTTTCTCAGTTGTCACTCATTAAGGACAAAGCAGATGTCACTGTAATTAGGAGCTATACATACTGCTCATTTTTAAGAGCACCTAGATGAGCATGCTTCTGCTCAGGTTTGTTTATTTACTTCAAATCTGATTTCTAGCTGGAGACCACTTATGGGATAAGGTGCCAGGTGTCCTCTTATCTCCTGCCCTGAGATTCTTTTTATAAGTACTAATGCTCTTCCTATTGGAAATGAACAGTATTCCTCCCAGAGAATGGTTAATCCTTGGGAAGGAATACCTAAACAGTATATACACACTTTTTTTTACTGGCATAGGCACTGTGGTCTCTAACTGAATGATGCAAGTAAATTCACATCAGATTAATACTGGATTTATTTTACCTCATCCTACACTTTGCTTCTAGTTTTGTTTCAAATTCTCTCATCCTTTTTTTTCTCTCCTTTCCCATCCATAGTACATTCTCCCATGTTGTTCTTGTATCAGCACACTCGCCTGGTATGGTTGTCTTCCACCTTCTTTCTTCCCAGGAAAGGTGGCCATTAACTCCACCAGGTACCACCACCCTTTCCAGGTGTCTGGACATGGTCAGCATCCTGGAGATGTGATTAGTGAGAACAGTGCCTGTGAGGAGCTGTGATAACACATCTACACATACTTTTGGGTGTAAATGATGAGGCAGCAGTCAGTATGGCAAATGATCAGGCCTACCAGGTGAGATGGAGTGAAGGAAACTTGAGCTGAGGCTTGCTGGAAGCTAATCACAGAATTACAGAATAAGCTGTGTTGGAAGGGACCCACAAGGATCATTGAGTCCAA
The DNA here is from genome assembly GCA_013398275.1 of Promerops cafer. Taxonomy (NCBI): domain Eukaryota; kingdom Metazoa; phylum Chordata; class Aves; order Passeriformes; family Nectariniidae; genus Promerops; species Promerops cafer. The sequence goes on from VZSE01011964.1 coordinate 345,133, forward strand.
CTCCTGGCCCTGCACAGCATCATCCCCAAGAGTCACACCATAAAATATTACTTGTCTTTCGAATTTCTTGGATTCCCAATTCCTTTTGGCTGGTTTCAGCCAAGTTTGATACGGAAATAGAAATCTTAAATATCTCAAGTACTCACCTGTGTCATGAAGGCAGCAGCCAAGTACCCCATGTGCCCTCCCCCAGAAGCACAGGTAGGTGAGCTGACTTGCATTATTAGATATCAGAGAAGCCGCAGGGTATCTCAGCAGCCTGGCTGATCCCCACACAGCCCATGGGCGTCTTGCTCTTGGAGCTGCCCCAATTGCAGCTGCCTCACCTTGTCACAGGGAACCCAAGCAGGTGGTGCCAAGCCTGGGGAAAACAGGCTCCAGCAGCCCCAGAGCCAGAGGCTTTTGCTGTTCAGTAAAAGCCTTACCAGAGTTCACCAGAGATAAAAGGAGAGGGGCTCTCCCTGTGCAGGCTGTGAGGTGTCCAGCTGGATGGGAGGCACGCTTTTGTCTCCCTTTGAGTGAGGACACTGCCAGCGTGGGGAGCACCCCTGTGTGTCCCCAGCTGTGACGATGAGCCCCAAGTGAGGGTGCCTGCATGGGTGTGGCCTCTCCTCGGACAGGGAGGCAGAGGATATCAGGGCAAACAGGGCAGTGTTTGGACTGCGGCAGTACAGTTTTAATCCCAGTTTTTCCCCGATGTTTGAGAAAGATTTGCATCCGTCTCCTTTGCAGGAGCTTGGAGCTCGTAATTCACTGTTTGGTACAGTAATCCTTTTTCCTTAAATACAAACCCTGGAAACTGTGAAGCTGACATTTCCTACAGCATTTTTACAAAATTCATGGAGATATAGTAATCCATTCATTCTTAGGGGCTTAGAGCTGAATTTGGTTAAATACAATACCCAAGGACAATAGGTCAAGTGCCTGAAATGAAAACATGTCCATCTCTGAGGTTAGTGCAGGAAACTGTTGTAAAACAAGTATATGCTCCGAGGGAAAGAAAGAAAAGAAATGGGAGTGGAAGAAAATCCCAATTCAGTCCTGCAACCTTGTCTGTAGGACTCAATTAAAAATGTATCAGTCACAGAAGAGCAGATACATCATAATTTTAATGTTTTTTTCTTTCAATTTCTTCAGAGTCCACATAGTCTCATTAAAAAGCAAAGCCAAGCTCAAAGGGCAGTGTCCAAATGGAAATGTCCGTGGTGAAGGAGGCTGACGGGTGGCCTGCCCTGGGGGAGCCTGTATAAGTGATGCTTGCAGGAAGCCCTGGAGCAGCCTTCTCTCTCTGCCCTTAGGGAAGCCAGAAGAGGGTCCTTATTTCTTGACTGTGTCTCTTTTGTTGCCTACAAATCCTGTGGAGGCTGATGATGTCTGGGGCTGTGATAAACCCTGACAAACCATCAGCCATGCGCAGGCAGATGGCCTGTGGACTCAGCTAGCCTCCCTCCTCCACTCACCCCTTCTTTAAACTGCAGTCCCCATTGGCAAGGAGTTACCTTCAGCAAGAACATCCCAAATGCCGTGATGTCTCTGCAGGTGAACTCAGGCTCAGGGAAGTGAAACTTTGTCCCAGTGGAAAGCAAAGTGGGAAAATACCTCAAACTCTCCCCAAATCCCACAGGGCAGTTTTCTGTTGGTCCCAGTTGTTGAACCCTGCATTTTAAAGTGTGAGAGTCAAAAGTTTGACAGTTTAACCAGGGTGTTACTGGACGGTGCCATAAAGCCACATAAGATTGACAGATAAGAAGAGGATGGCACATAAGCAGGCACAGATTTTTATACAAGTGCTGTATAAATAATGGCCCTTCTTTGAAGCTTTTCAGTTGTGTGCAGTATGCAGAAATCTCTGTCAGGGCTGAGCTCTGTTCTCACTGCTCCTTCTCTCTGTGGCTGCTGGACTGAGCTGCCCTCAGGAGAGAATCTGCAGCCAGTGTCACTGCTGCTTATGGGCCTGCTAAAGCACTTGCTGAAGAATTTGCTTTCCTTGGAGCTTGTCAGAGTCACTGTCATAATTTTTTATTCTTCCACTTCATTTGCAATACCATTTTCTGGAGAAGCATCTCTGCCATTTCAGGCTGCTGCTAAGTCCCACTGTCAGTCATAGCTCCACAAAGCTCATTATTCTGCATCCACATGAGTGTCAGTTCCCTTTGCTTTCCTGGCTGTGACTGTATTGCTGTTGTTTTCCTCCTGGACCTCATTTGTGGCTGTTTTCCTCCCTCACATATTTATATGCAGTAAGTTTTCCCTGAAAATTACCTGGTGCAGCTTTTCCAGCAGTTGAATGACACAGGTAACAGCAGCTCTACTGTAAACCAGCTTCTATTTTCTTTAGTGCTGTTATCTAAACATACTCTGAGGAAAACTAGCTGATACCATGATAAAGCTGAGCCATCCGTGTTTTCAATTTATTCTTGATTTTGACAGTTCCCAGCTCTCCCAGGAGGAGATGCAGAGAAAGGCATGTAGATCTACCATTGCCCCAGCAATGTTGGCTTGGTTCAGCCAGGGCTTGGCCATGTTCTTTGTTCCCTGGTCACTGTTTACAGAACATCCTAAGCTGTGAGTTTTCAAAAGAAGCAATCCAAACAGAAACTAATGTTCCATTTGAAAACTGCTCTGTTCTTCTCTGTCTGATTTATCACAAGTCCAAACAGTGATAGTTGGTGAGAACAGGGTGTGGTTTCCTGCTGCTGATTTGCAAAGCCATGGTATAAATCAGACCAGCAGGCAGCTGAGGAGCTAAAATCATATCTTTGGGTATGATTTTATAACAACTTACTCTGACCACTGCATTGCTAGCAACCTCTAAAATGGAAATGTCCAACAGGTCTGGCAAGGTCCATAACCCTCTGTAAAAACACCTGACTGCAATGTTGTCTTGTATCCAACCTGCCTAAGTCCCCTGAACAGGCCTGGATCCCCCACAGAATAGACACCTTCAAATATAAAGCTCCAGTTTGGAGTGCATTTAGGTTTTCCTGTTCTCCATGCAGCAGCATTCAGAGAACTGAAATCAGGGGCCTTGAGAGAGCTATGAAGCACCTTCAGCCCTTACTTTGGCTAGTCAGAAGAAATACACAGCCATACTCTCCTTCCCACTGAGAATACATTCCTGAAAAGCATGAGCACTAGCCATGCAATGGATAGGGAAGCAGTTTTTCTTGTCAGAATTAATGAGCAGGTAAAATGTAGGAAATTATCCTGGCTGCTTTGTTTAGAGGGAGAGCACTCAAGCATTATCCTCCATTTCTGCCCTTCACGCTGCATTGACTTGATTGATCTTGATTCATCTGAGGAAGATGATGCTGAATGTGCCTCAGAAAGAGGCATTAAAAACACTCACAGTAAAAGATGCTGGGTGTTCATTCTCATGGATAAAGCAGCCAGGAGAGTGGATTGCTTGTGTCCTCCTCAGCTGATGATCTGGACAGTCCTGCTCCTGCGTCTTCATCCTCCACATAATGTTACTCTGTTCTTGTGTATGTAAGGTATATTTCTTAAGTCCCTGACACATCCTCCTATCTTTCACTAATTCTGAGGGAAAAACTGGTTCATTATCCAGTGAATTCAGTCACTTTACCAGCCAAGCTGAACACTTGATGTGTTCAGCTTTTTGAGAGGATTCTTTCTGCTGCTTTTTAATAGTCACATCTTCCTCCTCCTCTCCCTCCTCCTCAGATGAATCAAGAATCAACCAAGGTAAAGGATGGAGAACACAGTAGTGAGGATAGTTGGTAGAGCAGGGGCTTGAATGATAACTGTGGATCTTTAAAGTGATGGATACAGATGTGATGTAGGTGACACGGACAAACAGGTGCTTCTGGGCTGCCAGAGGAGAGCTGGGTCCATGAATATCAATAACTCAACTTTAGTATGCTCCTAAATGTAGGTCCAGGTCCTTCTTCCCACCCATTCTTTCTGGACCGGGTGTACCTCTGTTTCCTGCACAGGTAGTTGGTCCCTGTTCCTCCGCTGATCATACAGGATGACTCCATTACATGTCCTTTGTTTCTGCATGTTCCTGGGTGGCTGAAGGGGCAGCATGGCTGGCGTGCAATCTTGCCATTAGTCAGGACTATTGCACCCCACAGCCTGCAGCCCATTCTGCTGCCTATTTGTGGAAGTCCAACCACTTATTACATTGCACAAGGACTGTTTTCCTAAAACAATTTTCTGGAAATCCTAAAAGTTGCACCTCAATTCCCTAAGCAAGCCTGTTGTGTCAGGGCAGAGTTTTAAGACTCAGGCTGTGGTTTCACATCAGAGACTCCCACTGGCCATCCTTCCCTCCACCTGCTCCTTTCCATGGCATGCCTTGGGCAGCCCCCCAGTCATGCACACAGGAAGGAACAGGGGTCCAGCCTCCTTTGTGTAGGGAAGGTTTTCTGGATGACCAGCTGCATTTTAATGAGCAGAGCTGCATGGTACAATGAGTCAATCTAACCAGCTCTGACAGAAGCTGAAATCCTTCTCTTCCCTCTATGTTCTCCTTTCCCCTTACCCTTTCCTGCTCTCCCCACTCCACCTCATGTACCAATGCTGATGCTCACTGAACTTATTTGTGAGGCAGATCAGTTTTCTTAATTATTTTTCCCCATTTCCTGCTAGTCAGTCATCAACCTGGCAGAAAATGAACCACCTTAAACCAGACTGGCTGTGTTGCCAAATCAGCCCTCAGCCCACCCTGCTGCTGACTCCAAGGGTCTTGCCTCCTGCCCTCCATCCCCAGTGCTATGCTGCAGCCCTGCTGCTGCTGCACTTCAGTGTGCAAATCAGGACAAGACCTTTGCTGTCCTGCTTGTTTTTTGCAATGCTAGGGTGGCTCAGAGCAGATTCAGTAAGTGCTGGGGCAGCTGTGAGGAGAGCAGGAATGCAGCCCTGCTGTGTGATGACAGCTGGAGTGGTTTGAGCAGGGTTAGTGAAAGCAGTTGGCTCTGGTGTGGGTTCAGCAACCAGCAGGGCTGGGGAAATGAGGGAGCAGGCTGGGATTGAGGGAAAGGACTGGAGAATCAGACCTCCCCACCCACGGTCAGTAAGGTACAACTTGTGTGCAGTCTGTCACCTGATGGCAGCAGCCTAATGTGTGTAAGCAGCCACCAAAGCCCACTCCAGGCTTAACATCGGAGCTCCTTGTTTTCCTGTTCTGAACTCTGACAGTCTCTAAATCCCACCTCTTGGCAGAGGAATTGGAGGGAGGTGGTTCTTCTGCAATGTGACCATCCTGTTGTCTTGAGCACTGCTATTTGAACAGGAATCATTTGGATCTAGGGACCCCTGACTTTTGTGGCTCAAAAGGCAGTAGATGCAGGCAATCTGCAAATAGACTGCTGACTGTGTATGTGCAGTTACATATAGGTATATGTACACATATTTATATGTGCAACAGCATAAATCCATGGAAATCCATAATCTCCAGAGAGTCACACTGCTAGGGCTGCCTCAACAGCTGAGTTTTTCTCAACTGTAATGTTTCTTCAGTGCAAACTTGGGGGGGGGNTCGGGGGGGGGGGGGGGAAAGGACTGTATAAATATTACTTAAATTGTGCAGTCTTTTCTCGTGATGATTAGAAATTATGCATATGAAAAGTCCCCTTGGTCCAAGTAAATGTGCTCAATTATATTTATTCAGATAGCAAGCTGATGTGCTATGCAAGCTGCCATTTTTATCTGACCGCAATTACTCTTCTTCATGGTTGGGATTCCTCAGGTCTCATGGGACAGATATCTTCCACGGTGTCATTCACAGGAGCTCACATCAAACTGCTTTATCATCTGTCTGCAGTGTTTCACTGCTGTTATCAAGCAGTAACACAGCTCAGAGAAGCAACTATTGTGATCCCAGAAGATTTTGAATTTATGGCTTAAAATAATCCAGTCATTTGAAGAGTATTTGAAATCATCCTAACCAACTGGTTGTAGTCTACTCAAAAATGAGCAGGTTATTGCTGTTAGCATGCCTAATGCAATGTTTTTGCAAGATTTTCAGTCACTAGTGACTTGAGTGTAGAAGATAGTCCTCATAATTTAAATGAAGGAGAAATCAACTTAATAGATTAACTTGATCTTTTCCTGGGCAAGACTATTTGCTTTACATGATAGATTTGCCCTGACTGCAGCCATTTATTTCTTGTTAAATTAGCCAGCCAGCATTCACAGATGAGAGAATAAGTTGGTTTAGCTGTAATTTACATAGAGCTCCCCTATATCTTTACAGTACAGGTTTCTTTGGGAGGCTGTGTCAAGCCAGTCCCTCCCCTGATGAGACGAGCAGCAGTCATAGACAGAGCCAGCTTCTCAGTGTTTATTGGGACACAAGAGTTGTCCCACTTTAACTACACCGATAGCAGTTTAAGTGACCCAGTCACCGCTTGTGTTAATGGAAAAGTGCCTGTGTTGTTACAGCTATTCAAGACGATACCTAAGTTAGTATCAGATAGCCTCACACTGGGACAAGTATGTCAGCACTCGAGTTTTACCCGGTGTAACTGACTTCTAAGATGGAATTTAAATAAAAATAGCCGCTAAGACAACAGTAATTACCTAAAAAACAAAACAAAACAAACAAACAAACAAAAAAAAACAAACAAAAAAAACCAACAAACAACAAAACCAACAAAAAACAGAACCCAAAAGAATATATATTAAAAAATCATACTTGCAACTGCAATAATTTTGCTTATGAACTGTGTGCAGGCCAGACCTGGAAAGGCTAAGGAAAAGTTCCCTTAGGAGACAGCAGCTTATGCATCTTACCCAGTCAAAGCTGGGCACCAGGCAACTGCATATTTGTGCCCCCAGGCTCAGCTTCAGTGCCTTCTGTGTCCTCAGCAGTGCGTGCAGCCCAGGAGCTTCTCTGTGGACCCAAGCTGCATCCTCCCTGGTACAAAAACCTTTTATAAAAACCTTTTGGAGCTAATAGCCTTTAATACAATGTTGCAGCTTTTGCAGCTTTATCTGAGCATAGGAGGGGAGGCTATTTTTTCCCCTGACTTTCATCATTCCCAGATAATCTGCAAAGCTGAACACCGATTGTGTCTCTGGCTTATTTCTGCAGAGAAATGAGCCTTATGCAGCTTTCTGGCATCCCCGGCTTTGTATTTATCACTCAGTAAACAGAGCCAGGAGCTGCCACGGGCACAGACTGGCTATATCCATGCTACACAGTGCTTGATTCTAGTCTCCCATCTGGTGCCCTGTGGCCCTAAGTCATTGGTATTAATGCAGAGATCTTTCCTTTTTTTTTTTTTTTTTCTTCCCAACCTATGCTGCCTGAGCAAATGTAAAGCTGTGCAGCAGCCCACAGGAACAATGTTTTATTGCATGAAACAGGGTGTGGATTACATGACTTGGAGTGAAGTTTGTGGCTGAAAAGCCTCCTGTGACAGAGCTGGCAAACTGTGTAGGATGAAGGGAATGGGAAGCACTGCAGTCCCAACTCTGCTGCTTGCTGGGGACAATCCCTCCTGTATGCCACCACAGCCTGTGCCCAGGCTCCATGGCGTTGGCCTTGCAGTACACTTACAATTAATCAGCACGGGTGATCACCAATCCAGCTGGTTCCCTGGTCCCACCAAGTCCATCAGTACAACCAGAGCCACTGAGGTATCCTGGTGCTTGTTTAAACATCAGGGATGAAGCCTGGATGTGCAGCAAAAGTCCAGTGTGCCGACCATTCGTGCTCTTAAAGACAGGGAGGGAAGACCTGGGGGCTTGACAGGTCAGCCATGGCCAAGGCGTGTGGTTATGCCGTTGCCCAGTTCCATCAGGCCCTGTCCAGTCCAGTGTGCTCCAAGGCAGGCTGTCCCTGCCCTGGGCCAGGGCCTCCTCTCTGCCTTCTATTTCCAGGTCTATGTGTGAGGCTGTTCTGCCACCTCTCTGTAGCTGCAGCAGCTTGTTCCTAAACACATCGACAAAGTGGGTTCGGCTTGAAACTGCTCTGCCCACATTTATAAAAGCCTTCAGCTCTTCAATTTCTCATCATTTTCTTTTACTCTTTACAGCATAAACAACTATTCTTCTGCTATGCCTTCTGCTTGTTGGAGCTGCATTAGAAATCTTTCATTGAACATTTGCATAGGCTAGAGATCTCTCTTTCAAATGTTGAAGAAAAACAAGTTTATGTGAATTATCTACAGCAGATAATTTCAGTTCTGCACAGAATCTAAAAATAAAGTGAGGCCCACATTCTACAGCTAAGTAGCTTTTAATTAGGTGTGATAACAGCATGAATTATCTTTTGGAGTGCAATAGTTCCATGATCAGAAGTCAAAGGAAGGGAGCAATGATTATTTGCAAAAATGATTGAGGGAAGAAACTCGATGCTGGCATGTATCTGGGGTTTTTTCCATGTAATAGATCTTTTCAGACTGATTAGTATTTTGGGTAAATTTGGACATCCTCTGTTATTGTCCCTGTTTTAATAGAGCCAGTGGGTCCTTTCACATACTGATGTAAAAGAGGGCAGTGAAAGCCTGCTAAGTCCCTGTCATCAACGGCTTCATGGTAATGCCTTTGGACAGGACAAATGGCACTGCTGCTTTCTGAAAATCAATGGCTGAGGTGCGGGATGGCTTCATTCACTTCTTAAGAATCCCCTCTCCTTATTTTAGCCATAGATAAGCTCAGGGCTTGAACATAAATAATATTCTGAATTGTGAGCTGAGGTGCAGCCACATCTCCTGTCCTGCCTGCTTTGCTGGGAGGCAGGAGGGTGCATATCCTAAACCACCACAGATAAACCAGCCAGTGCCTGGTTTGTCAGGGTCCTCCTTTGTGCTGGCCTGTGAGATACTCTCAGTGACTTTACCTGCTAAGATCCTTTATCTTCATTGTCTTTGTAACTGAAGCGTAGCATTTAGTCCAGCGTGGTGTGGCCTGGGGGCAGTGGCGGGGAGATACACAGCTTTATCCAGTGGGAAGACAAACCTTAAAGGAAGGTCCTTTAAGGATAAGAGACACCCTTATGGTGCCACAGGGATGGTACTTGGCACTTGAGATTGCAGACAGATGCAAGCACAGTGTGTTTGAGCAGGCAGAAATAAGGAAGTTATTGTGTGCCTGGGAAATAAGGATATATCCTGTGACAGTGACCGTCCTGCTGTAACACCAGCCTGACCAGACAGGCACTGGGAAAGCGAAGCCTTTCCTCAATACTGGACTGAATCCCAGCTGCCAAAGAGCCAGGCTGGCACTGGGATGTAGATAATGGACATTTCTCCCCATGTCTCCCTAGACTCCTAGGCACTCTCTGTCTCATGCCTCTGTGTAAGCTCCCGGCTGTTCTCCCGGTGTCTCCAGGCGTCACTGCGGGGGATCCCAGACAGGAGGATGCCGTGTATCATCTGGCTGGCCTCGCAAACTAGGAATCCCTTCATCACCCCCTCCTCAATCTTTATGCATTTGCCCAGAGGACTTCATAAAAATTAATTGAGTTGCCCAGCATTAGACACAGATCATAAAACTCCCATCTGATCTCGTGCCTGCTGCCGATTTTAACAGCTGATTGAAACAATGAGCGCTAGCGCACCGGGAATGTAACAATGCCCACAGAGAGAGCTGTAGGTGTAGATGAGGCTGTAAACGCACAATAAAGATCCTCTGCCGGTACCACAGAACTCGCTTTGCTACGGGAGTAAAACCCTTGGGCTGCAGTTTAAGCATAGCAAAAGTGATGGAGATTACCCTTCGAGTTACAAGTTTTGCTGAAAAGCAAATTTCAGTCTCTGCTCGAGTATTTTTTTTTCTATTATCTTGCTCATTTTAAAGTGAAAGAGAAATGAACTCGAAACGAGGGAGAACTAGAGGGCAGCCAGGCAAGGAGCAGAAAAGCCGTGCCACGAGCAAGTCCCGTTTCTGCTTGATGCCATCGGAGGCACTATTACGCAGAGGCTGACCCTAAACATTTCCCTCCCTCTCCCCACCGCCCCCACTAAAAAAACCCCATTCGATAACCTACTGACAACCACCTACGTGCTGCCAGGGCGCTAACCTGGGAAAAATCCAATCGGGGAGCGACAGGAGCGCGCCGCAGCCGTGTCGGCGGGCGCTGTGGCCNGCAGTGCCAGCATCGAGGCAGGTGAGCGCCGCGCGTCCCGCGGGCAGCGCTGGCTCCGCTCCCGCCTCGTGGGTGTGCCGCCCCCTGTGCCCTGCATCGCCCCGGGGCTGGGGTTGCTCCATGCTCACCGCCCCCCGAGCGCCGGGAACGGGACATGAGCTCCAGGAGATGGGGATGGCTCCGGCGCGGCGGGGCTGGCGGCTGCTCCTGTACCCCCGGTGCAGGCAGGAGATGGGGGAGAGAGCGCAGCTTATCAGGGTGGATAATATTTGTGATGAAATCTATTCAGGCAAAAGTTCTGGGGATGCCAATAACCGGACTGGCTCGAGCGGGCTTCGCTCTCCGTGTAGCGTCTGTGCGCGGATCGGAATTGCCAGCAGCGTGTCAGCGGGGCGACAGTGCCTAGGGGAACAGGGTCCCGGGAGGGCTGGGGACCCCGGGACACGGCCGAGCGGAGGGCTCAGGGCAAGTGCCGAGCTTGCCGGCAACCCACGGGCGCGCAGGGCTGAAATGCTGCTATTACTCTCAGCCCCGTCCATGGCATATAACAGCATGCCATTATTTTTCCGAAAAATTATGGAAGGTAAAGCAGCGTTTTTCTAAGAAGGGAAAGCTAAACGTGTGGAAGATAGGGCAGCGAATCCAGGTCTTCCTACTCAAGTAAAATGCCTCTGCTTGAAGAGCTGTTCATCTAGGTCGGTCGTTTCCAACTCTGTTTAAATGAGTACGGGTACCTTTTTTCTCTTTGCTTTATCTTCCTCTCTATCTTTGCCCCTGTTTATTTCTCGCCGGTCCCCACCACTGCCTCCCGAAGGTAACAGTGCAGAGGGCACTTGTGTGCCTTCGCACCAGCCTGTACCGGCTCCCTACAGGTACCTCTGCTAGGGAGCCAATGATCCCTGATTGCGCTAAACATGAAAAGAGTAAGCCAGCAGGAGCCTTGACATTTATCATTGCATTAAAAACTGCGAAGGTAAAAATAATATAAACATCTCTCGGCGGGTCAAGCATTGGAAATATTTGCTTATACTAAGGCATCGGTAGCAAAATCATTTGCATGTCAAGTGTTTGCATGCAGGTTAACTTTGCAACGGATGACTGCATTAAGGAGGCACTTGGCATCCTGAGCTGGCTGTAATGTGATGCATAAATGCTTTGTTTTGGTTTGTGTGTGATTTCATACAGGCATTGTTTCATACTCTCTGCGTCCTGTACAGTGTTTGTGGGTTTTATCGTTTCTCATCCCCAATTTCAAGCAAGGTTGTGGGCTTTTCTGTATCCCGTGCTACATAAACCCTTTACCAGTCTTCCTGTTTCCAATGCAATTAAATATACCCAGCTACTTGTCTCCTATTTATGCAATCTGTTGTGGAGAGCAGCGCAGCCTGTGCTGCCGGAGAGCGGTAGGAGAGAGCTACGTGTGTGCAAATGAGGGTTAACTTCTCATTCTATGGTGTTTAGCCTCACCTTAATTTCTGGAGAATCAGCTCTATTTTGAGGTACAGAAGGGGGATTCTGTAAGTAATTCTTTCAGTGCTGCACTGTGAGTCTGGAAATCGCTACCTAAGAACGTGTGGGGTGGGGGGAGGGGAGGGATGATGGGATGGGACGCAGACCCCGAGGAAAACCTTTGCAAGGCTGTGTCCATGTGGTTTATTTGCAGTAGCTTTTGATATGCTACTGTGTTTCTTTGCATATTTGTGTCTATAAGGACAGAGGTGGGTATTGGGCTACTGATCTAACAAACAGCAAGTATAGGGTTGGGTCAGGTGGTTTTTCATTTCTTTACAGCAAAGCTTTTTCTATGATAAAATTTTCTAGGGTGTTATATTTTTTTTTTTAGTGATAGCAACTCTAACAAGCAGGAAAGCAGCTTTAAATTCCTGGCCTTAATTTCTGGAGTGTGTATTTTTATGCAAAATGCATTTATGTTATAGTAAGCAATGCTAGCTATTTAGGAAGATAGGAGAGGAGAGCTAACAGCAGAAGTGCAACTTCCACAGCTGTAAAGCACATCAGAGCCTGTGCAGGGAACTTGGTAACCAGTGAGAATTACTCGTCTCTCAAGTTAGGAAAACCAAGATTTTCAGCTTTCAGTGTGTATTCTCTGTTTCTTAAGTTGATTCAGGAAGCTCCAGTGTAGGACAGAGAGTTACAGCCAACTCCAGTTAAATGTGTGCTCTCTGGGAAGTCATACAATGGTAGATAAAGTGAAGCACAATGCAGCAGAGACTCATACACGGTGGTTGGTTTAATATTTGATTGAAAGCTCTGTAGGAGAAAAGATCTAGGCATAATAATGAACATCTGGGTGAAGATATTTGCTGAAATGCCAGCAGCAAGCAGTGCAAGAGGATCTCTTCTCCTCCTCCCCTGTCTGGTTGCTGAGGTTTGCTTAAAAGACTATTGAGACACAGCTGATTTAGCAAATGCTTTCCCTAGACAAGTACTGCATTTTATCATAAGTTATTTATAATTATACTGACGTTGTTTAAATGCAACTATTACCTAACCTGCTGGGGTCAGTTTTGTTAAAGAAGTCATAAGCAGCTGAAGTTGGAAAGAAAGTAGCAAAGGACAGCAAAACTTAAGTGCATGGTGGTTTGTTCTGTACCTGAACTTTTTTACTGCAAACTCAAACCTGTTGAAACAGTTTTTCTTTAGGAAAATAATTCAGGTGGATTTCTCTATAACTTAGTCTGGCACTATCCTAATATAACTAGCATCCTTGTGAGCCTGGGAATGCTGTCACTTCCTGTTGCTGGGTGTACATTTGATGCTGAACTCTCTGGAAACTTGATTTGGTTGTTGTTCTGCCCGTTGCTATTATATGGTATCATCTTGCTGTTCTGGGTTTTCCAGTGGGGAACTGGAAAGAGGATAAGATGCAATGCTTCATCTAAGGTGACCAGAAAGATGTCCAGAATACAACCAAATGCTGAAACAACCTGACTGACCTCTGTCAATGATTTCATAAGAAAAACCTTCTTAGTAAGGGTTAGTAGGGTGCAAAGCAAGTGGAGAAATGGTCAGCCACTATAATTTGCTGTAACTTGACAACCAAGTGATTTATACCAATTAAAGCTCTGCCCCATGTTACTTTATGACAGAGAATCAGGTCAGTATTTTGCAACCAAAAGACACATATGTAAAATACTGAAAGCATTTGATAAATGCCATTTTCAGAGATGATAAATGATAAATTTGTTAACCCAGCACTGCCAAGTCTACCATGTCTCCAAGTGCTTCATCTACATATCTTTTAAATATCTTCACCTATGGTGACTCCACTTTCCTGGGCAGCCTGTTCCAGTGCTTGACAACTCTTTCACTGAAGACATTTTTTCTAATATCCAACCTAAACCTCCCTTGGCACAAACTGAGACAATTTCCTCTTGTTCTGTTGCTTATCACCTGTGAGGAGCAGCCCAGCCTCACCTCATTACAACCTTTTTTCAAGCAGTTGTGGAAAGCAATAAGGTCCTCCAAGACTTTTTTCCCCCAGGCTAAACAACCCCAGCTCCCTCAGCTGCTCCTCATAAGACTTGTGTGCTAGATCTTGCTTTTTTAACAGACTTTATTTAAGCAGTTACCTTAGTAATTTCTTTAAGGATTTGCATTTTCTTTTTAAGAGGCTACAAAGCTGGCAGTCAGGCAAACAGTTTCTAAACTCCTGGGACAGTGAATCTACACATTTTGGGACAAAACTGTTTTCCGCTCAAGGAAAAGTTATTGTCACTTTTGTGATGTAGTGTGGCATAGCATATAGTGTACCAGTGGTGCATTGGCTGGCAGGTGAGGAAATCCAAGTTTTTTTCCTGTATAAATATGGTAACTTTAAGACCATGCCTTAGCTTCTTCAAAAATATGGAGGAGTGTGCTGGCTCACTCTTGCAGAGCATTTGGGGACTGTGGATAGTGAAGTCTGTTTTGTTCCAGCAGAGGTCTCAACATCAAACATCTCTGAAAATGGCTTAATCCTCAGAAGCATCTGGTGTAGCAGCAGTTACCAGGCTTCTGCTGTTAGTGACATAACTTGCAGTTCAGTGATTTTATGCAATCCACAAAACTAGCAAAAGCATCAAAATTTTCTTGCGTTCCCCTCCCAGCCTGCAGCTGTGACTCTCAATTCAGATGTTGGTGTAATACAGGTTGCTGCTCCTTATACGAGCCTGAGGGCTATAAACTGCTTTGAAACAGCTGCTGCATGGGATGCAAAGCTGGAAGAAAGGTAGAACTTGTTCTTTGCACAGCTGTGAGTCTCACTTCATGGGCATAATCACCAAGCACTTTCAGGAGAATGACTTCCCTTGGAAATCATAGCTAAAAAGTAAACAAGCCTCTAAAACAGATACTGGGCAAATTAGTTTTTCTATTAAATTTTACTTTTTGTATTTTAGCTATTTGATAGCTTATCCTAAATGAGTTGGCTTCCATGTTTATTATCCCCACGGGGTGCTCTATGTTATGGCAAAATACTTGGGCTGTCAAAGAGCCAGTCTGGCAGGCACGGGTAGCTCAAATAGAGATGCTCTGATAGTGCTTTTGCCCTCTGGCCTGTGTTCTCTGCCAAGTTTCGCATGGGGCACATGGAACAACAACCTTTTAAGCCACCTGTGGTTTTAGTCTGAGGCAGGTCTTGCAGTAATTCTCAAATTTATCCTGCCAGAAAAATTCAGAGGGACCATTACCCAGGTAATGTGTTTCTGTGCTCCACAGTATGTTAGTGTTACTGGACAAGAATTAGATTGTGATGGAAGAAAAATATAAAGCTTGTATTAAATGTTTCTGAACTTGATGCAGTTTGCTCATGCCAGAATGCTGGGAGGAATCATGATGTGCTATGCACAGGGAAAGCTGGCAGGATGCTGGGCACAGATAAGAAATTTAAAAGTAAATTACACTTGACCGTGCTCAGCAGACTCATGCTCTAAGGATTAATTTGCCCCTTCTGGTCTATCAGACCATGAGGATTTTAGATCCTTCTCTTGCTGCTGCTGAGAAGTTGTTTTGCTCTTGGTGTGATATTATGGTGAAGCTTTAAAAAGGAAGGAATGGTAACATAACTTCTGGAAACAATTCACATGAGCTTTGGTGGAATCAAACAGCTGCATGAACAAGACTAGAAGTATTAGATTGGGTACAAGTGCTTAGGACAAGTTTGCTGTATCATCATCACAATCTGAATAGGCTGCTTGGGGTTTAATGTGAAAAGGATCACAACAAGTATTTAGCATAAGCACTGAAACTGGACTGTTTCTTCAATGTGCTAGAAACTTGAGAGGCTAGGAGAATAGATAGTTTGAGATCTGAAAAGGAGAAAAGCACTCTTGATGTAGATCTGATTTCCTAAGAAAACATTATGAAAAAAAAAGGAAAAATTATTTGGGCATGACTTGTAAGCTAGAAATTAATAAGTTTCTAAAACAAAACCAGACTGGCTGAAGTGCTAATCTTGGTATGACAGCAGCTGAATCAAATTATGAACTGGGACTCCCTGAAACATCGGCATCTATCCATCCTTGATATTGCTGGAGCATGCCCCAAGTATGAGTTAAGTGGCTTACAGAAAGAATGGAATTTGTTGCATTGATATGCATGGTTTTTTTAAGTAGCAGTGTGTGTATGCACAGATATATAATGCAAAATTGTGTGCATTACCATCAAAATTGTTACAGTAATAATCTAGGAAGACAAACTCTTGAGCCTTTGCCAAATGAGCTTGCATTTTTCATTGATGAAAGCCCAAGTGTCAGAGTGGCTCACAGCCACCATCCAATCCAAGCAGCAAAGTTCAGAGCCAGGTCCACAGCCTTTATTCGTATGAGTAATCCTTAAATTTCGGTAGAGCCAGCAAGATACTGATGCTGAAACAATGAACCCTTGGTTCAGAAGATAAAAGCTGTGGTCTTCACCTGGTGGGAAGGTGGATGAAGTTTGCTTTATTTTACTTTTCTGTGTCTTGAGTGAAGTGAGAGCTGAGTCATTGTCCCTATGAGCTGCAGCATCTTTAAAGTTAAACTTGGATTTAGAGTGGAAAACATAACACTGAGCCTGACAGAATCCTACTGTTCATTTTCAGCTGCTCAGCACTTTTAAAAAAATCAAATCGCAGAAAAGCTGCCCTGTTTGATTGTTCCTATTACATAATAGCAACATCTTTGGGATTTGAGAGAAGCCATGAGCAACATGTCCCTTACATAACAAATCTAAGTTGCTTTAATCCCTGCTGTGCCACCGCTGACCCTGGGCAGCCAGGAATAGCCTGGGAGTGGTGCTGAGCTCTCCAGGCTCTCCTCTGGGGCTGCAGGATAGCCATGGAGCAGAGGTCCTTTGCTCTGAGGGGTTTTCTGCCAACCATACTTGCTGGATTTACAGTCTTTCTTCTAATAGATTGCAAACAGTGTTTGAAGCAGGAGCCCAGCCCTTAAAAAGTCCTGTCTTGCTCCTCATGAGTAGACCTGATCCTTTGCTGCTTCCATTTTTTTTTTTCCTGAAACATCAGAATTTACCTCCATTTCCAGCTGAACACTGGCCATATTCTGGTTTTGGTACCTTTGTTCCTGTGCTAGTTTAAAAGAAAAAAAAAAAGACCAAAGGCTAGGTCAGACCTTTGGAGCAGGTCCTTATGAGCCTTTCTTCTATCTGTGGGATGGTGACATGTCTTGATGCCTTGAGGGATGTGGTGGGCTTGCCAGGGTGGGTGCTGTGGGGGAACAGCTGCAGCCAGGTGTCATTCTGTGTTCAGGGGACACCTGTGACCCCCAGCTTTGGTGAGATGTGGGGGCTTTGTTCCTGATCTGTGATTTCAGGGGCTGGATGTGGAGGTGATGGATGGTGCAGGAAGGAGGCTTCTGGGAAAAGTTTGGGGCTTGGTGTCTATGCAGAGGGTCTGACCCTTCACTTGAGTCTGTCATAAATTGTCCTTAGTTATATTTTCTTATTTAAAATGGGTGACACAGTGTGGCAGGGCAACTCAGCCCCGCCCAAGGAGTAGATGTGCAGATCCTGCCTCACTATCTCCATGGGAGAGCTCTCCGCTGCCCTGATCACCTGGGCTGCCTCTTGTGTAATTGGGAGCACTTGAACAATGATGACATAAAAGAAGCGACACTGTGGGATTGTCTGGGGGGAAGGATCGAGGTAGCTGTGCACAAAGAGACCTATCTAATTAAAACCACAGAAGAATGGAGATGGTGGCTAATGAGGCTGAACACACAGCTTAATTTAACTGAGTTATTTGAAAAGAAGCAACCTGCATTGCTGGGAAATGGAAGCTGGGGGGAAAAAAAGTAAAATGTACCTGGAATTTCATATTAAAATACAGATTTCATAGCCACTAGTGCACGCTTTGCTGAGAGTTACTTTGGATTCGGTATTTTACCACATTTATGTGAAATGTATTGTAAGTGGGTACCATCTCTAAAGTGGGTACCATGTGAACAAAACATTTTGAAAGACTGTTTGACTAAATCTTTCCTAAAATGCCATTTATATCTTCCATCTTCTAATATTTTCCAAGATTTTCATCTAACTTTTCTCCACTTGGTCTTTACCACAAGGAAAACAAGACTGTCATGATCTCCCCTTAGTCCCTCACCTGTCCTTCCCCATTATTTCTCTCTCTTCCCTTTTCTCTATTATACTCTCAGGTCTCATCTAAACTCCACCTGCTCTGCTTGTCCCACAGTCAGATTCCTCATCGTGGTCTCCCATGCACTCATATGTCTTAATTCTTTACTCTAATATCTCCTGTCTGTTTCCCATCATAATACAAATAAATGCACATCACTGACATAAGTAAAAAAAAATCCCATAAAATTTTTTTCCTCTAAAAATCCCAACCCAAAACCTTTTTCATCTCTTTCTCATATTTTTAATCTGCTCAGTGTTACTTGAGAGAGCCTGTTCTTGTTTCATCTCTGAATCTCAGCAGTTTGACTTTGGCCTTTTTTTTACCATTGGTAAAAGCACATCGCATGACTTCTTATCAAATCTCAGGACTGGCTTTCTTTCCTTCTCTGCCTTGACCTGTTGTCTTTTGACATAATTCATTCTCTGATTCACAATGTTTAGTTTTTGTGATTGCAATGTTTTCCTGACTTCTGTGAGCAGCTCCTTCTGTATGCTTTCTGGATGATCTTCCTCACCCTTTCTTGATTGTCTTCTTTCCCTCCTTACTTTTTCTGGATGATCTCATCACAAGCAAATACAAGTAAATCTCCCTGAGCAACACCACATCACCCATATCACATCAAAATGTGGCAAGGGGACAAGGTGTCAAGTAGTACAGAGTGTCTTTAAAACAATGATCTCTGTAAATATGTTAAAACCTGACTGGGTGTAATCTGTGCTTCCCCTTCAGTTTCTGTACCTAAATTTGACTTGAGTGTTGACTTAATCTAAAGATATTCTAGAGGAAGAGGAACAGAAAATATGGAGTTTTTTTCACAAAGGTTTTGTATTCTCTTCCCATTTTGAGAGTAGGTGCATTTCTTCACTTCACTCAGTGCTAAGGCAGATCAGCTTATCTGTGAGTTAATGCCAGGAAACTTGGACAGGATCCTAATCAGAAGAGCAGGATGTTTAATCTTGAGCACAGTGTTTACAGAAGATTTGATGGTGTGTGCCCTTGTTACCTACTCTAATTCTAATGAGTCTTTTGTTTTGGTTTTGTGTTTTCTTGCCTTTTTTTTTTTTAAAGGTTTCCACCCTGGGACTGTCTTCTAAGGCAAACTATCACCAATGGAAGAAAAACTTGTTTTTCCAGCATTTTGGGTAAGTTTGTCTTCTGTATTATTAATGTCAGATTTCATCTCTGAAATGTATTTGCCACCAAAAAACCTCTTTCAAGAAGTCTTTGATTCTTTTTGAATAGTGCTATTTTATCCAATAAAAATTCCACTTAATGATTGTGTAAGCAGTAGAGATAAAGGTGACTTCAAGGCAGACCATGAGGCTTTTTTACTGTGGGAAATTATCAAACAAAATTTAGACCTTTGCTTTCCTAATGGTTTTGCTTTGTTTGTTAGTCATATTTTCAGTGTATACTATGCCTATTTAAACCAATGTACTATATATATCTAAACTAAATCCTATTACTTTCTGAGGCATTATAACAATATTGGAAGATAGTCTTTCATGCTTGGGAAGGCATAACTTTGTCAATGGGGAGATGACCGTGACATAGATCCTGGTAAAACTGTGCTGTAGTAGCAGGGGGCTGAGTTCATGGTGAGCAGTAATAATGCCAGCTGAAGCCTTTGTGTATGCATCTCCCGTGGCCAGGCATGATCCTGTCCCTCAAGTGATAAAAAACAGTTTGGCTGGACAAGTTCAGACATCAACATGGCATAAGCGTTGCTCTTTCCACTGGGGAGACCCAAAGCCAAAAGCTGTTTCTCTGGTGACAGTCACACTCAGTCACAAATACTGTGATTATGGCTGTGGAATAAGTGATTGAACTGGAGTGTCAATGTCTTCTGGGTGGCATGTACATCCTGGTCATAATCCTGCAGCAGTCAGGTGGCTAAACACCAAAGAAGAGAAATCTTGTGTTTATGGGCGCACGCGTGGCTTGTGATGTTCCTGCCCTGTGTGTTGTCCCACGTGAAAGAAGAGAATGCACAGTGCAATGCATGTCTTCTCTTTCAGGACAACATTGCAGGACACTGAATGATGCAAAGACTGTACAGAAATATTTTTTAATGCATTTCCATTGTTACAAATGACTCTGCTTAAAAGCAGTTGTAACTGTGCTTTCTTACCATTGGTGTTGTAAGTCTAGTATCAATTTCAGTGCCAGCTGCAAAACTGGAAGTATAAAGTCTCCTGGCCCACTCCAGAATTGTTTCCAGGAATGGCATTTTCAAAACTGTGTTTTGTTTCAGACAGAATCAAATCATGTTTGGCAGGGGTAATGTGACTTTCACCTCTTGTACTGATCTTGGAGCACAGCTTAGGAGGATGATGGGTATATAAGAGCACAGCCCTAATTGCATGAAATTAGTGTTAGTCACAGCTGTGCCTGCTAGGAAGCTTTCTGATATGCCATGGAAATACTGTTCTGGTAGTGTTACTGTTAATAACACTTCCCAGGAACAGGTCAAAGTGATCTATGTGGGGAGGTGTGGATCAAGAGTTTGATACCACCCCTCCCTGTTTGTGCGTAGGGATAGATTTTCACTGTTTTCAGCCAAAAAATCAGAAATTCAGGAAAGTGACTTGATAGTATTTTAATAGTCATCCAGTAATTTAACACTGGATTACAGTTGAAATCCCATAGAAATACTCAAGACACTTTACACTGGATCAGATGGATTAAGCATGATTCACTTATTGCATTAAATTCCTGAGGGATTAATAACGTTTGGGTCATTGTTTCCTAGGCTTATGAATTTAAAGACCAAAGAGGACCACATGAATATCTATTCTTCTTGCCTGCTCTGTGGAGGTCAGAGGAATTCATAGTATTTCAGTAGTAGTCCTTTAATTTTTCTTTATTTAGCACATCTTTCTGAAAGAGACCAGGTCTTGATTTAAAGAGTGCCAGTAGTAATCAATCTACCATGTCACCATTAAATTTTTTCAGTAAATAATGAGCCTTGCCTTACAAGACAGTCTGTATCTCTTTTGAACTTCTGAGTGTTGCACTTCACTTCTTTCCCCTGCTGGACTGACAAGGATTCTATTATCAGAATGTTGGTTCTCCATTCAGTTATCCATTTAGCTAGTCACTTTTGAAATTCACTTGCTATGAGCAGTGCTGATTTAGTATGGTAAATCTTTTGATTCAGGATTTTATGTATAGCATGACTTTAAATCACTGAGTAGTGTGAAATTAGGGCTAGAAATACGTCCTGTCAGCACATACCATTATCAAATGATGATGTCACTGCATACAAATGATTGGATTTACATGACCAGGCCTGTTTTCCATACAGCTGTGTTGATTGGTGTTAATTATGTGACTGTCTTTCAATGCCTTATTGATTGTGTCCCATGCTAATCTTTCCCTGCTGTTGCTTACTACTGATGTCAGTCTAACTGCTCGATAGGTGCTTTGCTTATCCCACTTAACCCTTGTAAATGCTGCTTTGATAGTCTTTCCAGTCACCAGGAACCTTTAGTGCACCTATGGTTTTTAAAAGAGTCATTGAATTAAAAGTCATTGATTCATCTGCCCTCTGCTCTTGAATGCACGTTTTAAACTGAGGGGCTGTTTAAAGCTCTCTCAAGTGATAATGGCATCATTATCACTGTAACAAGGGAATAGGGCACCTTGCATCTTTTTGAATGCAGAGAAGTAGTTGTCAAATAAATCTGTCTTTTTCTGAATTTTTTGGATAATTTTTGTCTGGAATGACCAGCTATTGAAGTCATTGCTTGGCATTCTCTTATTCTTGTTCCATTTAGGGAGGAGCTCCTATTGCCATAAACCTCACCATAGTTTTTTACTGTTTTTTTGCTTCCATTGTTTGCTTGCATTTCTGCAATGTTAATTTATATTCATTGCTAACTGTGTCTTCCCCCCATCTGTTATGTACTATGCATTTGTTTTACAGGTTTCTCTGCTGCTTTCACTCTCTGTAGCCAGGACTCCTCAACCATAAAAGCTTCCTTTCATTTCTGTAGCATGGTGACTTTACTTTTTATTTTTGGCATGTAATAAAACATCCCTTAGCAGGTCCTTTTATGTTTTAGTATGTGACTATTTTCCCCTGCTCAGTTTTATGCATGATTAGTTTTTAATTTTGAGAAATAGTCTTTCTAAAATATCCAAACAAATAAATTAGATATTGGTTAAGATTACATGTTGTTTTCCATTTGCAAAAGAAATTAGAGCATTGCCCTTTGCCTGTAGTGAAATAATTTTCTAGTTAAATGGTTTACCTATATCCAGTAGGAGTCCAATACAACATCAGCTGGAGTTGATTTCACTACTCTCTTGTATTAAGACATAACTAAAATTTGCAGACTTTCCCAAAGCCACACTTTTAAAGTGGTCCTTCTGGAACAGATTGTCTGCTAGAATAAAATTCAATGTGACAATATTTTTCATACCTTTGAGGATACATGCTTGAGGAATACAGCATTTGATGGATTTCTAGCAGACCTCAGCCTCTCTCTCAGCTTGTCATTTGCCAATATACCAGATCCTGCTTTCCTTCTTGCACATGTGGTATCCATGGCTTTATCTTCCCACCCTGTTTCTCATAAATAAGTACAGTGCCTTGTAGTGTTTTGGGTTTTTTTAATCATGTGTTTGTCTGTTACCTTCTTAACCTTTAAAAGAATTGAGCTTCCTTTTTCAAAAAGGCAATTCTAATATTTACTGAAATGAAGCCCAGCCATGGCCATTGCAAGCAAGCTTTCAGGGGAATGAACTGTTTGCCCTTTTAAAAGAGAAGCTATTCAAATACCAGCAGTGTGGTGAAAGAATTGCTTTCTA
The DNA here is from genome assembly GCA_013398275.1 of Promerops cafer. Lineage (NCBI taxonomy): Eukaryota > Metazoa > Chordata > Aves > Passeriformes > Nectariniidae > Promerops > Promerops cafer. Next base: position 367,644 of record VZSE01011964.1, read on the forward strand.
TTTCTAGCTCTGCAATACACCAATCACAAGTATTTTGGCCATTTGTTGTGACATGGGGAGGCTCTTGTTTGCTGGTCAGAGCTCTTCAGTTGGCAGCTCCCAGCCCATGTGGCATTTTGCAAGCCAGTGGTCACTGCTCGGCTGCTGTGCAGACAAGGCAAACTTCCTGAGCTGGAGTTGTTGCTGCAGTTGGCTTTGGGGCTGGCTCTAGAAAGCAGCTGAGGCCAAAAGCTGAAAAACCTTCTCTTTTCTCATTCTTTGTGAAGGTTTTGGAAAAGTCATGAGAAATGGCTGTTACTGTGATAACCAGGTAAATTTTTTAGTGAAAACTAAAATGAACCTAGAATTTAGAATGCACCTGGAAATTAAATTCTCACTAAATGAAGCAAGTGGCTGGTCAAAGTGTGATCTTGCTCTGTTGCCAGAAATGACTCTCACATCTAGACTTAGGGAGGGTCTGTAAGGAGCTGTACAGATAGAGGATAGTTCACATGAGGTGATGAAATGCAAATGTCTGAGACAAGTACAGTATAATACTGAAATATGTCATCACAAAGGTATTTTGACAACTAAGTGCCATGAGTGGAGAACCTGTAGAATGACTCACTGTATGTATTTAGGTGGGTTATGAAAGCCTTAGCACTGGTGAGGCAGCACCTCAAATCCTGTGCTCATTGCTGGGCCCCTGACTTCAAGAAGGACACTGAGGTGCTGGAGTGTGTCCAGAGAGGGGAAACAGAGCTGGGAAAGGGTCTGGAGCACAAATCCTATAAGGAGCACAGAGGTCTGGAATTTGTTAGCCTGGAGAAAAGGAGGCTCAGGGGAAACCTTGTTGTTCCTACAACTGCCTGAAAGGAGGGTGTAGCCAGGGGTGAGTTCTCCCAGGTAACAAGCAGTAGGACAAGAGGAAATGGCCTCAAGTTGCACCAAGGGAGGTTTAGATTGAATATTAGGAAAAAACCTGCTTCCCAGAAAGAGTTATCAAGCATTGGAACAGGCTGCCCAGGGAAGTGGTGGAGTCACCATCTCTGGAGGTATTTAAAAGGGGTGCAGGTGTGGCACTCGGGGACATGGTTTAGTGGTGGACTTGGCAGTGCTGGGTTAATGGCTGAACTTGATGATCTTAAGGGTCTTTTCCAACCTAAGTGAATCTGAGTCTATATCTCAAGTTTCTGGTTTTGTATCTGTAACCACACCCTTACTGACTTGTTTCTAAGGAGCAGCATCCCAGCTGGAAACAAGTCCACAGAGCAGGAATTAGCTTGTAGATGTTTTGGGGGAAGAACACTGTTTTCATTCAGCATTGTGTGGCTTAGTATGATGATGCCTACTCCAAACATCCTTTCAGTATGAAGGATTAGTCAAATAAAGTGAAGTATATAAAAAATGGTTAAGAAATTATTTGTCTGCAATGACAGAATAGCTGCAACTTCATAAGCTCCTGGTTTAGCCTGCTTAAAGTAACTTGCAAAGAATCTTCTGATATGTTAATTACATTATTCATATTGTTTTTCTGAATTTCAAAACAAAGTGTGACCTGGATTTCAAAGTAAAAGTGCATGAAAGCATGCTGCGCTTATTTTTCATAATTAATCATGTATAAGCCAATTTTATGGCAAAACAGATAAATGAAGTGTCAGAACATTTGTTTGTAAATACATTCCTTCAAGATGTTAGTGCAATTTGGTTCTTAGTTTCAACAAAATCCAGACTATCGGTGTAGGATGAAAGCACAACATGTTAACAAATACTGCAGTTAAACTCTAAATGGATATACCATAACTGGAACATACATTTGCTTTAGTTACTGTAGTGTGTGGGATAAAACTGACAAAAAAGCCACAGTGAAGCATTTGAGTAATAACAAATGCCCATGTACATCATATATGGGTAATTTTGCATAGTGAAGTTTAACAGCTGATATGTGCTTTGATTTTAAATAGGATTTACTGAATTCTACTGGGAAGTGTCGTGGAAAGCTATTATTTTATAGGTCACTTCAGTTGTCTCTCTACCCCTGTCTAACAAATCCTGGCATTTAGTATGTTACATACACAGTATGTTGAGTGTCACCATTACTCTGCATTCTAGCCAGTGCTAGTTTGAATCTTATGGCTCTTCCTCCTAAAGCTGCCAAGTGGTAGAGGATATAGCTCCGATGAGAGAACAATTTAAACTTTCTCAGTGAACCAGTTTTGAGAAGAGTTTTGTTCAAATGCAGAGTTTTACACTGAGGCAGTGTGATTAAAAGCCTGTAGGGGAATCAAGCATGGGAATGGTTTTAAAGAAGATCAAGGGACTGAATGCAATTTTTTCTTCAAATGATATAATTAAAGAAACAGCATCCTCATTAGCATAATAAACTAAATGATAAAAAGAATTGGACAGATGCCTAATCTTGAAATGCTTCTTAATTTACAAGGATACATTTTAAAAAGAAAGCAATTGAGGTCTGTTCTTTCTAGCTGCCTGCCTGGATCATTGAAACTGCTGTTTATATAACTTACTGTCTCAAAGATGGACAAAATACACAAAAATTAATAATGTATTCCAAGATACCATCCATATAATGTCAGTTGCACATGTACATAGATGCTAGAACATCCACAATACTTGGGAATGTCTGAGATTGGATGCCTACCAGACAAAAGTACACATTTGAGAAGATGTTCTCATCTGGGGCCATGTGTAGCCCCAAAGCAGTCCAAAGGCAGCTAGCATAAAAATGAAACACTTGTTTCTTTGTTGATTTTGACATTAATTATCTGGAAGGTGATTGATCTGAGTTTATTATCACATGTTGAGCCACAGAGAAATGTATTTGGGATTCCCATCAAGTTTAATTTTTGAGGAGAATTTTTCTGAATTCTTGCAAAAATAGCTTTGTGGTTTTAATGAAATTGTGAATCAAATGTGGCAAGAAGAAGGTGGCATTTATGTTGATGCCTTCATGACTTGCCTATATTCTGTTCTTGTCCAATATAAGCTGCAATGTTGCAGTTTGTTTCTCTTTCAGATTCACTCTACTTCTGTTCCTTTACCATCACATCTATAGGCTCTCAAAGGCTTTTGAGATGAAACAAAAATCTTGAGGAGTCTTAGAATTATGTTGCCATCTGTGAATGTGGGGAGGTTCCTTACACTGTGTCCAGAGTGCTGAGCAAGAGGTGGGTATGTGGCAGGGAGGGATTTACTTGCCCTCCTCTATGCAGAGAGTTGTTCTGTACTGCCCAGCACTCAGCTCAGGGTCTCCTCAGAGACCCACAGTGCCCTGTGCAACACAGTTATTACTCCATGTGTGTTTTTTTCCAGTAAAACTTTGTGAAATATGGTGATCTGATACCAGAGTATTTGGGCACACAGGGTCAGCGGTACTGACTTCTGAATTATTCCACTTACAGCCTCAATGCAAGGTAGAGGCTGGCTGCAAATGAATATCAGTTTTTCTAGCTGGAAGCAAACCTCCTTTTCTCTAGTCCTAAAGGTTCTCAGATGGAGAGATAGAAACCACCACTGTGAAGCTGCTGTGGCAGCCAGAGAGCAGAGAGGTAGCCTGCAGTAGGCAGTCTCTACCATAACAATATTCTGCTCCTTTGAAGCTTATGTATTTTGGTAAGTACAAATCCCAATTTAATGTTAGATAAGGAAAAATCATCCACTGATGAGTAAATTGGCAGGTCACTCTAGAAAGTCAGAAGATCTACTGGCAATAGTGTTAATGTTAATAGGGTTAATGCAGGCTGGGTTTGTTTGGCATCAAGACTGCTAAGAAAATATTAATACTGCTCTGAAGATGGTATGGCAGGTAAAGTGCTCTGTTTTCATCTTGACCTTGAAGTAATTTGGAGCCAAAGACCTGCCTGTTTGATTTTTCTTGTGTCTTAACACACCGAGCTGAATGTGATCCCTTTATATCCTTGCTAGTCTTTAATATATGCTGAAGAAGTAATGGTGAGGCCGGAGGGTTCCAATCTATAAAAGGCAGCACTATTGATCTTGCTGATACAAGTTCAAAGCACTATCTGGAAATAGAGATGATTGTTCTAGAGAATGAATCAATGGTGTGCATTTTTGAGGCAGTGCTGTATCTCATTCAGAACTGTGGTTGCCACCAGTGAGTTGCTAACACTAAGACGTGAGCACCCCTACATTTAGCTGATCTGATCACTGGTAGCACTTCAGCCATTCAAAATTCAGTATTGCAGTCTGTAGGACTCTGCAGACTTTCTCAGGGTTTTCTCTCCATGCATCCCTGTTCTCTGCATACTGTTGCCTGGGGCGGCTTCATTTGGCATGAGGTGTAGGATAGAGGGTGACCTTTCCTCATCCACTTCAAGGATTTTTGGATCTAAAGGTGTCCTTTGCTGGCACAGCATCTGGGTTTCTTTATCAGTGAGAAAGATGGAGACAGGGTGACATGGAGCTGTGTTGCTCTGTGGGCTTGGGATCTAGTTAGAGGGTATTTCTTGGGCCTGAGACTTTAATTCTTCCCCAAACTGGACATTGTTATCTAGTCTGTGCTCATGGAGAGCTTGTTGTAACTTGTGTGTGCTGTAAGGACCAAGACTGAAACAGTCTTCCTTGCTTTCTGTTTGTTTGTTTGGTTGGGTTTTTTTTTGGTTGTTGTTTGTTTTTTGGTTTTTTGTTTTTCTTAGTATATTATAATGATATTCATTACAGTCCTACTAATTTTTCTTCTGGATCTCCTGATATTTCATGATTTTTTTAATGCCTGATTTGCAGACATTTCATTTATACATCTGTGTATAAGCTTTTTCTAATACCTACAGTTTGAGGAGGAAAAACTGGAAAAAGCAATGCAACTGCTCTCGAAGTCTGAATTAACAATTGACAAATGAATGTGTTGTAATTTATTTTTAATGATGAAGGTTTGGAGGAGTGACTCATAATTTTTTAATTGCAGGGTTTTTCAATGCAAAATTTGTTCTACTTTTATTTATTTTACTTACTCCTACAGATAAATAAATGTCGACTCAGTTATTTTTCCTCCTGGAAGTACATAGGATTGTAGCCTGGCATGTATATTTTTCTAGAATTCACTTAATTCCTGTCAGATGTCATCTGTTTACATTTGAGGTGCAGTTACATATTTTTCTGTGTTCCACTGTTGTTATCCATCACTACAGTAGCTAGGAGGTTTCCCAGAAACATCAGCAATGATCTTACTTTTCCTCTCATAAGGCAAGGGTTTAATTTTCTTTTTCCTACAATGCTTTGTTCTTATTACATTAGTTAATACTGGGATGAAATACACCATATTAGTTCTGACTTTTTGAAAAAGAAAAACTTGCCAGAAACTTACAGTAAGCCTTTTGTCTGCCCAAATATTATGCAGGGTATGAACAGTTACCACGTATAAAGGTGTCTCTAAAGGAGAGATTGAGGCTGTTTCTTGCTCAAGGGAGTTTAACTCTTAAGTAAGAGGAGGTCTTTGCTGACCTAATAAGCCATTCAAAAAATAAATGTAGGAAGCTTGGAGCCTGTCCTCCATTTTCTGATTTGCAAGAGCGTTCTTCTTCTGTCTGCCCTGATGCTGTTTAAAATTGATTCCTGTAAATTTTGGGGCTTTATTAAGTTGAATGACATTAAAATGCTGTTTCTATGGAGTCAAAAGCATGCTTTGCATGCTGGTTCCCTAAAAAAGCAGAGAAAAAAAGTAAATAATTGTTCCACTTTTGAACATGAGAAAATATCAAGAATACAACAGTATCCTTTGTTTAAAAATAAAGGGAAACATGTACAATCTTTCTCCCAAATTCTCTTGAAGAATATATTTGTTAGAAATTTGTCTCTTAGGCATTTTCTGAACAGAGGAGGCCTGAATTTAGACATCTAGCTGGCTTTAGAATGTGTATTTTTCTCAGTTTTCACTCTCAAAAGGTAATATAAATATTTCATATATTTAGGGATTTTTGTTACTTCTAGTTTAGACTAGAACATACAAAACTGTGAACCTGCCACAATTTTTAGAGAAACCCACATCATTCTATTTTTGCAGCGAATACATGTTCCACTCTTAGTAAATTTCAAAGACTACATTGCTAAAATTCCCTGGGCAATTGGCTTGGCATCTGCTAATTTAATTCCCATGTAGTACGGTAATAGCATATAAAGTAGAACTCTGGGGATAACTGATAGTGTTCAGTGAAGATGAAACTTTAAAGGATATGAAAAGGATTGCTTTGCTTATGCTGCAAGTGGTGAAGAAGAGGTAGAAGACAGTTTAGAGGAGTAGATGGAGATTGAGCTCTTCCAATACCAAACCTGATCCCAAATGGTAAGAAATTATTATTTGCACCCTGTATCACATAAATGCTTGAGATTAAACTTGCCGTGACAGTGAGAGAAAATAGGTGTTGACTGTCATCACCTTCTACACCCTCAAGGTCAGCAACCAAGTTTTTCTTTACTAAGTCTCTCTTCTGGTCTCCCTCAATTAATTCATGCTATAAATTCCTGGCTTGACTCCCCTACTCATGCCAGTTACTTTTACCATCAGTAAAGACCTTCTGGATCTGTTAATTTTTTTATTTCCCACCTTCACCTGAGCAAAAGGCAAGAAGAGTATGCTGAGGGTTAGGAAATACCATGCTGCCAAAAGACTCATCTCCTAACTAGAAGAGAATACAGCACAAATTATACTGGACTGTGTGTAGATTCATACTGTCATGCTTTGAAAATAATGTTTTGGTTCAGTCAGGAGAAAATTTTGTTATTGCTCCACTGACCTGCAATTATGTATGGTGGTATCGTAGCCATGCAAGTCTGGATAGAGGCGAGAGGGAATGCTTATCTATTGATAAAGAAAGACAGAAGGAAACAGCTCTCTGAAAGAATACTCTGCTGCATTTTTTACCACTGCTGATGGGTCTCTTCAAACTTTGCTGTGCATAACACATTTTCTTCCTCAACTTTTTCAGCTTTTTTTCTGGAAAAAATTTAAATGTTCTTGGATTTATGTTCCTGCTGTTGACACTGCACTTCACATGAAAAACATTTTATTTGGAAACATGCTGATGTTTTACCCAGCCATTACTTCATAAATTCATCCTCTCATCCCCATCCCTGAGTGGGGGATTTTTTTTAGCTCCTAGATGGGACTGACCTGGTTTTACCACCTTTCACAGTTGCAGTTACCATTGCTAGGTCAGCTCTTTCCAAGACTATCTGCCTGATGTCCTACCATGCCATTCTGCACCTTATTGCATCTGTTTTCTCTCTGTGAATGGCTCATTGGTATTTCAGGCATGTAGCTAAAATAGATATTCTCCTTCTTTTTTTTCCTCCAGCACATTTTTTCTGTGCAGAGAGCACAGTTGACTACTTCCCACTCTCACAGCAGGGAGTTACCTACACATTTTATTTGAAATCCTGTCACTTTTCCTGTAACACCCCTTAGATACTCAGTGCCCCACTTGTGATGGAAGTGCTTTTCCCATCACAGCTGTGTACACCAGCCACTCTCCCAGCTGACCTTCCCTGCTGCACCACCTTCTGTGCCAAACCCCTTTGCTGCCTCTCATCCGTGGCCAAGACAGTAGAAAGTTCTTATCCTCAGCCCTGACTGCCCTTCACATCTTCACCTGATCCTTGGCTGCTTTGATGCCTCACTCATGAGCCACTTGTCAGTGACTCTAACAGGGGCACTGTTACATTTGTTACATTTCACTGGTTTTATCCCCACACACTGGGAACTGGTGAAGCTGAATGGGGATGCTGGTAAAAATAGTTTTGTTGTAATGTAGTTTACTGTAATGAATGGCCAGTATTTTCAATAGTGCTGGGTCAGTTCTAATCTTGTAGGGGGTTTTGGGTTTTTTTCTTCTAATTACGAAGAAAATCACTAGCAAGAACGTTAAACATTTTAGTTTTCTACCCTTTGACACAATCCCTTCCTGGAAATGAAGAATCTCTTCTCAAAGATGGACAATTTATAAAGTGAACTCTGTGGATTCACTTCAGCATTTCAGACTTTCATGGTCAAGAATAAGCAAGAAAACTGCTTGGGGCTTGAGTGTCTCATCTGGCTTCCCATGGAGTCAGCTGCAGCAACTCTACCACAGAGTAACACCTGCTTAATACAATGTTCACACTCAGAGAATCTTCTGAATTGGAAAGGACCCACAGGAACCATCAAGTCCAGCTCTTAAGTGAATGGCCATTTATGGACACACAATTTACTGGGGTGGGGTCTTTGATTTGACACTTTGAAATTGTCTGTTTTAATATGGGCTGGCTGAAGATGGTCTTTAAATCACAAAATAATAATGCAGAATGACACTCATCTGAGAAGTGAGGCTTGTCAAGAGTCTTACTGGCTTCACTAGCTGTTTGGATGAATCAGACCACGGATCTGGTTCTGCCAGGGTCTGATGGCTTTTGCTCAGCTTTCATGTTTAGAGTAGGATGGTGGGAATCCAGCAACTCTTCTTCTTTCCTAAATCCTCTGAAAGGTGTTATCACGGGTGTCATGTCTCCATCAGATCATCCTGTCCTCATCAGTGAGAACAGAAATCCTTCCTGGGTCTTGCACGCATTGCTTCAGGGGCATTTTGTGTCCTGCCTGTAGGAGATGTCCCTGCCCATGGTGGCAGATGTTGGGCCTAGGTGATCTTTAAGGTACATTCCACTCCCCTAACATTCTATTATTTCTTTTTCCTTTTATTTTTTTTTTAATCTGCTTTTTCTTATTGCCTTCAAAAGGCTGTGTGACTTGACTGGGAATACAGTTTTCACATGCTTACAAGTTCCATTAAAATTTCAGTGGATTGAGCACCTTGGGTCTTCATTGGTTTATTGTATTAAGAACAGAGTCTGTGTTCTCAAGACCCAATTTTTTTATAAAAATCTCCAGCCTGTACCTCATAATATACAAAATTCTATTTCACTTTTTAAATGTTATTAAAGGAGTTTGGGTTTTACCTTAAATTTCTAGCTTATACTACTGCAAGCTGCATTGAAGGAAAGGGTGCTGCTACTGTAAAAATCCAGCTGGCTTATGCCGTGTTCTTGGAGTGGAGGTTTTTATCAGCTGGAATTACAAAAACTGTCATCACCACTTGACCCAAGGGAAGAATTAATTGCACTAATTCTGAAAAAATACACCTGCAAACCGTAGGACAATATCCTGAGGGAAGTTCCACAGCACAGAGTGGAATTGATAGTCCTGGAGTCTCATTTTTTTAAGTGAGGAGATCTGTCAGAGCTGGAGCTTCCCTTTGCAGAGTGTCTGGTTGTTTACACAGGACTTGAGGGCATTACTAGGAGGAGCCATCACTGAGCACCTCTTCAAGTGCACTGGTCACCCTTCTGAGTTGGCACATCACTTTTATTCCAGGAGAGTGGCTATACATGTGACATGAGCCGTGCAGAGGTTCCTCTTTGCCTTGAGTTGCCCAAAACTGTAAATAGCCACCCTTCACTAGAGAACACGGTTGTTTCCCTTTTGTAGTAAAGTTGGGCCTTCTTGATTAGTCTACAAGCCCTCTTGCAGGCACCATTTCCTTTATCCAGCCCCACACTCCATAAGGGAACAGCCTATCTTGTGAGAGCAAATAAGTGCAGGCACTTTATCAAATTAAGGTGGAAGAGTCTGTGCTGCCTCATGTTCTTGGTGTAATAAAAGAATTTGTGCTCTATGAAATATCTTTAGAGAACAGAAAAAAATCTTTATTTTGTTGCTGAGACGTTGGCTTCCTGCTGATCTAGTGAATCTCAGCCATCCCTGTTGCTTATTAACTTTTATACTCCAAGAGATCATTTTCAGTGTTCTCTTCTGAGAGGCCAGAGAAAATTGCCTGGGATATGGAGAGCAGGGACTATGAAAACATCTCTGGTTAATGCAATATGTAATCCTCTCATTTGATATCAGTGATAAGCAGATCCTTGATCTGTGTGTACTATGGTCCTTTTTGTAGTCAGGATATTCTGTTAGCACAGTGACTAATGCCTCCCTTCCCAACCAAATGAACGCTTCTTATTTACACAGCTTAAACTCTTTATTCTTGTTACTAACTGATCATTTAGCAGGCTGGACACTGGCATGGCTGGGCACTGCAGATTGAAGGAGAGTGCTTTCAGTGACACACATCATTACGTGTGTGTGCCAGCCACTCTGGCCCTGGCTGCTGGGAATTGAGTAGGAATAATGTAAAAATATCTGGCACACTAAGGCTGAAAAGCAAAGAACAGAGCCACTTGAACTGCTTAACTGTTAGTGTTCAGAGTGTCTTTCAGCTTGATCTTAAGCCACAGTAGATGTAGAAAGACAAAATCTCTTAGCAAAGCTGAAGGTCTTTCACAGCTAAATGTTCAAGAGAATCCTTGACAGCTTCAGTTGTGTCTTAGGATGGTACTTATCACTTGTTTTCATACATGATTTAGTGAAACAGTCAGTACAGTATGACTGCAAGCATGGTTTAAATTTAAGTGGAAATACAGAAGAGAAGGCAGGAAACAGAGCTTAGAGAAAACAGGGGAGGATAATTAGGTGAGAAGATTGAAAGAAGTCTAAGGGGTGGCAGAAATAAAACTTGGAGGGATGATGAGGAAGTAAACTTCAGGGATCCAACAAAAGCTTTCAGAGAAGTTGGTGAAATGGTCTGCAGTATGTTAGAAACAGATACTGCTCAACACAGGCTTCATCTCAATGGTATATGTTGAAGACCTAGAAGAGGAGAGCTGGAAGGCATCTTGAGACATCATCTGTTACGTGTGCGCACTCTAAAATGTTGCTGACCCATTTTCACATGCATTGATGAGAATCCACGGCACTCACTAATTGCATGGGTGCTCTTTTAGACTCTGTTCAGGCATCTGGAAATATTTAATTGATATCAAGCATGACTGGAGGTTGAATCCAGGTACTAGGATAGTCCCCTCAGTAAAAGTAACTTGAAAAGTAACCATGTATGTACATCAGATACCGGTATTACAATGGTAAAACCTATCCTTCAGGAGGAAGTCTATCAGGGGCAGTGGGAATAATTTAAACTTCAAGAGCAATAGGATTGAAGTTTTTGTTGAAGGATACTTTGGTTTTTAGCATCCACAGAAGAAAAAGGACAGCTAGAGAAAAGGACATTAGTAATTAGAACTACTTACTCAGTGTTTTGTAGTTTTGGTTCTTACCAGCGATCTGTGACTGGTGTGATTTATCATCTTTTGCCAGGTCGACAGACATCCCCATGCTTATGTTTCCCTACTTGCCCCATGTTTGAATTATTGGTCCTTAAAACTGGAGCTACAACAAACCAGACTCATGCATGTAAATAAGAGTTCTTATGCAGTGTTATGAGTACTTATTGAGTTTTTCTTGCATGCAGAACATGTTATCATGTCCAAATAAGAGTATCAGCAAAAATCAGGGTAGGAAGAAGCTGTTTCTGAACTATCTGGTACACTTCCACTGTGTTCAATTAATTTTAGAGAATTTTCTTATGAGTGCTGGGGGCTCCAATCACCCTACATTCTACCATGAAAGCAATGGAACAGTCTTTAAAATCGAATGTTGATTCAGGAGAAAAAGAGTAAATCCCTTTCACATAAAGAAATGTATTTATCAATTAACATCCATGAAACACTGTACACAAAAAATTAGTAGAATTTTTTAAAAATTACAATTTCATGGGTTTCAAGACCACAGAATTATGCTAATGGTCACAAAACTAGCAGAACTACTGAAGCTTGGCTTCTTTTGGATTTGTCTCTCATGATTAGTTCACTTGTTACTGAGTTGTACCAAGCCCTATTGTACAGAGAAGCCACACAGGGGAGAGTCCTTAGTGATGCTGGAATTGCTGTGGAAACATCAGTCACAGTAGCACCTCATTAGGCAATAGACAGTCACCATGGGAGAGAAACCATGATGAAGAGATTAATTCCTTGGTGTATCATAAAATACTTATTCCAGTTGCAGCTTTCTCATCATTAAGGAAAAATTTTCCCATGAAGACTTTCTGTTGTCATATGAAGTGAAAGCTGCTTTTCAGGCTTTCCTCAGCTCTACTCCCTGATCACCAACTTTCACAAAACTTGGGAATTCAGCACTTCTGCCACAGTTGCTTGAAGCTGGCCAGGAAGTTAAGAAGACAGGCCATGCACATAAACCGTAGTAATTTAGGATGTACTTGGACGTAAAGTAAGCCTTTACATGTAAGAGCTCATTTGGTCTGCAATGGCTGGATCTGAGGCTATGGGGTCACAGATGAGGGGAATGTTTTTTCCTTCTACACTATCTGCATTACTCTTACATCATCCTGTGTATGGTTCATACTGCTGTTGGACATAGGATGAGAAGCCAGATGGGCTTCAGCTCTGAACTGAGAAGGCAACTGCTGTAAAACACCTTCAAATTCCTTTATAGAAAGATGATTAAAGCATGGAACACCCCGGTGGATGAGCATTTTAATACAGTAAAAGGCAGGCAGTAAGCTAGTGCTAGGTTCCTCAGAAAAGCCAGAGATGAATGTGTGTGGAGCAATCAAGGAGCATTTCTGGACCTCACAATGGCTGAAGACAGCTTTGACAATTTTCCAGCTCAAGGAGGATTTTCATCTCTATGATTTCAACATGGTAGATCATACAAAAACCAAAAGCAAATAAAAAAATCCACTCCCCAAAAAACTGTTCTACAGTTGCATGCTAAAGTGTAGTATGGACAATTAGAACTTCTCTCCTAGACAGTTTCTATTCTGTAATGGGAATTATGTGTTGATGTCAGAGGAAAACTGATTCTGATGGTGATCTTAACTTGCTGTTTTTACAGGCTGTGCTACGCAGTAACTGAATGTGAATGCTTTCAGTTTAGACAAAGGATAAATACACAAGTCTATTGAGTAAAATATGCTTATTTCTGAAGCAAATCAGTGATGATATTTTTTCAGAAGCTATGATTGAAAAAACCCCCAAACAACAAAACACAAAAACCTCCTTTAAGCTGTAGAATTTAGTATTTTTTTGTCATGGTTTACCCCCAAGTCAGCCCCTCATGCATTCTGCTCCAGCAGGATTGGTGAGAGAATTTGAAGAGTAAAAATGAGAAAACTTGTGGGTTGAGATAAAGACAGTTTGATAGGGAAAGCAAGAGCTGTTCTTGCAAGCAAAGAAAAACAAGAAATTAAAATCACCACTTCTCATGGGTAGGCTGATGTTCAGCCATTTCCAGGAGAGAAGGGGCCCATCACACATAACTGTGACTTGGGAAGACAAACTCCATCACTCCAAATATCGTCTGCTTCTTCCTCCTTCTTCCCCCAGCTTTATATGCTTCCCATGACACCACATGGTCTGGGATATCCCGTTGGTCAGCTGGGGTCAGCTGTCCCCGCTGTGTCCCCTCCCAGCTCCGTGTGCACCCCCAGCCTGCTTGCTGCTGGGGTGAGAGGCAGAAAAGGCCTTGACCCTGTGTAAGCCCTGCTCAGCAGTAACCAAAACATCCCTGAATTACCAACACTTTATTTTCCCCAGCACAAATCCAAAACACAATCCAGTAAGAAGCTACTGTGAAGAAAATTAACTCTATACAAGCCATAACCAGCACAACATGTGTGACATGCATGTTCTTTGTAGAGAAAGAAAACATTTTAGTTTTTTATTTCTAGTGCTGTTGCATCTGCTCTTGGCAGCTGCTTGGATTCATGGTGTTCTTGTATCTTATTTTTGGGGATATCCCTTTTTGGTTGCAAAAGGGATTGTATGCGGTTTTTTTGGCTGGTGCTGGCTTGACTGATGAAGAGTGCTGGTATCTGTCACTGGTTTATTTCCTAGAGGCAAACTGACTCAGTGGTCTTTGTGCAAGACCTTATACAATGATAATTCAGGTGGAAGAATGTCCTCCTAAAACTCTATAGGGAAATAAGCTGTATGTGTATTGTTGCCTTTAAGGAGATTCCCATTTAGTTTTCAGAAGTGTTTATTCCTGGTAGAATAAAGACCTTAAGACAGCTTTTTTACTTGGAATGCTGGTGAGGAAGATCAAACAAACAAGGCAGGTTTTTAGCTGTGAAAATAATCAGCAACCAAATCCCAGTGAAAATACAAATTAATATTTAGGGACTCTTGGCAAATAAAACAGCTCCTTCAACACCTTGGCAAGTTAAAAATGGGGCACGAAATTGTATCAGTCATATACTCTAAAAGCTGGACTCCAGTTCACTTTTATTTCAACAAACGTAGATATTAAATCTCAGATGAATAATATGTAGCAGGAAGGCATATTGTGTTTACTTTTTGGTATGTGTTTTTTGTTTTTTTTTTTTACCCAGAAATAGCTCCAAATAACTTAAATTCAGTTAAAAGAAGCCCATCTGTTACTGTTCTTGTTTTCTTACCCATCATTTAAATGGTAAATATCAAACTGTAAATACTTCAGCTGTGTTCTCCTCTTTGACGAAGAACACGTGGTAGTAGTTCACCTTATTGTGAAAGTAGTGCAAAAAACAGAGGCAGGTCTGAAACCATCAGCTGCTTGATACAAAGTACTTATTCCAATCAATTGCCAAAACACTTCCAGCTTAGTTTCTTTAGGTCACAGTCACCTGGTTTTCATGTTCACTTCTCCATTAATTTTAAAGGAGGTAACCCTAGCTGATAGGAATGTTTTAGAAAGAAACAGTTTACACCCTATGAATTTTTGAAATGCACTTTTTATTTTAATGGTCCACATATACTTTGTTTAATGAGTTTGAAAAGCTTTAATTTAAACTACGGAGAGTGCTCTAGTACTACTGCCGAAGCACTGTCAGGCAACATTGGTTCTTATCTAACAAAACAACATAATCAAAAAAATGTGCAGTAATTTTTATAACAATAATGGTTTCCTTAATGGAAAACAGCAAATAAATGTGGCTGAAGACTCTGCCTGGGCACAAATTGTTTAAAGCTATCCGTTGCTGTTGGGTTTTTTTTCACGTCAAATTTAAGTTTCCCTTTGTATCTTTGCTATCACTTACAGGCTTTATCTTTCTGAACCTAAGGTTTTTCTTTATCAGCCCTATCTCAAGAGCCATTTATTTAAGGTTCTTGAGTTTTCCTACCATGACAAACATACTATTTTTTTTTTTTTTCTGATTTTCTGGGGTAGTCAAGACAAATTAAGTGGCATGAAAAAATAGTAGGTTTTCTCTGACCAACTGCAGTATTATGTTAAGCTACAGGTTTGTCTCTATTAGCAAAGAGCACTGCCAGGCCCCAAAGACAGCCTGTCTGCTGACACTGGGAAGCTGCTGGAGCAGTTCCTGGCCTGAATTAGACCCCTGCCAGGCAGCTTTCTCCTAGTGGGTTCCCAGGCCTATTTTCAGGAGTTGAAGGGTCAGGACATGTCCCCATCAGGCAGCTGCATGCAGTCACCCGTTTCCGTCCTATCTTGGAAGGTGACTTTATTCCCCAGAAGCTACTTGGGAATGGCTAATTGAATGGGATAGCTATAGCCTATGAGGTTTCCTCAAGCAACCTGAGCTGGCAGTACTGGCAGCTGGTGAGCAAGGCAACAGCTGTCCCATAATAGCAGTGCTTGATCCCACATCTGTATGTGCCCCTCCACTAGGCTGATGTAGTGGTGGCATGGGAGGTGAAGAGTCCTGTGGTGGTGTGGCTCCTGTCTGCCCTGCCACCAACACTGTGCTAGAGGTCCTCTGTCCCCTTGCTCTGAAGGAGGGGAGGAATGTGCCTCAGGGCATTCCCTCCTGGACACAAGATCATGGTTCAATGATTGAAGTAGGGTAAGCCCCAGTGGTAACAAGGGAATTGGAACATATGTCAGAATGTTTTCAGGCTCAACAGATTAACAAAATTATTTAAAATGAAGTTGGTGTTAGTTTGTGATTTATTTTTCCTCATTTTCTTTCTAAGCACTGAGTTTTTAATTTGTTTCTAATATCATTCTTCTCCTTCCAATTCTCATGACATCGCTTTCTTTCCATGCCTGTTCCCTCCTTCTGTTGTGTTCTCACATTCCTGGCTGCTTGCCCCACTCATGAATTCTGCTGTATTGCATAGTTTCACTTGTCTGTGACCCAGTCCTAGTCTTCCATAGTTTATCTCTTCTCTGGTGCACACCTTGTCATGCCCTCAACCACCCTTGCTCCCCACCAGTGAAACCACAGTGGTAATGCTCATGACTCTTGTCTGTCTTTACTTCCCTCCTTCTCAGTTTTCTCAGATTGAGGAGGATTGTCTCCCTTACCAGAATGCCACCTCTAGCTGAGCTCAGTGTCCTTGCCCATCGAAACCCTTTTCAAGCTGTGAAGTTTCTCTGGTGTCACATCATACTGACAGCTAAAGATCTGGGTTCCTGGATATTGATACTGCACAGAGTAAAGTAGGCACTGACTAATCTTTTCCTGCTCAAGCAGCTTTAAAAAGCAGAATTTTTAATCCATCTTCTTCCCCAGTGCAGGTACATTCAGGTGAGACTGTTTTTCAATATTAGAAGAAAATTAGAATTTGTTGCCATACAGAAAAGGAGTGGGGAAGAAAGGGTTATTAAATGGTGACAGGTGGGTAAAACTCTCACATTTAACTCTTTTGTATTTTT
This sequence comes from Promerops cafer, assembly GCA_013398275.1. Lineage (NCBI taxonomy): Eukaryota > Metazoa > Chordata > Aves > Passeriformes > Nectariniidae > Promerops > Promerops cafer. The sequence continues at coordinate 384,199 of VZSE01011964.1, forward strand.
GCAGCAGAATTGCATAAGTGCCAGGTGACATCTTTGTGCTTGTCTCTTTGTGGGCTGGTACGAGCAGTAGGGAGAGCTGTGTGAGGCTGCTCACGGGGGAGAGATGAGGTGGCTGCCCAGATACTTCAGTTTGGTGCTTTGGAAATATTTTCTGAGCCACAGCTACTGGATTTTCCTGCTGGCGCAGGGGGATCTGTGAGCTGCAGCTTCCTGGCAGGATTCTGGGAACAGCACCAAAACCCCCGACAGGCAGCAAGCAGGTTTTGTGCTCTGAGTCAGAAGCAGGCTGAGAAGATGCAGCCTTCAAAGCTTGTATCCAAGATGGGGAAGGGGATCTGTGCAAGGAGGATATTTCCAGTGTGAGGCTCAGAGCCTGGAGGGACCCTCTCCTGCCAACACTCTGGGTGAGTCTGCAGGTCAGCTGCTAGTTTTCGTACAATCACAGGAGAAGGGAGATTGCTGCCTTTCACCACTGCTACCCTGAGCCAGATCATCCTTCTAGCTATTTCTGTCTATGCTTATCTATAGCATCATCCCCCTTGTGCTTGTGTACCTGCCAAGCATTCAAAACAGGCACTGCTGTGGCAGCCTCTTTCCTCCTCTCCAGCCTGGAGGATATACGACTGGATTGTTTTGTTTTTTTTTTTAATTGTTTCTCTACATCAAGAATTTACGGTGGGAAAGCTAAGCCAGAGAAATGCTTTCTGGAGTGGGTGGCCAGACTGGCAGATCTCTACTTGTTCTTAGCCCTTAGAGAAGTCCTGCAGCCTGGCTCTTGCCAGGCTCACTCTGGGCACCTGTGCTCTTTTTGAAAGCAATGGTTTCTCGGAGTGAGATGTGGTCTCGGGTGAAAACAGACAAAGTTTGGATGCGAGAGAGAAGATCTGGATCTGAATTGCCCACAAGGGGACCCAGAACAGAAAGCTGAATACTTGGGTGAGTTCACAGCAGCCGGCTTGTCCAGTGCAGAACACTGTATTCTTCTTTATAACAGACTGAGTTATCCAAGGTAAAAATAGCAGTATCAGAAATCCTAATATCTCTACACTATCTATATACTTGTGTGCTGTTTTGTTTAGTTTGGGCTGTGAAGTAGACTGCTCTCTGTGTTTAGTCCATATCAGTGTGGCTTGTGACTTTTCTCCCCACTGGGAATTTCACTGCTTGCATCTGGAGTTGTGCAAATACATGCAGGTGTGCAAAATTTACATCCTGCTTTAATGTCTTTGTTACAGCACTGGTTTAAGTCATTAAATTTCAGATTTGAAAATTGACATTAAAGCATGTCTTCTGCTACCTCAGTGTATGACTTCACAGGCAAAAAATTATAAATACATATATTTGTAACATACTGCTTCTGATCCTTAAAATACAAGGTGCAGACATAATGGAAGTTTCACTGCACCTTCCCAAAGTTGCTTTGTTGGAGAGGTGTGAAAAGAGATTGAATAGTCAGAATTTTCTTCTTTTAAATAATCAGGTTTTAAACAGAATTTCAGTGTGAGGCTGTCAGGGCTTCCCAGATACTTCTATCCCTACACTGACTGAAACTGTCATTGTAACATTTGAAATGAGACCTGGATTCAGACATCCTACATCTATTTTGTTAAATCTGTAATTAAATAGGAATTCCTATGGCAATATGTACAGTGGAAGTTGTTTTGATGAGAAAGAAGCATTGCAGTATGTGGAGTATCTAAATATCTAAATTGATAGGTTTTTGTAATATTGTTTATAAAATATCTCTGTGCTGTAAGCAACCACTAAATTAATTTACAAAAAACAGCTTTAAAAGAAAAATAGTTTTTTGCACTTCCACAACAGCATAAATATATTTGTAGGCGGTTTCAAGTGATGGAGCATTTGGGCTGAGATGTCCTGTGAAGGGCTAAGAGTTGGACTTGATGATCCTTATGGGTCCTTTCCAGCTTCTGTGATTCTGTGTCATTCTGCTGGCTATGGTTTGGATGATACTTCTGGACAGAGGCATTTGGCCAGCACTTTGGCTTAGTTTCTTATTGGCATGTGATGCTAAACCTGGCAAGTCCAAGGAAGAATGTGTTTTACCCTGAATGTTAAAAATAATTCACCTTTACTTGTAAGAGGCATGCAGGTTTCAATATATATTAATATTAGAAGGTTTTAAAATCTATAAGTAACAAAGTTCTACTTTTCTCTCAATCCATAAGTAGAAGTAACCAGTGCTTGCACAGCCCTTGTCACAAGTTGGTGAGAAAATCCTTTACAAATGGGATTGCTGCCCCTGCATTGTTGCATGCACTGAGGAATGACAGCACAGGGTGGGAGGAATTTTGTCTCATTTTCACCATCTGAAGTTAAACTGGTCATTAGGCTCACCACAGGGTGAGGTGCACAGTTCATCACACTCTGGAGCATCTTTGTTTCCTTTGAGAAATGCAGTTAAATCTCTTAATTCTCCTGCTCAGTCCCAGGTTCTTGTTGCCTGGATTTGATAGGCTGTGTTTCTTTGCTTCTAATGCTGCCTTTTGGAGACAACTAATTATTTCCCTCTGAAAAAGAACCTATTTTAATTTTGATGACAGCTCGTGGAGGGGGCTGACACAGGAGGAGTTAAGGGTGATGCTACACCAGGTCTGGCTCCCCACATTGAAAATATCCTCCAGTGCTGTCCCACCAGCAAGGTTACCAAAAGCACCCCTGTGCCCATGCCTTGCTCCAAGACATGCAACACCCACTTCATGCAGTTAAATGCTGCTCTGGTGAGCTGCAACACAGACCTTGCTTTGTAGGGCAATTTTGAATGGAGAAAATAATCAATTGCCACGTGGCACACTGACGTGGGCAAAGGGCTTAGTGTATGGATGTGACCGGGTGGGTGCTTTGGGAACAGGAGAGCTGTCCGTGGTGTGGGTGTCTTGGATGCTGTCCTGTTGGCCAGAGAGGTGCTCACCTGCAGAGCTGGGTGAGATGCATTTCAGGCAGCCAACAGATGGAGCAGGTCTGACCTGAGGTGACTTGCACAAGGTCACTCAGCGGGTGGGTACTAAAGTTGGATACAAAAACCAGGCCCACCTGCTACTCCTTAGGACATACCACCTCCACAGCAACCAAACAACCTGGGCTAAACACTGCTGTCTTCATGCCCCACATGAAATAGAGCTAGGTGGGGAGTGTTTAGGAATGATGCTACACATGGATGTAAAAGCAGCCATGCCTGCAGGATGACAGGAAAAAAATTTGGGAAAAAAGGTTCTTTTCCTAGATTTTGCAAAGCATCATAGCTGAGATCCTGTTGTGCAGCAAAGGCAGCAGGTACCTGGCACTCTGAGTGGTCATGGTGCCCTTAACCGATCCTTTACAAGCCACTAAACCACACAACATTTGTGAACACTGCTGCAGTGTGCTCCTTTGCCTTCCAGTTCCTATGGAAACATGCTGCAAGGATGTCTAAAATAAGTACAGTGCTTTGAAACTATTATTATTTTGATCTTTCCTTTCCCCCCCAAAATCTCCTTTATCACCTTTCTGGCTGAATTTTTAATACATAAAAAATATTGTTGTCATTACCTGGAAGAGTGTTCTACCCTGCTTACCCATGTGTCTGCATCCTGGGGTCTGAAGGATCCCAGGTTCTGATATTGCAATGAGCTCCCTTCCCTCGTCCTCCCTGCTCAGTGGGGTGGCAGGTTGTTGGTGCATGTGTTGAACATACATACATACATATATATATATATATACACACACACACATGCACATATATATGCACACATATATATACATATATATATACATATATATACACACACACACACACACACACACACATATATATGTAAAAATCAACGAGCTTATTTCCAGCTCCTTTTAGGATCCAGGATATAGTGTTGGCTGGGAGGGAGTGCAGAAGGTCACCCAGTCCAGCTGCCCACCAATGCAGAGCTCTGTACATTGTTTGGTGCAGGAGATGGTTGTGAGCCAGATGGGGACATCCTACAGATCCCCTCTTCCCCGTGGCAGGGTCAGTGCTGGAGCAGGCTATGGGCTGTTTGGGACAGCTCTTGCAAAGGAAGTTACTTGTTGTCCCCAAAAGGGTGCTCGTGCTGCTAACTGAAGTCAGGGCCGTGTATTTAAAGCGCTTTCCCACTGTGCTCCTGTGGTTTCTTTCTAAAGCTTTCAGCTCCCTTAGAGCTGCAGTCTCCCTGACCTTAGTAATGTCTAAGATTTTCAAACAGCCATGTCCCAAATTCAAAAACTACTATGGATGAGTGAGCTTTAGGAAAGCTAGGGCTAAATCCTATAAAGGGTTAAAAAGCCTTATTTTAAAGCTAGGTGCTAAGTTTTGCTCATTTTCAGGCTTCTGGCCTCTTGCAGTACTATGCCTCAGAACCCAGTGCTAGATACCAGCAGAAGAGCTGGAGGTGCATGTTTGGCATTCAAGGGGAAAGAAGGCACTTAAATTCAGAAAAACAATTCAGGAATTTTTGGGCAATGCCAAAGCCCTTTGACACTCATATATGCTGGACACATATATATCCGAGAAGTATCTGCATTCCCAGAGCATCTTCTGGGGATCTACACACCGTTTGTTTCTGGTCCCTAGTGTGCAGGCAACAACAAAACCAGGTTTGAAATAAAAGGGAGTTGACACTTGAACATTATTTTTTATGACTCCACATCCTAGACAAAATAAATTGTAAAGAATTACGATGATTTGGATCTAGCTAACATTATGCTTTAACATTAAACTAAGTCTTAGCCATTTGAGAAGTGTAGGCATCTGTTTGAATCCTGTTCCAAATCACCAGGCCAAATTTTGCTCACAGGGTTCCTTCCTGCCAGTGAGCAGCTGCTGTGTAATTATGCATCCTGATTTATGTTGCTCAGTTCTTAGGCTTTGCATGATTTTTTATGTGTTTGTGGTAACTGTAGTGGCAACACCAGATCTGTTTTATTTTGGTGCAACACTGAAGGCCAGTAGAAAAAATATGAGTCTAATCTTAATAGACAGAATAAAACTTTATAGACTATTTTCAGGGTTGCTATAATTTTGGGGTTAAACCACTCATTAACCGAGCAGTCAGATTAAAATGAAAATGCTGGTTAAAAAAAAAAAAAGTTGTGAAGCTTGGTATTTGCATTGCATTTCATATCTGCAAAGATCGTTCATTACTTGAATAAGCACTGGGTCCAGCACTGAAGTGAATACCAAGAGGGATGAGAATTGTGAACTGTGGAACAGTGAATTGTAAGGAATAATTGCTCTGTTTTAAACTGAGTAGGCAGGGCTCTGATTCTTTTTATGAGGGCTCTGTTTGAACTGCTTTTGAACTGGAGCTGGGCCACTGTAGATGTAACCTTTCTAACCCAATTGATAAGTTCATGTGTGTGCACAGTATGTAGGTCATTCACGTTTATTCTGAGTAGCCCAGAAAAGAATGCAGTAAGACTTTAAAATATTTTGCATTTCAACCCTCTTGTTGTAGCTGATTTCTCTCTCCCACTCTTCCTTGTTCACCTATGCATTTCATCTATGCTGGAAAAAGCCCCCAACAAGGTGCATGGCTAGCTGATAAATGAAATAATAAATAAACAGCTACACTCGTGAGAGAGCAGGAGGCAGTTAGAGATGCCTTGCAGGTATAAGGGACAGGATCTATGAAAAAGGGAATTACCTACACCTTTACTACATCACTGCAAATTTATTTGAGAGAATTTTGGAATTATCTTCTATTTGAGAAGGGCAATATTGCAATGATTTAAAATAATTATTCTGGCATATGTCATTAGACAGTGTTCTGGCATATGTCATTAGTCAGTATTAAATCCTGACTGTAGTAAAGTAATAGTTAAACTCTCTTAAGAGAAAAATCATAAGTTATAATGAAGGTAATGGACTCATTAGGAATGTACATGTGGTTCAATAAAGGAAAATCACAGAATATAGAAGTGACTTTTAAAGGTGACACTATTAATTTTGACCTTGTATTGATATAGTTTGTAGAAACATAAATTGGTTTGTGTTGGAAGGAACCCTAAAGACCAGATAGTTCCAACTCATAGGCAGGAACACCTTCTACCATCGCCTCCAACTCTTTCCTACGACACCAAATAAATTTTCTTGGGCCCAAGTAATATCATACATACCTAAAGTGGCATCAGTGGTAATGATAGATGGTCATACTTTAAATTGGGATGTAATGTCCATTGGGTTCCCACAGGAATTCCCTCTAAGTATGGCTTGTAAATACAAATATCAGTTGAATTTGAAAGTAGTACTAGACTGGGAGGCATTGCAAGCTCTGCTGAGAACAAAGAGAAGTTTTTAGCTGGGGAACTAGAAATACCATATTTTCTATCTGTAAGGCTCAAATATGACAAACGTAAACATGCAAATATGTGGAAATGATCTGAAAATACCTAAACAGTAGTGCTAGGAAGGAGAAGAGGTTCAAGTTGTCACCTTGTAATGTGGTGTCTCTTGATACTGGATAAGGATTTAGTAAGTCCTTGACCATTCCAGACTGAGCATGACACTAGCTTATGGCACTGTTCATTCAGGGCCCTTGGGAAGAGAGCAGCCAAAACCCTTGTTTTTCTTCTGGCACAAGTGCCCCTGAAACTCTGCTGGCACTGAGGTCTCAGTGAAGGGCAGTGTCTGGCCTGTCACCACAGTGAGCTGCCACATGTACCCGCAGCGACTCTCCCTCTTCTGCATCTAACACCCATCCCAGTGTTCAGTTTTAGCTCCTGCTGGTGGAAAATGGAGACACAAATGGAATTAAGCATAAGCAAAGTGGGTGGGGAGCCACAGTATGTGGGGACCATGGAGTCCTGTTAAATGGGGAGGAAAGAGCAGAAAAGGAAAAGGGAGCTGCCCCTTCTCAGAGCCACCCTCACTAAACACGAGTCTCTTAGGCCACATTGGTTAAACTGGGTAAGCAGAAGGACAGCAATCAATACAGGTTTTGATCTTGGAATAAAGTTTTACCAATCAATACACTTTGCCTAAGCAAACATCTATATGCCTTCAAGGATTAACACTTCCGTGTTTAATTTGTCTGCCACAGGATAGATTAAAATAATTTCCTCTTTAACTTTGATTCTGTGTTTTCTCAGTTAAAACATGATACATGTTTTGTTGTCTCAGAAAATGCTTTTGCACGTCCTAATGTATGTCTTTCTGTGAACCCTTTCCCAGCCACAGAGAGCACAGGTTTTCATGGATGCCCTGGGGAATTACATTGTAGAGCATCATTATGTTTGAAATTCCAGATTTCTTAAAGTGAACATACAGCCTACTGTCTCCTCAACCACATGAGTTGCTTGTTTTTTATAATAGAAGGATGAAGTGCTTAACCAGAAGAGTTTCTATTAACAGAGCACTAAACTGAGCATCAGGAGGTCATCAGTGCTTCTCTCTTTTACTTACCTGTCCACTGACCTGGGACAAAGCTTTTTGCTGGGGTGTTCCTTCCACGTGACTTTGGATTTTCCCCACGCTTTCTTTTCAACTCATCCTACTTTTAACCTTTTGAGGCAGTATCCATTTCTTACTGTGTGTTTGTATAAAGCTACAGCACTTGACTGTCTGCCTACGAACAACTAAAAATGAGGGCTTGTTTGGAGATGAAAGACAGTAGGAGATACGTGTCTCAAGGGGTTAAACATAGTAAGTAGTTGAGACAAGAAAATTTTTCTTTCAGTTGGACCTAAAATGCCTGGCCTGTTTCAAGAAGGAAAGTGGCTCTTCATGTTAATATAATACATCATTTGCTATTGATCCTCAGAAAAAGTGGTTTTCTAACATGCACTGTTAATGTGTGTTGCTTCAGATGTCCCTGGGAAAAAAATGTAGTTTTGGACCCACACTGTCTGGGCTTTGCCCCCCTGCAGCAGGTCCATGTCCCCAAGGTGAGATTGGGACACTTCTTTTGAAAATCTCCCCCAACCTGTTTCTCTGACGAATGGCTGAAAGCAGTTGCAGTGAAAGGAGATTTGAGGAGTGCAAGAAGGAAACAATGACATCGCTGCATCCAGACTGGAGAGACTGTGAGGAGCCACGGTGACTATTTTTACCTTCTTTTGCTTCTCTCAGCCTCTACAAATGGGGTATCAGGATTTGCTGGATTGTGCTAGATGTTTTCAGAGCCCCGTGAATGCTTCTGTGAGCATTATTATTGCATTCTTCCACGTAGCCAGAAACTATGGTAGAAGCCAGTGCATGACCATATCTTTATTCAATCAGATCTCAGTGATTTCCTCAAATGCAGTTGATAAAGCTAGCCCAAATTACCCTTCTATCTCCAAAGCACCTATCAACCTCTCTGCTTATGCCCAGACCAAGTACTTCAAAGAATTAAAAAAACCCTAAAAGTTATATCCTATGGCCTGTTTCCTTCCCCAAGGTATTTCATTATAGGACAAGTTGAGTGAAGGGGAGAGATTAGCAAGTTTTTGTAGTTTTGGTTGCACACACGTTTGGTTCAAACTGTTATAGCATTTTTCATGAGATCTGCAAATGGCTTTTTAAAAGTAAATTTAATCCCTTTGAGCATATTGTGCACTTCATAGCTCTTAAACGATGCTTAGACTACAAGTCACTGTTCATGAAAAGTAGGTTGTCTTAATTTGTAAGATCATGATAATCTTTTAAGCCCACTGGCTCTCATTGCAGTCAATGGGATATTTTTGCTTTGTATTCCAGCTGGAAGAAGATCAGCTCTATTGCCATTGGGGAATGTACCTTTAACTGTCCTGCATCCTACTTTAGTAATTGATGCATTCTGCACTAAGCTGTGACATTTTCATTTTCAAAGCTGTTTATTAATTCTGACACTGAATAATTAAAAAGGAGAAAGAAGCACAAGGAAAACATCTCATAGAAGACCATCACAGAAGCTGTGTATATAAAAAAGGATGCAGACCATAGGGCGGACTGCAAACATAAACAAAGAGCTACATAAAATCCAAGGAAGTCCAAAAGCTCTATTTCCAATTATGCACATGCAGGGTCTTTAAGTGAATGCTGCAACACCCTCATCAAATTCTTGCTGGGTACTAATAAATACAGAACTTGGAGTTACAGGCTGATATACTAAATCAGCATCAGTAACCGGCTTTCCACTGTAAGATTGAAGAAATATGGCACAGTGTGTTTTCCTAAAATGATTTTTTAAAACACCATCTACACAGATAACATGCAGTGGTGCCCTACCATATTTCCATAGCGAAATTAGAGAATACCAAAGGAAAAAGAAAAAAAAAGGCAATGCATTTTGAGGAACTGTGAGGAAGCAAACTGAAATTTAAGTGCTATTTGCCAAAAAGCATTGTTTGGTGTCTTTGGGAGAACAGCAAGCACTTTAGGCTCTCTTCTTCCCTGGTGATTGACTTTTTATACCACACAAAACCACAGCAATGTGTTTGTGATATTTCACTTCTCTGTATTGCACCTTATCTTCCCCTCATAGATTTCCAGAGAAAACGGGATTCAAAAACTTTGATAGGGGAACCAATCAGATAAATCTGTGTGGGTTTGCATTTGATTTGTACTGAAATGACACTACGTGCAGTGCTGTGGCAAAGACACGAGATACAATTAAGACTACACAGCCCTCAGGAAGTATTAAGATTTAATAACAATACTGAAACCTGATGTGCCATTCCCAGCCCTGTTTACAGCATGGCATTTGGATGCTGTTGTAAGTGTGCTTCAAAATGAGTCTCTGCTTGGTTATGCAAATTGTTCTTGTACCAAGGAACCGCTATGTGCTGCAAAATTAAAATTGGGAGGAAAAATAACCGCTGTGGGATAACATGCAATAAATCTGCTAAAGCTGCTGGCTCTGGTGAGGTAACGTCTTGTCCCTCTATGGGTGGAACATTTCTCTATTGAATCATTACAGTTTTGCACAGAAACATCCTACTGCTTGAACCGCTGTGGGAAGAACAGTAATGTCAAGCAGATATCAGGTTTTCCCAATAGGAGCATCCTGCTGGGAAATGGGCTGCACTGGTGTGATGGTGTAAAAAGCTCAGCTGCGGCAGCTCTCTGTAATTGCTATTCCCTTCTGATTCCTTTGCTGAACGTACAAAACTGCTTCTCACAAACAGATCTGAGAGCAAAATCTCTGACTTGTCACCATTGTAACACTCTGCATGCTAAGCCGGGGTCTCTGACAAGTTCACCTTCATAGTTTCTTGCAATTGCTATTTGATATTGAGTCTGTCATCTCCTGTTATGGTGACAAAGCCTGACACTGAGAACAAATGCTTCTGTTTCAATCGGTGATGATTAATTTTTCATGATGAGTGCAGTTGAGTGCCTCCCCAGGTGGGAGGCTCTGCTGCTAATTACCAAGGAAATGTTTTCTGCCTGCACAGGACACATGTGCACTGTGCATCTTGGCTCCGTTAAGCAGCTGAGCTGAGTGAGATCAGTGGTGCTGGCTGCACCAACAGCCTCTTTACTACTGCTGCTGCTTGAAGAAAGACCTGCTCACTTTTCTCTTGCAGCCCACACAGCTGCAAAAGAAAGTCTGTTTTACGAGGACACTGTTGAAGGAGGTCTGTAGTCCTGCTTGGACTGGTAAGCATCACTTCCCAGAGAGGAGTACTCTGTTTGTGTGGTATGAACAAAGGGCAGGCTGGGTTTGGTTCTTCCATGTATTTTTCAGTGGTGAGGAGTTTGGTCCTAAAAATTTTTGGCAATTGGCTTGTAGACCTACAGCAGAAAACATCTCACATCTTTCATAAGGGGTTAAAATTTTAGTGTATTTTTTGGTGTTGGTTTGTTTGTTTATTTTTGTTTTGTTTTGGCTCTTTTCGGTATATGGTTTAAAATTATGGCCATATAAGATTTATTTTCTATGACTGTGTTGGGTTGAAAAGATTGGTATGGTTTATCTTACTTTTTTGGTGAGCTTATATCAAGACAATTGAACAGCATAGCAGCTATTATATTCCATTTAAAAGCTGTTACATGGAGTGTTCTGGGGTTTGCTTAAAAGGGGTTGTTTTGAATGTATACTTACTCCTTACATAATTTCCTAAGCTGTTTTTTAGCCCCACCATTCATTTTTTAGTGATAAGTCACACAGAATTCTGCTTTTCTCTTTGATCCTGCATTGTTTGCCAGGAGGATTTTCAGTAGCAGTCTACTGTACTCAGAGTAGGACATGTAAGTGGAGGAATTAGAAATGCCTCATCATGGGTTTTTTGTGCCTGCTTGTGCTGGAGAGAGGTGGCTTATATAAGAAATATAAGACAGTAAAACCTCTCCTATGATAAAGCAAAAGAAAAAGTTGCATGTTATGTGGACTGTACCCTTTACCACCATAGAAGGAGGAGGCTGCTGCAGTGCTCAGACCTGCCTGGGCTGCTCCAATATTTTCCTCTTAGGGAACTCCTGTTTCAGAGTAAGGGAGTCAGCGAATAGAAGCAGCACTGGCAAAAACTGGCTGAAGTGTTTGCTTCCCAGGGTGTGCAGCTGCTTGTTCCCATGTCCTTATTTCCCCAACCAGAGCAGGGCTGGGTTTTGGGTTCTATGCCTGTGGAGACTTCTTAGTGGCTGTGATGTATGTATGGGGGGTGTAGGTCTGACTTTCTGTGGGCTCTCTTGACAAGTCTCATCCCACAGGGAATCAAGGAGGAGCAAGGAGATCTTTGGCAGTGACTTGGCTGGGATGATGAGCCCCACAATGATGCTTTGAGGAGGGGCTGCATACAGGGCTCTTTTCCTCCGTGTGCTTTATGGCACACAGACTGCAGAGCAGATCTCGTGAGAAGATTAAGGTACACATGCCTTTCCACAGAGGGTCTAAGGTTTTTAGAGCTGCTGTAACTAAATTTAAGAGATTCTTAGTTTGGAAAACACAAGGTTCACCTCAGGGCTTGACTCAAGGGCTGGCCTTGCTCACATAAGAAATCCATAAACCATAGCAATTCCTAAAGCTTGCCCTGAGCATGGTTAGGATGTTAGGATCTGAACAAATATAGCAAATCAAGCCCTTAGGACTTAAATGTGGCCCTAAAGGACTTAGAGAACTGCCAGTCCTTTAGACACAGAACTATGTGTCCCTGCTGTGGGAGGCAGGTATATGCATGAAGAGCCCCATTTCTCAATGCTCAAGAGGAAAGATTATGAGCACTCAAGAAAATGTTTAGTAGTAGGACAAGTGTTGCAGGGTGTGCTGTAGCCCACACCTGGGTTGGTCAGGACTTCTCAGATCACAGTCCCCTTGAACACTGGTATTAATTCCACTTAGACAGCACTTGGATGTCCGTACTTGCTATTCCAGGTCATACCATGACCATCTAAACCAAGGGAACTGCTCTTTCTCCACAGAATTACAGGAACTTTGTTAAAGTCTTGCAATATTTCAAATTATTTTGCCAGAGTGGAAAACTTGAACTTTTGTTCCAAATTAAAGCACAAGAATTTTATTAGCAGTAATTGGAGTTGGCCAACATATTTGACTTTCTGAAGAGCTACTGATGAGGTATTTTAGTGTGAAGTTGGGGTTTGTGACTGGGTAGTATCAAATCAAGCTGCAGTGTGTATATTTGAAAAGGATAATAAAAATTCTAACTAAATGGAAACCTGGTTCTAGGGGTAGTGAGAATTTAGCATTTCCTTTCAGATTTTGGTGTTGGATGAGCTAAAGAAGCAGTCTACAAATTCTTGACCTTCACAAATTTTGACCTAATCTGCTTTCTTAAATAAATGAGAAAAACCAGCTGCGAGCTTACTTGCATAAGTGAATGGCTAAGACACTTTACCTTTTTCCACCAGGGCAGTGGTAACTCAAGTAGATCTTACAGTTTTCTGCAAGTCCTGAAGATTTTGGTGTGGTCCCTCCTACAGACACAGACACCAATGTCACAACTTAGAAGCCAAAAGTCTAGTGCTCATGGTGAAGAAATCAAAAATATGATTAACAGACACCCAAAGAGAGAGTGAATCCAGCCCTGATGCAAAGTGTGGTATTAAAAATTCATAAAATTGAATTTTTTAAGCTAGGCTGTGATTGTTGCAATTTTTTTTTAAGGATGGTGACATGCTGAAATAAGAGGTCTTCTGAGCTCTTGGGAGGTTTCCTCTGCAGACATGGAGGACAGAAACTTATGTCATTTAGAGTGAAAGCTTTCACTGTTATTTAATCTCGTGCCTCCTGGAGCTAAGTCCTTGAAGAAAAACACTAACATAACATTGAGCAATTTGTTGTTGCTCCTTGGGGTTTTTTTCCCCCAAAACTGGTTTTGCCCATCTCCTTTGTATTCAGGGAAAATTAGTGAGCTGCACTTATTACAGCAAATCAGCTGAGTCCTCACCTCCTAGTTCAGGTCAGCAGAGTGACGAGTCCTTATTTTGAGTTATGCCCACCTTTTCCCTAGGGATAAGGGCAACAAAAGTAGTTTGATGACTGTGTTAGACCTCTTCTTATTAGTTCAGTGTGTTTTATACACAACGGTGGAAAGATTGTTTTCAAATAATCATGTCTTGAGGTTTTTTGCTGCAAATGTTTTGTTCAGAAAATGACCAGCCTCATTAATCTGTGTGAGGTGTGTAGTACCAGGTAGAGCCAGGAACTGGAACTCTTTGGTTTTAGGAGTACATTTTATTATTGAGATGTAAAGTGCACACCACATACTTCAGCAGACCTAAGCAGCCTGTGGGTTAAGGAAACACTTCCAGCAATAAACCTGAGCTGAATAAATTCCTGTTTCCTTTAGCTGGGGAATATCCATATGTCACTGGTGAATTCTGCCAGCTCATGTGTCGAAGTTCTATGTTTAATGTTGAAATTTAGTTTTAGAAGGAATTTACTAAATCAGTGCTGTTATAGATGGGGAAACACGTAAGTAAACAGAGATTAATTGATTCAGGAGAACTGAGCTCCTTGCTTGGAAGGAAGAGTGTGTGGACGGGGTCCTGTAATGGATGTCTGGGTGTCAGGGTAAAATATTGATTATTTCTGTGGTTCAGGTCACTGGAATGAATGAAATACCTTACAGAAGAAAATTGATTTGCATTAATTTCTGTTTGGGATGCACAATTAATAAGAGAGCTATTTATCATAAGATACAATACTGTGTCTCTGTATTTTACTGTAATATTTTGTGTGTTCAATTTCTACCCTGTTTTACCTCGGATCTTTTAGAGAATTAGAAAATTACTTTCACAAATACACAAGAATGAGCAAACAATGAAAAAAACTCCACCCCTCATCTGATCTCATCTGGTACCTAATTTAAAGTGGCAAACCCCCAGGAATTCAGAATTAGTAACACTTCACAGCTAATACTAACTTGTTAAAGATTTCTGATGTTGGAGCATCCTACTATATTACATAGCTATGAACTGAAATTTCAGTGTCAACTTGTAAGTAATTCAAATTTGTGTGTATATATATATATATGTATATTGCTTTTTGAAGTAAGAAAGGCAAATAATCGAGGGTCTTTTGATATGAATGCATAGAAAGATCATTAGGTTTATTTTCTTTTAAAAGCATTTAATATTTCATGCCTCCTGCCAGCCCAGCTGGGACCCTTAAAAGCACATATTTTCAGGATCTGAGCAACATGTTTCTGGTGTGGGGTTTGGTTTATTTTTTTTTTCTTCTTCTTTTTTTTTTTCCCTCAGAAAATGCTGATGGGCCAAACTCACAACTTGTAAGTTTGGATGAATTTTTAATTTTATAGAACATTCAAAAATATTTTGAAACTGGACCAGGACACCCCTGCAGGTTCAAAATAAAAGAATATAGTTTTGTTTATGATTTTGAGAAGGTTAAAATAAGGTAATTATTATACCAAAAATACAAGTAAAAGGCAAAATCAAGCAATATTTTGGTGCTATTAAAAATATTTTATTCTCCCAAATACTACAGTAAAATATTATTTCTTGAACATTTTAGTATCAAAGTCATTTGCTTCTTAACACGTGTGTCAAAAACAAGGGTTCTGTCCCCAGAATTAGAAATAACAAAGACCCAGTCCATTGGGACTCTGATTTTGACATTGATTTTTATGTGGAAGACAGACTGGGATCACTGTGAGGGGTGTTCTCATGAAGCTTGTGACAATTATAATAAGTATGAGATAATGATAGATGAATATGGAAACATACAGACGGCAGCTGGTGGTCCATGAAAGATGCAGGAAGCCACATCCAATTTGTTGTATTGGTTCAGACAGGTTTATTATCCATCAGTGTACTGTGAGAAGTGTATTGCGAGTGTCTGGTTGCTCTGTGCTCCTTCCCTGAATTCTGTTTGGACTTGTTCTGCTAGCATTAGCTTATTTTTAAAATATGTATCTTACTGGCTATGTATTTCAGTCATTCAGTTTTGGGCCATGTCACATTTTCTCCACTGAGTAATGAGCCTTTCTTCTCAGCCTGTCTTTTCCCCCTCTTGAAATGAAACAGCCATCAGTGTTTTCAGGGGTTCAAACCCACCTAGGTACCACATGGTCTGTTTTCCATGGGTTTGGAATGGGTTGCCATGGGAGATGCTGCCCTGGGGCCAATGCTGAGGGCTCCAGCTGTAAAGGGACAGCACAAGAGGACAGGGTGAATAACTTGACATGGCATCCTGTTTAATGAAAATAATTGTGTGGATAGCATTGGAAATCAAAACCCATTCTCTTTGCCAGCTGGTTCAGGCTCATACCTGCTATTCCAGAGCTCCTCAGTGTCACTTCTGCCAGCCTGCTTTTAAATGTGAGGGATATTCTGGGGCCAGGGTTTTCCCTTTGTACTCTAAGTGTTGGCTGGAGAACCTCAGCTCTGCTGCTGCCATTTTGCTGCCAGCAGCTCATTTCAGACGCAGGATCTGGTATTGATTAGAATTGATCAACATTTCTACAGTGGTTCTTCTTCATGTGGAGCTGAGTGCCATTGTAGCCACTTGACAGCTGGTAATTTACATCCTGAAGGGTAAAAGGTCTTGTCCTGAGTAATCGAAGGGATGACAGTGACTGCTCATATGCTACCTAAGGGTCCTGAAGGAGGGGCTCTGTGCAAAGCACAGAGTCCACTGTCCCCATGCTGAGGGTCTCGGGAGACCTTGCAGGGCAGAGAGGAGGAATGGAAGCGCATCTCTGCCCTTGTAACTCTGGGTCTATATCTGCTGTATCGGAGCAGCTTCTGAAAAAAAAGTGTGTGAAGAAAACAAAATGTGCATTGGACATCTGTCCTCTTCCAGCAACTTAGATCTCATTTGAATAATGGAAAGGTGTGAGCTCCTGGAATGAAACATTTGTAATGAAAGCATTGATCCAGTAATGCAGTTTGTGATCTGGTTTTGAAAAGACTGGTGACATTTGCTAGATTTCTTCCTAATTTCTTTCTTTATTTGTATTTCTGATCTCTGCAAAAAAAACCCAAAAAACTCGTTGAGGCAACTCCAGAAGCAAAATAGAAAATGTAAGGTGCATGCACAGAAATCCTTCAAGCTTTACTTCTACTTGCTTTTGTTTCATCAGGAGTATTCAAAGTCACTTGAAAGATATTTAGTTTTCTTGTGCTCAATTTCTTTATCCAAAAAATATTGGAAATGTCCTATCATTTTTCCTCTCTTTGGAATCTTTCAGAGGACAGATGTGACTAGCTAGCTTTTCTTTCATTCATTAATTGAAAGCCTGGAAAGTTTTGATCATTAATAAGCATATCTTTTCTTCCAGCTGTTTATATGGCATCCCTACAAGACAGAGGTTAACATTGCTGAAAAACAGTTTTAACCCATTTCATCAAAATGATTTCTTTCCCTCAAGCAGAGGTCACTGTTACGGTTGCCATCATTCTCCTTGTTCCTCACTCATCAGGACGGTCTTCAAATAAATACTGCAGACAGGGACTGAATTTAAAGCAAATTCAGCAGCCTGTTCTTTGAGGCACTCTCTATGCATTATAAAGAAGGAAAGAGTTCTAGGGGCTAGACTTAATCAAGTACTCCATGAGTCTTGGTTTTCCCAGGCATATCCTCTTCTGCTTTGTTGTTCAGGGCACCCTGAGTGCTTACAGCTGGTCTTACGTGGCCTCAGTTTCCAGAAGGCTGTTGCCACCACGGCACTCAGGAGTGGCTGCACATGTGCTTTGGGCACAGGTGCCTCTACGTCCCTCTTGGACTTCTGAGTGGCTGTGGGGAGCCCTTAATTTCATCCCATAACAGTTCAGGTTCTGTATCACTGTTAGTCAAAATTGATCAAGTGCCTGTTCTCCCTGCTCCAAGTCCGCTGCCTCCAGGGGCCGTGGGCCCAGGGCAGGTAGGGCATGCTTCCATCTCCACCTCGGCTCGGTCTCTTCCCTTTCCAAGGCCGCTGCTCCGTTTCTGAGCAGCAGCGCCCTGCGCTGCTCATGCAGGCTCCTCAGCCAAGTCCATACCTCCCAGCTCCCCTGCCAGAGTCTGAGCTGGTAAGTATCCTGCTTATCCAGATTGCTGCTTCTGAGCCACTGCACTGTGTGCCTAAATAACACATCTTTGAAAGTACTTTGCACTTAGATGACATGTCAATTTTGCTACAGTTACCTGGCATGATTTGTCGGGCTGGGGTGAGTTCTGGCATATTCCATTTGACTCTTCTTCATACAGGGTATTGCAATACCATTAACAATATTTGCAAACACTATCTGATGTTTGACTGGGCAGCAATAACAGTGCTGTGATGAGTCTGAACTGGGTGGCAACCAGGGAATCGTGAAATGATGCTCACTTTAAAGGACTTGCAAATTCATCTGGGAAGCATCTTTGTAGGTGAATGGAATAGCAGCCCATTTGGGTAAATTTGCCGTGGGTTTGGGGATATGTAGAGGTCGTGCTAAGATTCAAATGCAATTACATCAGTCATTCAGAATGTAATAGTTTCCAGTGCCACATATTCTGCTAAGTACTGCTTTTGCAACTAGATAGAGAGGAAAAATTAGCCTAAGGGAATGCCCATATTTTCTTAGAGAATCAGACCACTCGTTTTGCACAGGTATCTGTGTTTTGTGTGTGTGCATGTGTAATCCATTACTTCCAGAGCCAGACAGCCAGCTATTATTCTCTGAAACAGGCAGAAGCTAAAATCTGCTGTGGACTTATGCTGTGCTGGTCCTTTTTTGACTGACTGACTACTATCTAGGTGAATATATTTTACATCCCCCTTGTATTATAAATATGTCAACTATAAAGTATATAGGCGGCAGCAACCATAGGTAAGATTGTAAAATAATTTTCATTACACAGTTTCCTGGATTTAGGTGGCCAGAACGTAGTGAAACATTTGCCTTTCTAGATGAGAAACTCTAAACATGGCCTATGTCCAAAGATGACAACTTGATTTTAGAGGTTTTACAGGTTCACTAAGCAATATTTTTGAGAGAGGAAAGTGGAAAAAGAAATGTTAGCATTTAAAGTGATTTTTAAGATGCTTCCCTGGGAAGGTGGGAATCATATGGAACTTTGAACCTGATGGCCTGATCATGTTTGCATAGCAGGGGGTTCAGTTTGCTACAGATTTTGGGGAAATGATATTAATGATCATTTGAAAACCAGCTGATGTTTGCACACAGCACAAATCCTACGAGCCCTGCTGCCAGTCTCCATGGGAGTCAGGTACGCTTGCAAAGTCAGTCAAGTTTTATCATTAGCTGCCTGATCCAGTGCACTGCTCCAAGCTGTCTCAGAAAGCTTTCCAACTATTTCATGGGATGCAAGGTCATGGCAAGCAGACCTTTTTCTTGTAGCAGCTCGAGCCCTTGTGCTCCCTGTTGGCCATAGGGGATGAATATCCTCAAAGTAAACAAACTCAGCTCCATATAGGGAGTTCAGAAGAGCCTTTGAAGATTGGTGCCCTGTCATCTCAGTGGGGATGTCAGAGCCCTGGAAACTTTTCTGTGGAAAAGTCTCCAAGCAGTCATGTTCCATCCTCCTCTCCAAGTCTGCTGACACTGCAGGTGCTTGCAGAGATCCATGTAACCCCACTGCAGGGAAACTCTATTAAAGTTGCATAGTGGAGCACTCAAAGCCAAATACAAGTCAAGAATAAGGTTAAAGACACAGTTTTAGTTCCCCCATCCCCTTCCCACCCTGTATTCATTCTGTTACTTTACAGTTGCCTCACTGCAGCACTTTTTTTTTCCCCTGGGAATGCACAAGTAGGTTGGAGGAGAGTGCCCAGGGAAAGCAGAGGCCACTCATGCAAGAGGCACTGTGCAAGAGGCTGTGCTGTCTGCAGGGACTGCCCTCAGGTGCACGGGGAGTGGTGCCATCGCTCAGCGAGCAGCGTGGTGGGCAGCTGAGAGTTACAGGTCTGTTTTAAGGAGGAGGGAGCAGGTGGAGCTGCTGCACCTCCAGAGAGGACAAGGACTCCCAGCTTCAGTGCAGAGCCTGGGTGGCTGCTGCTCTTGTGGGAAGAGGGGCTGAGAGGAGGTCTCTGTGAGTAGTTGAGGGCTGACTGGCAATGCTAGCAGAAGAAAGTCTGAAAGAGGTGTGCAAGGCTCAAACCTGACTGATTTCTTGCTGGGAAGGCACGTCACATGCTTCTTGCTGGAGGGGGTTACTCAAAATGAAATGGTGTGTGGGTTGGGGGTGCCCTTACCTGTGCCGGCAGAGTTTATTCTGCAAAAGTCTGAGGACTGTGGCATGGGGCAGGATGGCTGCTGGTGGGGATAGTGCATGGCCAGCGTGTCTCTTCCTGACCAGCTGCAGCCTTGTCACCTGTGCCCTGTCCCCACAGCTGGTGTGCAAGTCATGCACCTGGGCCAAGACTTACCTGGGCACCTGCAGACTATGGAGATTGCTTTACATATGTCTCAGAAGCCAGCAGGGAGGACTCACTGTTTGGCTCAGGGTATTAGTGACTGCTGGGGAACTATCTGGCTCCTCTTTTTCTTACAGCCTTGTGAGTGGAACCATTTGGAGAGCTCATTACAGACTTTCTCCCAGCTGGCCCTGGGGGGGAGATCAGGTGGTATTTGCTTCCTTCAGGGGTGGGTTTTCCTGCCCCTTATTTACTGGGGCACATTTCCTGTGAGGCCTGTAAGAGGGCTGGGCCTTCCCATAGCTGCTGCAGATATGCTGGATGTCCTCACCACAGCAAGCCCTGGAGGCTGTAGAGCTGCATTAGCATGCTAATAAGAAATCAGCTAATAAGTTATAAGCTAGTAAGTGTCTGAGGAGAGTCCAGAAGTAGCTTATGAACAGTTAACCTGAAGATTTCTGCATGACACCCAGTGTGGTTCGAACCTGCCTTCTGCCTCTTCTGACACTTGATGGGCTGGTGCACCATCCGTCTTTGTCCTGGTCATCTCTCCTTAGGCAGCAATGTGCAGGGCACCGTGTGTGACCTGAGGACTTGCTCCAGGCGCAGCAGCTGAAGTAATGAAGAGCACATCAGCTGTGTTTCTTCCTTTCACATGGTGTGCATGCTGCTGCCTCTTTGGACAGAATGAGGAGATTTGCTGCTGAGAAGCACCCCAGTGCAGGTGGCTGCTGACACTGCTGGACTCTTTAGGCAGCACTTGCTTTTTGCACTGATGTCAACAATTGTGCTGCGAAAAACAGCAGGAAGTTAAACTCTGCAGATGTATTTTCAGAGTCTATTTCATATCATACAGATCGCATGTCTGTGTGTGATACTCAGCGTTGGCTCCAGCAGAACTTATCCTCTGTGTCAGATGGACACTGAGTATCCTTTAGGAAGCCTAAGCTAGAGGAAGAGGCATTGCTTATGTTTAATGAGGCCAGCTAGCCTGAAGCAATCCACCTGGCTACAGAAACAAGTTCTATGGGATGCTACTTTTGCTCTCTTCAAATATTTGGTGCAAAGCTGAAGCATTCTAGTGAGGTTATAGCCAAATGCTTATTTTAGTCACTGGCTTTACAAACCACAGGGTAGAAAAAATAGATATTTTTGCCTTTCTTTGAAGAATGTATATCCTTGTTTTAAATAGAACATCAAAAACTGAAGGTGCAGAAAGGAACCATGGAAATAAGAAAACACAGTTACAGGCACTGAATACCTCAAAGAAAACCTGAGAGGTGACTTGATGTCATATATAAACTCAACCATAAAGGGATAGTGACTGTAAAAGACTGGTGAAGAAAGGACTGTCAAGGACTAATAGTTGAAAGCTGATACCATTGAAATTCCAACTGGAAGAAAGTCACAACTTCTATGGCTCAATTAGGGAGCTAATGAATGAAATTTAATAACTCCTCATATACAGAGGTCAGACCAGATAATTGGTTCTTTCCTCTGGGCTTGAGTTCTGTAAATCCAAGAACTGATGCACCTTCAGTGGTTTCACCAAGGAAAAAATATGTAGTAACTAGCAAATGTGTTTCCTCAACTTTGAACCAATTTGAAAATGTTTTCTGTGATCTAAATGCGGTTTCAGAGTGTTTTAGAGGCATTTTTGCTTCAATTGTTGGTAAAGTTATTCTGAGACCAATTATCTCTGAATTATTACTGTGTACAATTTGGCAAGCATGCATTGATTTTAAATAGATTTAAGAAAATCTTTGGAAAATAGTATGAATGAAGAATCTTTTAAAAAGCTAATATTTCTGAACTGAGCAATAGTTTTATCCTTTGGGAAATTAAACAAATTATTTTCCTTTCAGACTGGTGTAAATTAGGAGCAATTAAACTAAAGTCAGCAGAGCGACATTTGTCAGACTGGATGTAAGCAAGTTTGTATTACAGGCCACCAAGATGGTAAAATATTCTCCTTGTGGGTTTTCTGATTTCAGCTGTTTATTAAGACTGCTTAAATGATTCATGATGTATAACTTATCTGATAAATTTGACTTCTTTTTCTATCTGTGAAAATTTGCAGACTACCTCAAAATGCTGGAAAGGGAGGATTTTTAGCCACTGAGTGTTTGTGGAGTTCACTTTGACGCCATTTTGCGGCCTGTGGGCTGGTGGCAAGTGGGTCATGTTCATCGTGTGTTGCTGCCCCAGCTGGGCTTAGGCAGGCCATCTTTCAAGCAGGATGAGCAGGCACACGCAGTGAATGAAAGTCCCTTCAGAAAGGGGCAGGGAGGAGGGTTCTTCTTCTCGGGGTATGCAAGACCTGCAGGGCCAGCTCTGTCTCAGCCCCTGCAGCTGGGCAATACTTGGATTGGACCAGGGCCTCCTGCCTGTCTTCTGCCCCCTCCATCCCCAGCTTATCCCCTCTGGGGCCCTTTATCTGCCGTGTCCAGCACGTGGAGTCATGGTCACACTGGAGCACGAGCCCTGCTGCCTTTCCTCTGCCCTGCGAGCTGCCCGTCCCTCAGCGCCTGAGCTCGAGCGTGGGGCTTCCTGCTGCGGGAAAGCAAAACGCCAGAGTCTCCTCATGAATGATCTTTTTCTTGTGTGCATACATTCACATGCATATATTCATATGCGTGTGTGTCTCCATATGCACAGTTACGTATTCATAAGGAGTAATTGGTAACCAAAGTCTGGGGAGTGCAGGAAAAGCCTCTGCTGCGTGGCTCTCCTTCTCATAAATTTTCCTCCTGTGTGAGGGGGAAAAAAATGTGTGGGACGAGCATGCATGCATTCATTGTTATGTACAGGGGGAATTTACATTGCCTGGTGTGTTTGAATTAGTACATTGATAAAAATGTGATTTTGACTGTTTGGAATGGTTACACTGAAGCACTGCGCTTTGTGTTTCTCTTGCCTTAGCCTCCGTGAAGCAATTCTCAGAATAGCCTCAGACTTGGAATGTCTGAATTTAATTACTGTTAACACTAGAGATATTTAGTCCCATTTGGGGGAGGGAAAAACCACAAATCTTCAGGAGCGGAGGTAGCTTGTAAAGATAGCAGCATTGAGAAGTTTGTTAGCTGGTCTGTAGTAATTAGGCTTATTTCCATAGCAACATTATCGGTTCAGCTCCAGAATTTTAAGATTTTTGTGTGCCTGGTAATTAGAACTAATATCCTAATTTTAGCAGAGATATTACATTTTTGTTTGGCAAGAGCCTTGTAACTAGGCAAACTGATTGAAGAGTGAAATAATGTTCTATTTTTCTTGATTTCCCTTTCTTGGATCAGTTCAGACTGCTTAACCAGCTAAAAGCAAATCACTGCAGTCTGCTTTCTCAGTACATAAGACTGAATTTACCATTGAGGAGAAATGTATACATCTATATCATCTATATCTATCTATATATATGTAAAATGTGCTTACAATTATAAAAGCTTGCCTATCTGTGCAGTCCATAGCAAAACACAAAGGTAGAGCCAAAGTACAGCAATTAAGAATTCCCATACAGCTCTTGTCTAAATTGCTCCAATATAACATGGCAGTGGCCTCTCTCTCTGACGAGGGATTTGAATGAGTTGCTGCTGAGCCCAGGAAGGGAGAGTATCCTGCCTGCTCAAGAACAAGCCATGGCGTCGTGCAGTTGGGATCTGCAGGGAAAGGAGGCCCCCATCCCATCTTGCTCTCACTTCTCACCAGTGTTCCTTGGTTTCCATGAGGTCTGTGATCTTTTCCAGGGCAGAGTGCCATTTTTCCACTGAATTTGGTGGAATGACTCCAGTTTATACTATTTGGCCCCATATGACCAGACTCTGCCTATTTCATATAACCAGCCTGGCAGAGTATACTATTTCATAATTATATACATTTGCCTTACAAATTAAAATGTAAGTTTTCTCCTCACCAATGTTGTCCATGAAAAGAGTTACAAAAAACCAAGCAGCCTCAGTGGGAGAACTTGGGTTTGTGTGGGTTTGTGTCCTCCATCCTCTAATCCCTCTCAGCTCCTGCAGCATGCTGTGTTTGCTCTATTTTCCCAGTCTGGTGGGTAAACATCAGCCCAGGCTGTTGCTGATGTGAGTTAGGTGTGTGGGGACAGATAGCAGGCTGTTGCCTCTCAGGGTAGGCAAAATACTCCTCTCTGTCTTCTGTACCTACCCAGCCTCTAATTTTCACAAGACCTGTCAGGACTTCTGCCTCTGGGACTTCTTTCTTCCCTGAACCTAGCTGTCAAAGTTCCTTAAAACTGGCCAAGAGGTTCAAGAGTGGCTAAGGAAGGAAGGATTGATGAATGCCATACAATGTGATTTTGTAATCCTCCACTTCCTTAGAAGCAAGGAGAAAAAGTCTGCAGTGTTTTGACAATAAATGCCTGCATCTAGGCAGAGTTCATGAAGATGCATTAGATATCTACCTACTGGGTCAACATGCTTTGGGGGTTATTTTTAAAGGTTTTTTTTTCCCTATAGTCAATTTGTTTTTTCAATTCACTCTTTAAAATAAAGCTAACATTGGAAATACACCACTTCTGAGTTGCACAGTATGTTCAGCATATGCAGGGGGTATATAGTGGAAAATAGCATTTGAAGACTTGTTCCTGTTGCTAATGAGTTCTGAAGGTAAGAGAACAGTTAAAGTATTCATAACAGACTTATACTCAAAGATTTGTAAATAATGTATAACTTTCTGTGACTGGGAAGCCAACTGCCATAAAGCTTGGACCCAAGAAGAAAATAATTTTGTAGCAGCAAAGGACTTTGGATTTTGCAAATGCAGCAATTCAGCTGTAATCCCCCTGGCAGGGTAAAAAAATTATTTAGTCAACTTACCATAGAATATCTGTGGACTTATAATTCCGTTTTTATGGCCTCCTGGCGTTCTATCACAATTTGGCATCTACTTTCCCCTAAGGAAAATGAAACTCCTTGCAGTATGACCAGTATTTTGCCAACTTGTATTTATCTGTGAAAAAAATACTATTATAAATCTAAATTAAAGACAGCAGAGAAATACACTGTTGGCATATGACCTCCCCGTTGGTGATGGATTTGTGTGTAAATTGGCAGATAGTAACTATTCTTAGGAAATACTAGTGAAATAGACAGACATATTTTGCGTGCGAATCATGGTGGCCTTTGGGAGTCTGGAACACTGATTTCTTTTACCATGGATTTAAATGACAGAACTACTGTTAAAAGTATGAAAAAATTAATGCAAATGCTTTTTGTACAATTGCAAGAAAAATCAGAATGGCTGCTCTACAAAAGGCAATGGCAAAGGGGACAGCTTGTAGACTGGATTCAAGGGAATTGCCTTTGTTCCCAGTTGAGCTGTTTTTACAAAGGCAAAATGAAGGTGTGAGTAATGCATTGCTGTAACCATGACCTATTCCAAAGTCTGAGCACTGATGGCAACCTTTCTACATGCAGTGAAGTATCATTGCTTAAGCTCCATACGAACAAAATGACTGGAGCATGTCCAGAGAGGGGCAATGGAGCTGGGGAAGGGTCTGGTGCTCAAGTCTGATGATGAGCAGCTGAGGGATCTGGTTTAGCCTGCAGAAAAGGATGATGAGGGTGGGATCTTACCACTCTCTACAACAGAGGAGACTGTATCCAGGTGGGGGTTGGTCTCTTCTCCCAGGTAACAAGTGACAGGACATAAGGAAATGGCCTCAGGTTGTACCAGAAGAGGTTTAGACTGAAAATTAGAAGTTGCATCCCGTGAAGGATTGTCAAGCGCTGGAACAGACAACCTGGGGAAGTGGTGGAGGTATCCACCTCCATCCCTGGAGGTATTTAAAAGACGTGTAAAGTGGTATTTGGTCACATGGTTTAGTGATGGATTTGGCAAAACTGGGTTAATGGTAGGACTTGATGACAAAAAAGGTCTTTTCCAGCCCAAACAATCCTTTGATTCCTTTGATCGGCTCAAGTAAGGCAATTTTGGCTCTAGGAGGGGAAGTGGACAGATGAAGGTCATTGTGATGAGAGACAAGATGTGCTAGTTGCCTATTCTGTTGTAAGTTTGTGTGAGGACACAGCAGCTCTCTGGTGAATTCACCCAAGCTGTCTTCACTTGAGAAAGTTTTCCTCCTTGCTGGCAGCCACAGTCTTGGAGGAGACAGAGGGTTTGAAGCCCCTTGCTATCAGACAAAATACTATCTTTCTTTAAAATTCACTTTAGGCTTTTGGACCTATGTGTTCCTGAATACTGCATTGATCTACAGCTCCTGTGAGACTGGAGAGTATTATTCAAAGTTCCTAATTATTCTCAATTTTAGTAGCTGATAGGGAGGCCTTTTAATTTATAGTTTTTTATTCCTTTGCGGTTTTTATTAACATACTTTGGGTTTTGAAGACAATGGTTGAGTTAATAGTAGGAGATACATTTTCCTGAGGTGTGTTTCCATGTCTCTTGGCTCCAGGAAGGGATCAGTACAGAGAATAAAGAGATTTCTTCCCACTGACTTCAAAATTTTGGTAAGGTAATGACCAGGTAATTATTTATGAGGATATGGAAAAATAAATTAATTTTATGGGTTAGTTTGGCCCTTTGTTCAGTGAAAATTTGAGATCTAGAAGTTGTGTCTAACAGTGCTCATAAGCATAATTTGCAACCCTCCGTTTCAAAAAGATTTTATGAACTATCCATGAACATTTCCTGATTGACAGCAAACAAGAAATTGCGCTTCTAAAAATTCTGCTTTCCTAGGAGACTGTATCCAAAGAACCTTTTTTTCAAGTGCTGGTGCCCTTAGCAGCAGCACATAACTTGTTGAAATGAAAGAACAGCTGAAAAATTACATATGTTTATAGTTTCAGCCATTTCAAAAGAAGTGGGTAAAAATGTGCCTTTTTGCTCATGAAACATAATAATATTTTGCCTTCATGATTACGATAAATCACCTTGGCTATCTTACTGTGATAACTATGTATTAGGATTGACATTTAGGTACAAACTGGTGGGAATCTGGTCTGCTGCATACAAATGAGGAAGCCCCTATGCAGAAGCATGTCTTCAGCCTCTCTCTGTGTGATTCTTACACCTCATGCATGAAAAATAGAATTGTGAAAGGGTTTTTTAAGGCTGCAGTATGTTGTGGGATTTATTGTGAGGAGTAGTGAGAACCGGAAAGCCAAAGTGGCCTATCAAATTTTGTCTGATAAAGGGATTTGTATGGCCTGCTGCAAAAGGTAAGTGGAGTAGTGTTTCTGCCTTAATGGATAGTGCATAGTAGTAAATAAGAAAAAGAAGAGTTAGCAGTGTTTCTTTGCTTTAAACTTTATAGGTAGGACATAATCTACAATGCAAAATCAAATGAGGTCTTTCCCCAGGAAAGATTCCTGTTAAATGGTGCAGAATATGGGGATTACTTTTGCTAAATATGTTTGGGAGACATTTTTCTATAATTTCTGCACTGTGATTGAGTGGACGGAAGAGTTAAGTTCTGTTAAATGGGGAAGGTGAAAAGTAAAGGATAGTAAGCGTATCTGGCCTGAAATGGAGGAATTACTGAGGAGAATTTCTTTGAATATTTAATGGAATATTAGCTGACTGGCATTTCCTTATGGTGGCAAGAACAGGATGGTGAACCCCTGGATCAGACTTAAAATTGAAGAGGAGGCTGTCAGCTAGAAAGAAAAGCTACTCAGGAGGCCCCAAACTTGGGAGCACTTGGATTCGTAGCCATGGATGCACATGAAAGCTTTACTTTAGTTCTTTTCCCTCCACATTCTTGTGTAAATCCTTTCATTTTGCAAGGCTGTCCTGCATTGTTGCAAGGGTACATACCACTAGATGCAACCAAGTCTGCTCACACATGACCACACAGAAGGCAGAAGGGTTTGCAAATGTCAGCTTCTGTCTCAGAAGAGATGGGAGGCATAAACACAGTTTGTTGGTTCCATGACTGAAAGAAAGGGAAACATGTTGGGATCTGCTCAAAGAGTGATAGCAGGAAACCTGCTAAAGTTAGTGTAGCTGCTAAAGATAGGGATGTGGTCTGATAATATTTAAACTTCATAGCACATGACAGCTATGTTATGACTTAAATACTGTCCTTCTGGTCACCCAAATTAAGTATCTGAATTGAGTGTGTTGTTGCATGTGGTTGTTGAGAATGTACCTGATTCCCTTTCTGTTTATTTTAGTTTTAAATATCTCATATACAAGACTATTTGTCAGCTCTTTCTTTGCAATTCATTGCTGTGTTGTTGACTCATTGTCCATGATAAAGTGAAAGGGAGATAAACTGCAACTGGCTCTGTGCTTTTCACCCTACACGATCTCTGAATGCTTGACATGACCATGACCCACTTCAGACACCACTGAAATATGTGCACTGAGTAATTGTGCAATGACTGGCTGGGTTGAGACTACAAGTGAAAAACACCTAATGAGTTTGCAGTTCCAGTAAGCCTTTAGCAAAGAAGTGCATTGGTAATTGTGTTAGTGTTTGTTTATAGAAGGAGAGCATCTCACAGCCGGTTTGAAAAGCTAAGGAAAGCATTTTCAGACCACAGTAGTACTCAGTTATGATAATTTAAATGACCACAAAAGATGACTTGTCAGGTAGCAGCTTGGCTGGTTTAGTTTTAGAAGTATTATTCAAGAAAGTAGTTGGACTAACCTGGAAAAGATAGACTAGAGAACAAGGAGGTTTGTCTTCAGCTAACTAGAAAATTATGTGTTCAATATTGGAAAGAAATGTAACAGGTAAAACTCTGGTCCTTGATATGGTTATTGCTTCAGAGCAATTACACTGATATTAGTAAAATCAGTAATGGAGATGGAAAGGGACATCTACTGCCCAGGTATACTCAAGATTTACATTGCTGCAGAACAGTTTTGTTATATTTTCTAACAAAAAGCAGCAGTGCTTAGTTATATCAGTTAAATCACTTAGAGGGATTAAAATACTGATAAGTTAATACTGATTCTTCTAATTATTGAATAAATTA
The DNA here is from genome assembly GCA_013398275.1 of Promerops cafer. NCBI lineage: Eukaryota > Metazoa > Chordata > Aves > Passeriformes > Nectariniidae > Promerops > Promerops cafer. The sequence continues at coordinate 412,896 of VZSE01011964.1, forward strand.
GCATAAAGAAAATAAACAATGCAATCCCGGACTTAAAAGAAGGTAATTTTATTAGAATGATTATTTCTTTAACTGTTTTTTTCCTTAGTATTCAGGTGTGATTTTTTTTTACAGCTGACAATAAAAAAGATATATGGAAATCAAACCAATTATTAAAGAAAGTATAGTATATAGAGGTAGTTGCTTGCTTTTGATTCAATAGATATATTTACTTTCAAATAATTTATGAAGACAAGTGCATTCACAGAAGTTTTAAAAACTTTGTCTTTTTAGATTCACATCATAGTAGTGCTTCCATTAGTAGTGTACCCACATTCCAGAATTCACATTTTTACCAGTGAAAATAAATGAAGTCATGTTGACAATGCAGCATGCAAGAATTCTATGAAACTATTTCACAGAAGATATTGTAGAGGTGATAATTTCAATTTTTTCCTGGTTTGTTATTTTGCCTACTGCCTTTTTGTCTGCTTTCTTAGGTGGGTTTTGCAGTGGCTGACGCCAGTATGAGAAAAGATATGTTCAGGGAGCCAGAGCAAGTAGTTGTCTTTGGTAGTCTGACCATGAGTCACAGAATATGTCAAGTTTAAAGGGACCCACAAGGATCATCGAGTCCAACCCCTGGCCCTGCACAGGACCATCCCCAAGAGTCACACCATGTGCCTGACTGAGAGTGTTGTTCAAACATTTCTTGAGGTCTGCCAGGCTGGTGCTGTGACCGCTTCCCTGGGCAGCCTCTTCCAGTGCCCAGCCACCCTCTGGGTGAAAAACCTTTTCCTGATATCCAACCTGAACCTCTCCTGACACAACTTCAGGCCATTCCCTCAGCTCCTGTCACTGGTCACCACAGAGAAGAGATCAGTGCCTGCTCCTTCTCTTCCCCTCACAAGGAAGCTGCAGACTGCAATGGGGTCTCCCCTGAGTCTCCTCTTTTCCAGGCTGAAGACATCAAATGACCTCAGCAGCTCCTCCTCCAGACCCTCCACCATCCTCATTGCCCACCTTTGGATGCTCTCTACTAACTTAATCTCTTTTTAAAGTCTCATAAGTTTTAGATGCCTTCAGACTTCAGCAGTGTGCTGAAAGAGGGAGGGGAAATAAAAATAGGTGAATGCTATCAGACTTGCCATTGCGTTCAGAGGACTCTTATTGAATTAATTTGAAGTCTGTGCATTGATCAGTCCTCAGTTTGGATGACTGGCACCGTGTTGTAAATAGTGGTGAAAACTGCTGAGGATGTTGTTTAACCTTTCCTTGTAATGGCAGCATCAATCACTCCATGATTAACATGCTCACAGGCACTTTTTTCATCTTCTGCTATAGCACTGAAGGAAAAGAGTCTTCTCTGAAAAAGACTCTATGAAAGTCCATGGAAAAACATAATTTGTCATGTGTCACTTGGAATAATGAAGCACAGAGAGTTACCCTCCTCATCCCTCAGAATCAATAGTTTTTTAAATATAAGTGGAAATATATAACTGACAATGAGGATTGTTTTTCCATTGAGTACCTGTAACCAAATTATATAGTAACTTTGATTTTTAAATGTTTGGATTTTTTTTTTTCTGGATGGAAAGAGATCAGTCTAATCACATTTTCACAGCCAAAATCTCATTCTTCTGGGATAACAATCAAATATGTGCCTCCTCTCACCCCTGTCTTGAGCATGAATATTTATTTATCAAGATTTGGGAAAAGTATGTAGTAAAGAAATCTAACTGCAAGTAGTAAGGTAAGCAAAGAGAGAAAATATCTAACTGCATACTAAAATATAACTTTCTACTTGTTAAGTTTTCAGAATAGTCTTTTGGAAGAAATAGTAAATTTTTGTCACTAATTGTACTCTAAACAAATGAGTAAAGTAAAGTATACCCAATAGATAGCAGTGTAAGAGGTTACCTGATTTATTGTTCTCTCAGAATATTTTATGAGTACTTTATCTAATATTGCTTTTTCTCTGTACTGTCCTAAGAGATGTTACACAAAAATTTCCATGGCCACTAGAATTTCCAAAGCATGTGTAATTCCCCCATTAAAACAATTCTGAGAAATTACGAAGTGTTATCTACCTGCATCCTCTGTGGCACACAGCACTTAAGCTGTCAACAGGTCACTTTCTTAAAGATTGTGTCCTTTAGTGTTTTGGAGTCACTAATCCTCTGAGCTGAAAATTTCATTTGCTCTGACTTTTAAAACCCAGAACTTCATCCTGCCACAGAAGCACTGCATCCACATTTGAAAGCTGCTCACAGAGTGTTCAGTTCTCCCAGCACTATACTGGCCCAAAGCTTGTGCTGAAGTGCAAGGTGCAACTCAGGCAATGAAATTAATAGAAAATCTATGCTAGAAAATAGAAATTAATAGAAAAAGTAGTTCAAACATAATCTAGACTGCTGCTTGTGTGAAAAAACCGTTCTGGCATTTTAATAGATATTCTATAATTCAAAGAACTTTCCTATTGACCTAGAGTGAATTGGTATTTTTTTTCCCCATTTTGATATCTTTTAAAGGCTTCTGATGAACAGAGCAAGAAGCATTCCCCAAGAAGCATCTTCAGCAGAAACCAAATAGTAAGTAATACAGGAGTCGTGCAAAGTGCACCTTGCAGACAGCTACTCAATTCCACGTAGTCTAATGGGTACCTCCAGAAATTACACTGCCTTATAACTGTACAGTATAAGGCAGTGTAATATGATTATATCATGCATATGATACCCAGTTTATGTGCAGCCTACGCTTTGTTTTTGGACTTGCACTGGTAGGGCAGTAATCCATATTTTTCAGCAAGCTTTCTGTGTCCTCCACTCTTTGTCAGATGTACAAACTAAAGAAGAGATCATAAAATGAAAGTATTTTTAAACATCTAAGTGTTCTTATCTCACTTCAGCCAACTGGCTTTAGGTGATTAATATTAGTCATCTCACAAGAAACAAATAGTTGTATTGAAATTGAAACTAGATGTTTGTTATAAACCAACTTTTGATCCCACACCTGCCTTCCCATGAGGGAAGGCTCATTGTTCTGGAAGTTCACGTGCTACATTTCAGCAGTGGATAAGGGATTTCTGGGAATGTAAGGGAAACAAACTTGGGTAAAATTGTGAAAGCTCACCTATTTCGTAGTCAGAAAATCTCAGTCTCGGGTGTTTGTTCTAAATCTGAAAGAGCTGGACTAGACATCCCATGTGTGCTTTGTCTTTGGGGACTTCCTTTGGGCTGTGATTGTTTTGTGGGAAATAATAGGTCACTTGCAGGTACGTGCAGTAGACTCATCACTTAAAATGCAGAGGGGAAATAATTAATTAGATTTTTTTGAAACTTGGCTGTAAAGATTTGTCCTACTTTGTGACTGACACTTTAGGCAAATTATTTGGAACACTTGTGTATTAATTAGATATGATCATATTTCTTATCTTTTTGACAACGTGTTATGAGCAATGCAAAAGGGATGGTAACTTACAAATTGCTTGTGTACTAAAAGTCAGCAAGGTCACTGAAGAAATTCAGAGTGGTTGGTAGTTGTCAGAAATGTTCAGGGTCTTGGGGCAAAGGAGTATCCTTGTTTATAAAATATGCCAAAGCTCTTGGTATGTGTGAGAAGGACGTAGTAGGCATGAGGCCTATTCCCTACTACTGGTAGGAGTAAGAGTTGTAGTTTACTGGGGCATATCTTCTGGGTTTTCCTGCCTGGCTGCTGGTTTCCAGCTATGAGCAGACATGCAGACTGGTAAAGAGACGATGCCTGGTACACCAGCAAATCCACTACAGAGGTAGAATGTAGAGGTTCAGTTTGAGGGTGGGTATAATACATGAGACCTGTTTAAGACAGCTTGATGCAGCATAACCCTTGCAGCAAAATGCCTGGGATACACTCTACATGGGTGGAAAACTGGCTGGTTTGTTGGGCCCACAGACTGGTAGTTAATTGTTACAGATAAAGGGAAGGAGCAAGATTTTTTTTCTTTTACGCCTGCCATCCTTTTTTCTCTTTTGAAGTTCAAATTTTAGATGAGGTTTTGCATATCTAGGAGACGATTGCTTTCCAGTTTTGATAATTACTTTATATATCAATTCCTCCAGTCATTAGACACATAGTGCAGTACTTTGCAAACAGAAGATCTGATTTATTGTCTGACCTGATCAGTAATGAAGCATTTTGACTGTATCTGGCCTAATTCCCTACTGTGTAAACATATGTAGCAACTTTGAAACGAATGGCAATACATGAGATTGTGCTAGCGATAAGTTTGGCCCATTATTAATAAAATACAAAAAATAAATATCTTTTGTGCTCATAAATTATTTGAATATTCAGACCAGGACCTGCCGATAAGCAATTATAAAGAAGTCTTTCCTCTGACACAAGAAATGTCAGATTTTTCCAAGAAAACCAAATGATTCATATCTTCAAAACAAAAAATGTTGAGTTAGAAGGCCTTCTATTAAATAGGTACAACGCTCAAAATGATGCATGATCCTATATCAACTCCAGTGCTGTTGAAACACAAAAGTTATGCATTACCTCTGAGTGTAGACTTTGGGATAGTTGAAGGAATGTGTGATGCATTGTCCTGCCTTAGCCTGAATCCTCTGTGGAGATGGCTCCTGCTCTCTATTCACTACATGCAGAGAGCTAAAATGATTATCTTGGTCTAGACAACTAAGTTTTGGATTGCTGAAATTAACTAAGTCATATTCACAGCCATTATATTTATTTTCAGTGTATCTTTTTCTAATTTGTTTTTCATTTCATGTCTCTCCACTCACCCATTTTCTGTAACTTCTACAGTTTTTTTCTAAATCCATCATCCCACATTATACATGTTATGTCCTTTAATTTAACCATGATCTCAGATGCTGGAATGGCAAATGGGATTCTGTGATACTTCTGCTCCACTCTATTTGCTGAAATATTGATTTTCTTAAAGCATTTAAGTACTGAAAAAATCAATAGGGCTATATACAAGTAATGTAAAGGCATCTTGGTAGCTTATAGAGCCAATTGACAGAGTTTCATGTCATTCAGTGAGAGGCAAACCTGTGGTTTCTACTTGAGGGCAAAAGATAGCACAATTCCCTCACACCCTGTGTTACACATCTGCCCATCGAGGGTAACCACACCCCAACAAGCTACAAGAAGACGGAGCACAAACTGGAGAAAATAGTGTGAATATCCCAACAAATAATAGGGGCTCCTAGTTCCCAGAAATGCCACTGTTTTCTTGGCTAACTCATGCCCTGAGGAACATTACTGGGAGCTCCCAGGGACACCATCAGGAGATCCAGTAGCAACATCTCTTCCTTAGACCAATTATCCCTTCTCATTTCTGCCTGGCTTGTTACAGCAGGGATGTATCTGCCCAAGTCTGGTGTTAGGGAGCTGCTGTGAACTGGGGTGGCCTCTGCACCATCTCAGGTGTTGGAGGGGATTTTGGCATTATATAGAGCCTCCCGCCAGGCTCTGGCTCACTCCAGGTGTGTGTCCCCACCACCGCCTCCAAACGGGCTGCTCAGCTCCTCCTGGACAAACTTTCAAACCCTCACAAATGACATCAGGTGAAAAGGAGGCCAGGGCTGCCACCATCTGAATGTGAAGGCAAACCCACAAACCCAGCAATATTTTTGATCAGCGGGTCCGCTGCCACTGTCAAAATGCATTATGAATGAATGGCCAAATATTTCACAGACGTAATGCAACAGGACTCAAGCTTCAAGGCCAGAAATATCTAAGTGTAAAGATAACTGATGTTTGCAGAGATACCTTAAAAATTTGTCTCCTGGTGCATGTAATGGGATTTTTCCATCAGTTTGCCACATAGCTGAGGAATGCAAAAGCTAGAGTATGGTAAGATTATAATCAGATTTATTTGTTTTTCAATTACTGCTGGGTATATTTTATTTCTGAGGCTGGGACAAGATCCAGCATTTTTAGCCTGAATGTGGATAATACAGGTTACAATTTTTTCTTCAAAATGTTGGAGGGCTTATTTTTCCTGTGTTTGACATTATATAATCACAGATATTGTAATTATAGGTATTCATTTTTTGGGATGAAATGTGGCTAATGTAACAACATTCTTTAAATAGCTGTCTCTTTTTCAGTGAGAAATAAACATTTGGCTATATCCCATTCTGCCATTTAATTGAGCCATGTGAAATATGTGAGCAGGGAGAAGAGTAGGAAATCTTAAACTGCAGAACATACAAATTAGACATGTGTCTCTCATGTCCTAATCCTGGTATTAGTGCACATGTTTTTGATGCTGTGTTAGAGGTGCTGTAGTAAAATAGGAGAAATTCCTAGGAGGAATGACTAGCTCTGTGAGGGAGGTGGTGTAATGCAAGCAAGCACAGGAGGTACCTACCAGTCACCTCAGTGAACGTGACCAAGCCACCGTCATGGCAAACCAGTGGTAGGACCTACAAGACGTATGTGCTGCTGGAATTCTCTTCCCACAAAGATGCATCAACAGAGATCTCTCGAAGTGAAATGAAAACCTTTCCTAAGTACCTTTCAAAGTGGTGGTAGAGAAGAGACAATTGTTTGATTTGGATTTCCATGCTGGGAAGAGTTCTCTTAAGAGATAGGGTATTTTTTTGTCAGTGCAAGGAATGGATGCATAGGAACCTCGTAATGTAAACATGCTGTCAGATTTCACTCTGTTAGTACTTGCAGTTCATTGCTTTAGGCCGTGAATGCCTGAGAGGATAAGTTATAGAGTTTTCCCTTCTTGTAACGTGTTCTGTTTGCCAATCTTAAATCTGCTTTTTCTTCTATATCTAAAATCATAAATTTGGTATAGGAAGGCCAGTCAGCAGTGTTATGTTAAGCAGTGAAGCATCCTAAGGGAGTCTAGATGAGCTCTGTCAGGTATGCCCTTCTGTGTGCTTCCCTCAAGGATAATGATCTTTTCCTCCAGAAAACACTAAATTATTAACTTCACTGATGCAATTTCCTGTGATACACTGTAGGATCCACATTTTGACTTTCAGATAGATAATCCAAGTAATATTCTGTGAAAGATGGTCTGCAAATAGTCTAAGAGGCATCCAGTAAAGGAGAGCCTCTATGCAAATGTGGTATTATCTATATCTAGAATAAACCGATGGGGAGAGCCAGAATATGGATCCTTTCATAGCATGAGATTTTGTTCATGCAAAGGATGAACAAAGGAACAAAAAAAGGAACCACATAGGCTTCATGAACTGATACTATGAACTATTTTGTATTCTCCTTTATCTGCAGGTACTTGCTATGTGTTGTGTTTGTCTTACCCTGGGACAAGGCCTCAATCCCAGTGCTGGAGGGAAAAGCTTTCCCTAAAGGCTCAGTAACTCCCATCTTAGGCAGATACATTGCTGCTGGAACATACCAGGCAGAAATGAGAAGGGATAGTTGGTCTGGGTAGGAGATGTTGCTGTTGGAATTCCTGGTGGTGCTCTTAGGAGCTCCAGTGATATTCCCTAGAGCCTGACTCAGTTGAGAAAACAGTGGCATTTCTGGGAACAAGGAGGCCCTGCTATTTGTTGGGATATTCCCACTGTTTCCCCATTGTCTCTGTGCTTGGTTGGGTTCCTGTGTCAGACAGTCTTCCATAGCCACAACAGCCATCCTGCCCTTTGCACCAACACACTTTCTGTCTTCTAGCAAGCCTGGTAGCCAATCCATCCCCTCTGGAGGTCTTGCCACTGGACTCTGCATTGCTTCTTTTACATTGATGGAGTTGCCTTAGCAACAGCAAGAAGTTTAGGGCAGGGCAAGGTGTGATCTCTGTTCAGTGCAGTGCAGAATTCACAAGGCCATACAAATGTTTTATGACAATAATTTCCCTTCCCTTCCTTCCACAGATTGTCTGTTCTTCTTTTAGCAGCTGAACTTCATTTTGTTATTTGTGGCCATTAGTACTGCTTCCAGGAAGGACTGACAAAACCATTACTGAAATTGTTCACTTACAGTTATAGATGGTATTCAGAGGACCTGCTGTTTTGTTGAACTGCACAGTTCAGGAGATTTTCCAGCCTCACACTGATTGTGGGTTGCTGTGCTAGTGACAGCAGCATGTGACAGCAGAAGTACTGCTGCTTGTACCAAGTGCAATCATCACTGTGGCATCAGAAATGAAAACCAGCTGAGAAAATAGGGAGTTTTTCTCCTGAATTTGCCAGCATGGAGGTTTCCTGCTTGGCGTCATAGCATATGTGGAAATTTGGTTGGGATGGCTTATTCAGTCCAGGATCACCTAAGTGTCTCTTCCTCCTGCTTTCTGGTGCTGCTGATTTTTGGGGCATAGTTTGCAGCCAGTTTGGCCAGGAGAAATATGATAAAAGAAGTTAAAAGTTCTGCTATTGTGCCTCACTAGTGAGATGTAATTAACCAGTGGGGAGTCATGGGTCTGGAAAAAATTTCTGTCTGTTCCTACAGGAGAAGCAGTATGACTTCCTGAGGGATTTAATTCTGTGTTATCCTTGTTATTCTGTGAAGATGGTGCCTGTGATGTTTAATCAGAAGTGGAAAGACAGAGCATGGTCAGAGCAGATTAAATCTTCATGGTTTCCAGTTGCTGTAATAGCTTTTTTAGCTGCTAATATCTTGATTAAAATGTGATTTTCTTTCTTCTTTTTTTTTTTTTTTCTATGTAACACTCATATATTGGGCATGTTTTGATCCAAGAAGGATAAAAATTACATGCAAGACACCAACCCCCTCTGCAGAGGACAAGGACGCTAATGAAAGTGTCACACAGGTGTCTCTTAGGTCCATTTTCCATAGGCTGATGCCTGAAATACTTACCCTTTTACCATCAATATTTCCTAGAAGGATTCCACCTGGACACGTCACCTACTGCAGAGAAATTTGGCATCAGCAGCCAAAGGGGCCAGGCCTGCGCTCAGTGCAGGGCCAAAGCTGGGGGTCTCGGTTGTGCAATGGAGTGCACAGCTTGCTGCTTTCAGCCCCTCTTTGGGAAGGGTGTTCAGTGTGCCAGCCTCTCTGCTCCCAAGGAAGGTCCTGGGACTTTCCTCAGCTGGGCCCTTGGATGGTGCTGGCTTTAAACTGCCTGGAACAGCAGAGCTGTTTCTCAGAGTGCTTCCCATTGGAAGAACTGAATCATTCTGAATTTCATTTGCAGGTGGTTTTCCTTCTGGGGGTTCACTCAGCACAGAGAAGGAAAATTGGCTAATCAGTTTTACTTTAGTTTACAGCCATCCTCTCAAGTGGTATTCAACCTCTCCAAGGTGTGAATTATAGATGTTTATTTGTTTAGAGAAAGCCTTGACTGAAATATAATTAAAATTGTATAAACGTTTGCATAACTCTTTCAGAGTGTAAATTTAGACAAAGTTTTTCATGAAAGGTCGTCTTCTAAACAAATCATCTGTCAGTGTTTGAAGTTATAAAGGTATACTCATATAGCTAAATAAATGTGTTACCTACTTGTCATTTGTGATACTCAGTAGGTGATTAAAATAAACTAGAATAAAAAGGAAAATAAGTTTATAGAAAATGGAGAAGGTAGGCTGGCAGGTATATTAGTGGTGAGCAAAGAAAATTGGAAGACAGGCTGAGAAGTAATGACATGTTCTTTGTTTTTTTATGGATATTCATTATTTCTGTGGGGAACATCTGTTCTGCAAGGGTTCTTTGCAGCATCTCACCAGCAGAGGTGAATAACACCAGACTACCTCATCTTCAATGCATATTATACCTCATCCACATTTCAGTTGATTCTTGCTCCTTCTGTTTTCAAGTTTAAATACAATTCTGAGGTTTCTGGTTGAAGTCCCTCTCCTCCATCCCAAGAGGAGAAATTTTCAATTTTGGGAACACATTCATATATATGATGGTTTTTATCTAAGGTGAGCTATATCCTTCTGTTACTAAGTAACTTTTTTAACCAGTGTGGACAGAGGTAGTTTAGCCAACAACCTTGTGCATATGTGCATATTTACCTGATGTCTGAGTTCAGATGAATCCAGCCTTGAAGTATCTGTTGACTGTGATTTGTGACACCTATCTTGGGAGATCCTGAAAAGCTTCCCAGATGTTACTTCCTCCCCTGTATACTTCAATATTTGGAAACTAGTCCCATTATCTTTAAAAGTTTACTTGGGGAGGGGCAAAGGTCTTGGCATGCTGAGCATGTTAAAGATTTTCTCCAAGTTTACGTGAGATACTCCTTTTGTTTGCTATATGAATTGTTCTTTATATGAAGGCACTCAAACCCATGGAATGGAAACCCACAGCTAGCACACCTAGCTGTGACAATACCAGAGACACTGTCTTTGATATTTTCAAGGGGGTTGAAACAATCACTCTTAATCACTCAAAGATATGAAAGTGACTTACCAAGTGAAAGATACTGTGCTTGACTTTCCTTTTAGTTACACTGGTGAAAATTGAGAGTTGCTGGTGTCAATTACATTTTGTCTGGCTTAATGGAGATAACAATCAGGCCCCTTGGCTTCTAATCAAGTTTGATATTACCCTGGTGAGTTGTTCTAATCCCTTAAATGGCACCATGTGGTAAGAAATCAATTGTGTTATGAGAATTACTCAGCTTTTCAGTTGTGCTAGTGTAGTCTGGTCTAATTGCCTAATTTTACCTTCTCAAGAAAGGAAAAATTCAGAATTCTCTATTGTACCACATCTCCAGTAGACATCCATATTTGTATTTCTCATTATGAAAAAGAATGACAAATATTTTTGGTCAAAGAAGTTTTGAATATGCAACTCAGAATAACTAGTCACTAGTAAGCACACTGTCTTAACAAATACCTTGTAGTTGTCTGCTATACTTTGTGCACAAATGCTTGGGTAAGTTTTTTTTTTGTTTTTTTTTTTTTTTTTCTGAAGGCAACCTCTTGCCAGGGCAGATAGTGCAGGTTATTTCTGCTGTTGTAAGTGTGGGATTCTGCATGTGAAATTTATGCATTACTGAGCAGTGTGTGCTCAGTACAAGTGCTGCTGTGCACAGAAATGTTCTTCTCAGAACTAAATACATGTGGAACACAATTTTGAATACTATGCATTCTGTAGTGGAATAAAACAACACAAATAAGCACATTCACATATGTACAGCTGTTTGCTGTTAGAGTTACCTAGGTGCAAATTTTTATCATTTGGGAATATCTTGTATCTTGTAGTTGCTTTGACTCTGGCTCTAAAACCATACCAGTAGATAGAGTTTGTTCATGTGTATGCTTGGTCATCCTGTGACCAAGGTGAAGAGATATTTTTGTCTATTTTCTGAAGACAAAATAGTATGAATCACTGAACATTTGTGTTGTGCTTGAAGTAGTCTCCCCTGTGCAGAAATGCCTTGGAGCACTATGAGAGGAATTGCTTGTGTAAACCATGAAAGGCAACTATGGCATTTAGAGACACCACAAAGTGAAAAAAATGCAACAGCTTGGTTTCCTAAAGGCCATGTTACCTTGCAAATGACCTGTCCTACTTTTCTCTCTGCTGGTGTGTCACAACAGACCACCGTGCTACAACACTAAAATGCAGTAATGTGTCACTCTATAGGATATAAGACATGCTTGCAGGACTTGTGGGGTGGTTGAGAACAAGGTGAGCAACAGGCACAAGCAAAAGCCAGTTGCGATCACATGTGTAACAATAAAAAAGACATGGTTTGTCTCAGTGGAGAAACCCTTGTGCACAGGTCTGGGTGTACGTATTTTCCAAAGCAATCAGAATTGTTGGCATCACAGGCTGTTTGCCCTTCTGGCTAAGTTCATGCTCCATGAAACCTGTCGAAGTGTAACATCAAAACAGTGACATTTAGTGGACTTGGAAAAATATTTTGAGATTTCTTATATCCTCTAAGGAACAATCTCTTCACAGAACTGGACCTGATAGTTGAGTATTAGAATAAGTAGCGACTAACAATATTCATGCCCAATATACTTCTTATGCATTGATCAGTTTATGATCTGCTTGTCTTATATTTTTTTGGTTTCCTTTTATTTTCCAATGAGGAAAAATATGGCACTAACAATACTTCAGAATCATAAATTTCTTATAATTGCTTTATTATGGTGGAGATTAAAAGAGCAGAACAAAGGGAAGGTGTTTAATGTAAAGTGACAGTTGATTTTCCTCTGCTTGCCCATAAAATGCCTCTTTATCCCAGCCTTCTCTAAATATCATGCTTTATTTTCTGGAGAAGATATTCTATGCTTGGGGCACATTTCCTTAAACCTTTGCAAACCACTGATGCCCAGAATACGTTCTGCTTAGCATAATCACATTAATTCTAGTTTTCACAGACATATGTGTTCCACCCTCCACATCTCTTAATCGATAATCCCACCTCCATGAAGAGCTTTTTTGGGAGAAGCATGCTGTAAAAGATGAAATTAAATTGTTCCGGAACCAGTTACTGAATGTCACATGGAAGTTTTTACTCTTGGCAACACTGACATCAATGTGCCTTTACTTCAGAAAAAAAGTCTAGACATGAAGCAAAAACCTGTGCTTTTTTTAAGCTTGCAACTTTGGCAACACAGGGACTAGGCTTTTTCTCAATACTGTTTCATCCTAATCACTACTGGGGAAGTGGAACATTTGATTGATCAGGCTTGTGTTGGTAGCTCATCAGCTCAGTCCTGGACATGGATTATCCCTATTGTTGAGCAGGCATGGTGCTTTGACTGAGACTGGAAAGACTCACATGATTTCAAAACGCTGTTATATGTTTATATTCATGCTTGCCAATCCTAAGATTTCCCTTTACTATTGTTTTTTGAGAGGGAAGCAAAAATGGAGGAGTATGAATGAGGAAGAAAAAGGGAGAAACAAACAAGTGAAACACTGGCATAATCAAGCTGTGACTGTTAAAAGTGGGAGATAAGCATTTGTAATAATAGGGAGGCACTGTGGAAGTCTAGACTGGAAAAGGCCTTCAGTAGAGACTATTTCAGTGAGAGCTATCTCCTCTGTTTTAAGATATTTGCCTCAGGTAAAGGATTAATAAAATATTAACTTGACAATAACTACTTCTCCTGGATGGAATTGTTCATTATCTGAAAAGATAGTCCAAATAACTTAATAAAAATGAAAATATCATTATTAAAATTGTCATCCCGAAATGATCGCACATGGAAGAATTATCTAAGGATCATTTCATCTTGATTGTGTGTCATGCTGTGTATCAAATTACATCAGATTTATTCCACAAGCAGACATCCTTCAGGACCATTTTGCTTCTGACTGGCAAAAGCTTTTTCTAGCCAAGAGGCAATGCAATTGTGTAAATCATCCCATTTCATGGGTATAATTCTTCAAGCAATCAGCGGAAGGGGAGCAAAAGTTCTCGATGTGTTGATCGTAGTACATTTATCTAACCTGGGATGTTTTCCATTGTGTGATTGTATGGGGCAACTTATTTATCTGTGCAGAGTCAGATCCTGCCAACAGTGCATTCAACAAGACATTACTCCATAAATAAATGTAATGGGACTGCCTGAAGAATGAGACTCTGCTTAGACTGAAAAAAAGTTACAGTCTGGCCCCGAGAGAGTTGAACCTCAGTTACAAGAAATGGATATGAGGTATAAGAAAAGATAGCCTTCCCCTTTCTGGTCTCCGAAAACTTTTAGCAGCTTATAGTTCATGGCTAATGTTTCCAGGAAAATTAGATGCCTGTTGTCATTCTGTGCTCATATAAATTGTGGCAACAGATTGCATGTGGAAGTGCAGTGAATTGTTAAAAGTCTTCCATTTCATGTACAAGTTTAATTACTGTAATTTTCTTGATAAAGTTTTTCATTTTCTACTTTAACAATAATGACATAAGTAATAATAATAATACAATTGTAAAGAAAGATTATAACATGAAATGGGAATAAAATTTTAAAAAATCCAAATTCCTGTGTCAGCAACAGAGCACTAAAAAAGCATTAAGAAAAAATCTTGGTCTGAGAGGTAGAAGCAACTTCCCAGGTACTAAAGCTTTAGTCGAAATCGTGGTGAAGACAGGGATTTCCCCAGAGATTGTGATAAAGCTTTTACAGGTCCCCAAACCAGTACTCATAGTCTTCAAGACAATGAGTTCTATTTGTCTGGTGTTGATACCTCCTCTTTCTAACTTCTGTGTGCACAGTTTCCAAAGATTGATGACCTCCCAAGAGAGTCTTGGGGATTCATCTAGGTTAATAGAGCTAATATTTGATAGTTTTACTGTAGACATTCTACTGGCACCTCCAGTGTACCTAAGAGTGAGCCACATGGCCAGCAACTGCCACATGTCATTCCCTCACTTGTCTTCTTTGCCTGGTACATTATTCTTTCTTTCTGAAATTGTGTATTTTGCTCCATAATCTCTGTTGTTTCTGTTCCTGGAGCAACCCTGAATTTACAAGAAGCCTGTGCTGCAGTCATTGTTGAACTTGACCAAGGCCCATAATGTAGAAAGCAGAACGTTGTTAGCTCGTAATCACTCAGAGCACTGTGGTGGTTTAACCCCACTCAGTTTCCCACCAGTGGCATCAGGGAGAGAATTGGAAGAGTAAAAGCTGGAAACAAGGAATTCACTGCTCCCCAAGGGCAGGCAGATGTTCAGCCATCTCCAGGAGAGCAGGGCCCCATCATCTATAATGGCTTTCAGTTGAAAGCTGTTTCCTCTTGTCCTATCAACACATACCCTTGTAAAAAGCCCCTTTTAGCTTTCTTGTAGGCCCCCTTTAGGTACTGAAAGGATGCTGTGGGGTGTCCCCAGAACCTTCTGTTCCCCAGACTGAACAACCCCAGCTCTCTCAACCTGTGTTCATAGGAGAGGTGACCCAGTCCCCTTTCTTGAGAGAGTAATGGAAAAATCTGTGCCAAGACCCTCTAAGAGATTTTACCCCCAGGTGCTCTGGACTGAGTGCGTTTGCACAGGGCCAGCTCAGCGAAGGTGCCTCCAAACCATGATTTCCCAAACCTCCTGAGCTCTGTGCAGATGTGAGAGAGTTTATTTGTGTATTAACAGCTTCCAAGTAGCATTTCTCATTTGTTTCAAGTGTAGCTAAAAGTAGGCTGTATGGTCTCATACCAAAATTTGGAATCCTTATGTTTTGGTGAGTGCCCAGTGCTATTTCTGATTTTGAAACAGTTTTAAAATTCCTTGTTTGTTGCATAGAAAAAATCAGGATTTGATAAAATACTGTGTAACTCTGCCTAGTTTCAAATATAAGGAGCAGAAAATATGAGGAGATGAACAGGAATTTTGTCATCATTTACCCAGCACAGATCTGAGAAGTTAAATTTTTGTGTAACTGCTTTGTCCAGTTTTACTCTGAACTGGTGCTGTGTTCTCCTTGCTTGGGTCACTTGCTGCTATATAAGATTCTTAGGCATGCTGTGAGCTGGAGTCAGAGGGAAGTTAATATACTGTTTTTAATGCAAAGCTTTTTCTAGAGAGGTCTTTATAGGATTGGTGTGGGACCGCCCTTGCATAAGGAGTTGTCCAAAATACACTGTCCTCTTCCTTGTCTAGGTGCTATTTGTCTGAAAGGGACAGATGAGGCATCTCCCTGTCTCTCTGCAGATGTTCTCAGGTGGCAGCATGCAACATTAATCACGCTGATGTATCCGCTGAGCTGTCAGGAAGGTTTCACACATCCTAGAGCACTGTGAAATCCCTTTCCCAAGGCATGCAGTCCTCCTCACGTTCCTGTGAGGAACATTATATTACCTACTAAAGGTAATATACAACACTATATTACCTACTAAAGAAGTTGTTTATTTAAATGATTACTTCTTGTGACATATACCAGAAGATAAACAGTGTACAAATGAGTAAAATGTGTGATTGAATGCTTTGTGACTACACTCTTCTGTTCATTTTATGCCATTCACTCTTTAGCTTATTCCACAATAAATACAGATACTACTATCAGATTACATGTTCCAGAATAAAAAAATATTCATCTAAACGAATCAGTGTACCTTACAAGAACCACATTTTATCAGATTTTTATTCTAATAGTCAGCTGCAATTGAAATTGGTAAGTTCCTATTTTCAGAGTCAAAATCAATGATAATTCATGTGATAATTCTCCCAGCAAAACAAAAACAAAAATCCAAACCAAATTAGGAAGCTTCATTTTAGGGATGCGTAATTAGACATGATGGCAAGATGCCTTATTCCATGGCATCATATTTCCTTTCCTATTAGCATGATATTTATGGAAATAAAGGGGAAAAATCAGTTTCTTATCTGACAAAAGGTGTTTCTTTGCTGCTTATAATGTTGAACTAAGCTTTCCCCCCACTCACTATTCTTGAAAGTATTATTTAATGTAAGTTCCTATCTTCAGCTGTTGTGCTGTAAAAGGTGATCTCCTTTTCTCTCAAAGTTATGATATATAGCCCTGGTCCATCCTGGTTCTCTGCCTAAAGGAGCAGTGAAGAACTGAAAGGGTCCTGTGATCCTGACCTCATGATACTGGGAATAGGGTTTTTGCCTACCCAGTGCCATGGGAAATGCTAAGGGCTCATGTAGCCAAGACTGTGTTTTGCCTGATGGCCTTGGAAGGCTTTCTTTAATCAGGGAAATGGTGTCTGGTGGAGCTGAAGCTTTCTCTTCCCATCTCCATTTGCCTGTTTTCCTGACATCCTTTACTGCTTTTTACTGCCTGCTGGAGGGTAACTGAGATTATTTTGATAGCACTGTGATAATTTATTATCCTTTCTTCCATCTCCAAAACCTCTCCATTTCAGCCAGTGCCTCATCTTTACCAGCCTCGTGTTCTGCTAATTGTTTGGTCAGACCTTGCAGGTCTTTTTCTGGGGTGGGTGTGAAAACCAAATCCAACATTGGCACAAACATCAGCACAAGGCATGACAGGTGACAGTCTCCTTTTCTCCTGCTACAGTAAGCATTAAATCTGTTCCTAGGGAGGCTGGCTAATAAAGCCCATCACATCCTGGCTGGCATTCATCATGCTTAGCTGCAGGCACATATTGAGGTTCCTGTTGGAAGTTGTTGCTTGTGCTTCTGTTCAGTCAGTGCACAGACATTGGTATTTCTAGAGTGGGATTCACAAAGATTATTTTAGACTTCTACAGGGATTATTTCTGCCCAAAGACTGTGACATAAGTATAAATGCTAATCTTAAATGCCTAATTGTAAAAAATTTAGGTGTATTGTCTACAGTGTAGACATGAGATTGATCTCTCTGCTGATGTATTTTACAGTGATCTCCCTTTTTTAGGTAAAGTGGGAAAATGTCAACTGGTCCAGCATCCACTGTCTGTTGTATTGGAACTAAACTGGGAGGAGAAACACTTTGCAGGGGACTACTCTCTGCTCCAGACCCTCACACCTATTGGTTTGCACCCATACACCATGGCCTGAGCTGGAGCAGCAGATCCTGCCCAGGTTCAGGGCTCGCTGGGAGTTTATCATTCCCACAGCCGTGGTCATCCAGCTCAGGGCACTGGGACCCTCTCAGCTTGTCATCAGTGATGAAGACAGAGGCAAAGAAAACATTAAGCATCTCTGCCTTATCTGTGAACCTGTTTGCGAGGTGACCATAATGTTGTCTGACAATTTAGCCTTGGTCAAATATAATCTAAATATTTGCTGAGAGCCATGCCCGTTGTATGGTAGGAGAACAATAGCAAAGTCCAAAATGGAGCTTTCTAAAGAAATCAATTCTGATTTTACAATTAGCCTGTTAAAGTTTCTGCATGTTATAGAAAATGTTGCAAGCCAGGGTAATGTACTAACAAATATTTGTCTTGGGCAGAATGGTTATAAAATACAGCAGAGCTGTCATGACTTTTTTTTTTTCTTAAGGATTCTAAAATGTAATCACTGTTTTCTCATGCACTTCTTAATATTTTAGTGTTTCTTATGTCTCTGTATCTTCAGAAAACTTCTTCCATTGAAGTACTGACATTTTCCTTAAATAAGCAACACCAAACACTAAACTTCATTTTCACAAAATAAATTATTCAGTAAGTCTGCTTTAATTATCTCCTCTTTGACTGCTTTGTTGCCTGAAATGTTCATTGCTCTTGCAGAGAAAATGAACCCCTGGATTTCCCTGATGGTTATTGGAGGTGTCAGCTGTAGTGTTCAGACTCTTCAAAGGATCACTCCCATGGCCTAATCTCCTCAAAGCTCACCAGTGATTACTTTGGTGTGTTTCAGTAGTGACTGTGAGGTGGGGGGCAGTGCTCATTGCTATAATTTGTTACCCACAGAAAAAAACTTTGTACCATTGAAAAATGCAAACTGCATGCTGATTAATGTGCCAAAGACAGCAAAGGTCATGGCTGCACATGAAGTGGGAAACTCGCCACGTATTGATGGGATAATCAAATAGGATGGAGGAGTGAGTGAACCATAGATAACAGACATTAGCCACGTCACTTAACAGACTATTGGAAGGTGCCTGGATGCTATCAAGAGTAACCAGATACAAACAGCTGCACAGAAGAGTAAGGTAGCTTTAATCCTGCACCGTGTGCCCTTCCGTTTACTCCCCTGTTTTCACAGATAAGTAGCGTGGTGGTATTTGGTCTGGAAAGCTACTGCATCTCTGAGGGGCAAGCAGACAGGAGGCAGGGGAGGCAGTTGCATGGAAAAGTCATCTGCTTTGTTCACTGCTCCTGGAGGTGTGCTGCAGCTCAGGCTCACCCTAAGTGACTGAAGCACCGTGTTGAACTGCATGGGATTTTGATAGAACATTCTAGTGAATCGATAAATTCTGTGTTTGCACTCAGGGCTGGATAGCTGAAACCTCTGCGAAGACTTACTCCTCCTCCCCTGGAAAGCCATCCAGGATGTTACCAGGCAGGGTTGGATGTATCAGTCAGTCATTCAGTCACTGACTGACTGAACTGTGTCCTTCAGGCCAAACTCTGACATATCAAACAGCTGAGGCTAACTCTGACTGAGACTAGACTGGTGGACAGCTCAAAACAAGATTTTCCTTTAACATGCACTCGGTAACTGTCAGCACTGAACCTGCAAAGTTGAAGTTCCTTTCTCATGTCCAGACCTGAGATGACTTTGTACTGAAGATAAACACATCTGAAGAGCCATCTTGGGCTTTATAGTCACTGTCTTAGCAGGAGTGTGCAGCTGTGGCATGCTGTTGACCTCTTGAAAACCAAGCAGCCAAGGCTTTCTCTTTCCCCACAGCCTTCCCAAAAGAACAGCAGATTTTTTTGTAAATATATTTGTACTAACAATAGTATCTTTTTTCCTTTTCCCTTTTTTCTTAGCAAATGGATTCAGTCTTTAATTCCTAAACGTGACAGGTGAACTCTTTGGGCAAAGTTTTAATTTGCAGCTTGTATTTATAAGGGAAAAGTAGGACATGGAAAACCAGGCTTTGAAATGGAAATTCTGCCTCAGCTACAGCCACAGCAGTGCTGCTCAGAACCCTATTTTGTTTTCTTTTTCCCCTAGTCAGCCAAATCAGACTCACCGCTCCTTGTTCAAAGGAGAAGTGTTAACTTTCCAGAATTCCCTGTGCTGCTGCTTATGAGTCTTACAGACGTTGTCAAATGTCGTATACAGTAATCCATGTCTTTGAGGAGGTCTTGAGTTTCTAAGAAAAGACTATTCTTCTCTGACTTCCAGAGTCTTTGAGCTAGCTCTAGGATACAGGGACCCCAAACAAAATAGAAGGTATGTTTTCGTATTCCAGTGCTTGCGTGTGATTCTAGGCCAGTGTATGCATTTCTGCTGGATAGCCCTACCCCAGCTGTATGCTTCCATGTTACCAGGCTGACATCAAATCAGCAGCTGATATACAGCCTATGTAGAGGAAACCACTATTGGATATTTGTGGGAACAGTTAATATAACACTGGGAAGTTCTTTAAATGTTTGCTCGATAACAAAGTCAAGTGATAAAGTGAAGGTTAATTAATTGTCAAGCTGGAGCGTCTACATGATTGGATGGCCACTGTAATTGTGAGCTACTGTTAACATTTTTCTTTTTTTGTTCTGTCTCTTCTGGAATTAATCTTGTTTCTAAATATACAAATTCTGATCTAATTCCATTTGGAGAGGTCCTGTGTTTTGGCAGATGGCAGAACTTTCTGCAGAGTGGCTTGCAAATGTTGGGGTGTGAAGCACGCTTGGCAGTGATGCTCGGAAAATGATCTGGTGGGATTTGTGAAGCATGTTATGCTGCTCTGCAGTACCTGAGAGAATGAAACCGTGAGCACAGTGTAGTGTGCCCAGACCTTGCACAGGGTAGCATAAAGCATCACTCCTCGGCATTTCCTCCAGTGCTGAAACAGCAGGATTTTAGCTGACGATCTTGCCTGGCCATCTGGTGAAAGAGTGTGAAAGAACTTTACAGGGACTAATTATTTCCCAGATTAATACTGCTGACAAGTACTCTACGAGGCAGTGTGTGTGTTTGCAGGGTGTTATTCAACTAGAAATGCCATTAATTATTTTGCCTGTGATTCGCCGAACACTGCTGGCGTTCTGCCCCAACATCACCATCTGCGTATACCGTAGTATTTATTTCAGAACTTTCTGGAGATTTTTCCATTTTCAGATTTAGGAGCCTGGATTAAGTGAATGTTAATAGAAGGTGTTAAAACAATCTATTTTTTTTTTGCACAGCTTTCCTCTCAAAGCTTGTCGAAGTCTGCTTACTAACAATATGCTCTGTGGGTTGTACTCTAGGTGTAACTGCTCTCAGGAGCTGCAGTTTAAATGGAGTGGAAGACTCCTTTGCATTATTAACTTCTCCATGCTTTCTTCTTAAGAGAAGTCACTGTGACATACTTACTTTTATATACCTTGTAACTAAGATATAATATTTATTATGTTATAATGAACATATGAAAAATACAGAATTGGTTATCCGTGTCAAAAATATTTATGCTGCACGTGGAGACACATCAATAATTTGATCAAAGATGTCAACATAATCAATGAAACCATCAGAAATGTTAAAATAATAATAGAAATATTCCTGGTTTCAAAATATTAGAAATGCTGAAGTTTAAACTGTTATTTCTGTTACTTCACTAGATTCTGATTGATGATGATTTTCATCCCAACACAGAATTCTGGTGTAATTCCACATCCAATCAAAGAATCATTTTAAATTGATTTATCAACAGAGCTCTTATTAAGAATAATTTCAGATTAAAATGCTCATAGGTTCTCTTTGACCTTTTGTGTTACTGTGTCTTCAAGGTGTTTTAACACTTCAGGTGTACAAAACCAGTCTGATATGACAAACCCCTCTAGGTTTTTGTGTTGTTTAGACACATGTCCTGCCTTATTTGCTGAAAAATGGAACAGTCACCCAGTGGAGCAACACATATGGTCTAAATTCACTGACCTATATTCATTGATAAAAAGAAAATCTCTGGTGGAACCTCAGAGAGGGAAGAAACATCATGTTATCCCTTCAGAGAGAAAAAAAAAAAAAGGGAATCAAAGAGTTTAAAGAACACTGGGGAGTTTATATAAGATAAAAACGGTTTTGGGGTGAATGACTGTGTGGAAAAATAAGTATTTTTATACTCTGAGGGCAGAAACAGAGGAAAGTAGTGGAATTTGTGAAAGTTGGGGTGGGATAAAATGGGCAAGGTAAGATTTATGAGGTAGCAAGAAGCACCTTGCAAATTAAGCAGTGTTGCTGTCCTGAGGGCGAAGGCTGTTCTTGCTTGGGAGGAAGCTCTGGTCTTTGCAAACTGTGCTCAGAAGTATCACCCAACCCAACCCCCAAAGTTAGTACATAACTTTTCAGGAAAAAGACATCATTTCTCATAATTGAGAAAGGAAGAGGTAAGATGAAGACTACTGAACTCAGTCTCTTAGATTATTAAATGGCTTCAGGGCTACAGTTTCTCACTGCTTCTTATCACAACTGCTGCAGTCAACCTAGAAACCTCTTATGAATGGCCAAAGAAAGCCTGTATTCTTTCTCTTTTGTTACCTTTGCCTTTGGCAAAGGTTTTCCTTATTTGCATGAGTCTCTTGGAGCTCTAGCACAGCATAACTCAAAAGTTTGCTCTTAATGCAGTGTCTGCCTAACCCTGACTCTGACTGAAGAGGTGCTTCCTACCCCAGTGAGGGTACCTTTGCTGTAGAGCCAGAATGATGCTGACAGGACTGTCAGTGATGACCCAGAGAATCAGATCTGTTCCTTGTGCAGCAGCTCTCTGCTCCCGGTGCGCGGCTTCCCAGAGAATCTGTTAAAACCTCTGGCTGGTTTTAAGTCCAGAGTAGGTAACGTACAAGCTGGGTCACCTCTGCAACAAAGAAAGTCTTGAACTGCAAGAAGACAAGTACTTCTACAAAGCAGACTATTTGACTGCCTAATTTACATTCAGCTACCAGAAGCCTGGGTGGTGGTTTTCCTTGAAGGAGTCAAACCTGTTTGTCAAAGGCTTTTCCAGAGCCCTGCCTGTAGGATGCAGCATTCTAACTGTAGGAAATACTGTTGCAAAACAGAGAGCCAAGATTTACCTGAGTTTAACCATATGAAAGAGTCAGGATGATTCAGGCCACAAGTTTAACTTGAATTTCCATCAAGAAGAGCATTCTTCTCTCAGCAGGTTGCAGAATATGCCTGTATGACTTGCTTGAACTCAATGCTTACATCCTGGGCAGCAAAAGTTTGTTGACAAGAAACTCTGCTCTACCGAGATGAAGTGATTTGCCCTTCACTAACATTGGCTGGAGTCCAGAGACCAGGGTTCAGACCTCCAAGCCTGAGACTCTGGCCAGATGCAGAGATTGCACTGTAGGTGTCTAGGTCTGAATCACCCTTCAGACAGTGTTTAGCTCAGCAGAGAAAATCAACTCATCTCAGTCTGAGCTAGTACATAGAATGAGTTGAATGAATCATGCCCTGGAAATACTTAATTTTCTCTATGGTTTGTGAAAGGAACTTAAGGTGACTAGTTCAGCTATAGATGCTTGCAGAAAGGTGAGATGAGTCCAGCCTCTCATCACAGCCTTTATAAATGCTGGCTTTAATAACAACAGACTGCAGTCATTTGCAGCTCCTGATGGATCTGTGCACTGGAATAGGGAATAAACTGGACTGGTTGGGAGATTGCCAATTGAGATTTCAGTCTTAAACAACTAAGACAATCTGCTGCCGTATGTTGTGAGTGATGGATCACAAGTAAATCAAATCCTAAATCTTGATTCTAGTCACTTTTACCAATATAAAAGCAAAGAATAGGTTGTTGCAGTTTAATGCAGACAGGACATGAGCTAATAATAAACAGCTTTAGTACCAATGGTGATTTAAATTTAAGGTCCCCATTGACACAGTTTTCAACAGTGTTTTTCATTGTCTCACTTCTTTGTGCTCAGTGCTCTGGAGACCCCTTTTCTCACACAAACGTCTGCCTGGTGCCCCTTCTCTGGATTACAGGACTGGGGCTCTTTTTCACATATGTTCCTTGCTCCAGGTTCTCTAAGCTTTTTTCCTTCCAATACAGGACCAGCCTGTTTTCACAGCAGCTTGGGTTGGCTTAAGCAATATGTAAGGGTAGAAAAATTGAAATGACCCTGAGATGTGTAGTATGAAATGTCTTCCCACTGAATAGCGGAATGACAGAGCATTAGAAAGGATAAACCTGAGCATCACAGATGATTTAAATCTGTTGCTCCCTCACAGCATGATGGTGCCCAGTGTGCCTGAGCTATGTCTGTGCAAAGGGAGTAGGCTGGATGTGAGGTTTGAGTGCTCTGTCTTAACTTTCCAGCTGCTTATGTTGCATTACCTCACAGAGCATCCAGCTGAGAACAGGACCTTGCTGTGTGAAGCACAAGGAGTGTACAAACAGTTTTGTACAGTCTTTGACCAAATACCACAGTCTTGGCGAGTCTTGAACAGCCTCTGACTAAAAAAAAAGCAAGTGAGTTGAACACACAAGGCAGGTGAGGGGCAAAATAAGAAAGAAAAGTCTGTGGGAGTTTAGCATGAATCAAAAAGAAGTGGAGTATAAATCTATGTTTTTTGTAATTTGATTTTATGCTTCGTTCTGTTTTTTCTTGGATGTCCTTAGTGGCCCATGCTAATCAAACAGGTGAAAGACATCTGCAGCATGTGAATCAATCCCCAATAATGAATTCAAAGGTGCTAAAGCAATAAAGGATCTGGCCTTATAAATTACTTGGCACACCTTCAGTTTACTGCTTTTAACAAAGACTGAGGCAGAGCCAGGAATGAGCAAGGCCTGTATCACTAAAGATTAAGCAAATCTCTCCCTGTTTCCCCCAGCCCTAACACTGTGCTGCAACATTTCAAATAATACCTCCTCACTAATCTATACTTCTGAGTGAAATATCTGTAATGTATTTTATTGCATTTTTCTATCTTGGATTGGTTATGTCATAGTTGATCTCTGAGGTCTCTCCAAATTAATGAGATTATACTTCTTTCCAAATTTTCTCTGTTAAAATACATTACTTTGATCTTTTTGTGTGCCAAGGAGGACTGAATAGAAAATTGAATGACTTCTTGCAGCAAATAATTGCTTCTTATAATGGAGAAGGATCATAACAATGTGTTTTCTTAGCTGCAGATTGACTCTGCGTGGACAGGGAATCCAAATCTGAGCCTTGCTAAGACGTTCAAGGGATCTGTGTACTGGCTGTACAAGAGTTCCCAAATGGACGCAGCTCTGCCGAGAGCCCTGCTCCCATCAAATCTGTGTGTGCAGGTTTGTGATTGTTGATAGGCAAGGACTCCCAATAGTGGGGTGAAGTTGTCTCTTCTTTTTCTTAGTAGAGCTTCACTATGACACATACCTGGAGAGCACTTTCTGGTCCATGAGTCCTACACCACCTGCCACAAGTTTCACATCATCTAATCCCTCCTGAATTTTCCCATCTTTCTTTTCAGAAATACCTGGATAGCAAAAGTCTCTGCTGTAAATGCTGGGAATTGTCTTCTATTGTCTACCTAGCTGTATTGACTGCTATGTTGTACTCACTTGTTTTTATGAGCCAAATTTAAATAGCTTCTCTCATGTGTCATTCTCATACTGTTTTTTCTTAGATTAATCCCCTTGTGCTCCCCTGGAGAGAGAGAGAGAGATCAGCCTGTCTCTGCTTTTGTTTGACTAGACTAAACAAGCCACATTTTCTTTGCTCCTCTCCCAAAAGAGGTTTATATCTCTCTCAGTTACCTTAAATGTCATTATCTGCATATTGCATTGAACGTGGCTTGCCAGTTGGGTCACTTGGTATCTCACCAATGCTTTTTACAGATACACCTAAATTTGTGAGTCTGTGTTGAAAAAGCTTCCCTAATATTGCATTTGCCTTTCTTTTGGCTGCATCACATCAGAAACTTGCAATTACTTTATGATCAGTTGATTCCAGCAATTCCAGCTGTTGAGTGTTAGGGTGTTAGCTGTTACTTGTGTTACAAATCCATGAGGGCAAGACAAAAGTGTTATGAGCTTACTGACTGCCACAGAAGGCAAGTGCTGGAACAAGGACAGACCTGGACACGGCCTGATGCCACCAGTGCCAGACGTGACATCAGACTTTCTCTTGTAAAACTTTCTGGTTTTAAGCAAGATAACATTGATACTATGGAAGTCATGGAAATACATTATTTTCATTATTGTTCTTGTCTCCAAGATAACATCCCTGATTTGTGTAGCAGCACAGAATAAGGTGAAGTCACATTCAAAACAGTTACTTTGCTTATCAGAAGGAAGCAGTTTTATTTCTGTAGGGCAGAGCCATGGCTAATCACTTTGGTTGCATTTGTGTTTCTCAAAAAACATCCCCCAGTGTATGATAAGGATAATGGCCTTATGCCACAATTTCTCACCCAGGGATCCCTTTTCCAAGGACAGGGAAAAGGCTGATGACAGGAGAGCTTTGGACCCTTTGCAGGGGAGGTGCCTGTGGAAGGTGTGTGTGCTGATGGTAATTACAGCAGGAGGGCAGAAGCCAGCCTGAATGCTCACATGCTGCATTCAGATAGCAAAGCTCCTAGCTCCTAACATAATCTTCCGCTGATCAAACAGGGATTGGGCTAAGCCAGGACTTGGCTGACTGTAATATTCCTCTTGCCAAGGAGGTCAGGGCTAGGCCAGGGTGGCTGGGAGCTGGTGGAGAAAATGATGGACGTTGGTTGATTGAGTGTCAGGGCAGACAGATGCTCCCCAATCCATTGGGGACCTCTCTGAGCTGAGCAGCTCTCTCCTTAAGTTTCCAGGTAGGTGCAAGGGTCACAGTCTGGATCTCATTGCAAAGGAAATTACTTAATGCAAGAGAAGTCTGCAAGAGAGCAAGGAGAGGGAAGAATTTCTCAGTATCTAGATCAGATGAGAACAGGATGTGGTTGCTCCTGAGTGTTCTTTTTAGCAAAACACTGGGAAACAGTGTGTAACTGGGAGTTATTTAGCCTGACTTTATTCACTTCTTAAGTCTTGATTGCATACACTGTGGTTTTCTTTCATTTTTTTTAACTTCTCCAAAGTCCAAAGAGTTTTCTGTGAGTGACAGTTCTGCCTGAGAAAGGCAAGAATTGTTATTTGCAAGTGGGTGCAATTTCCTTCTCTTCTATGATTGTACTTTCCTGTCATCTTCCTGGTTATCAGCCTATTCCAGTTTCTTTTACTTTTATTTGTCCTTTCATTGCAAATAATGGATTTCTCAACACTTCTTCTCTTTCATTTTTTTAAAATAATCTCATTATCCATTAAGATTGATGAACTGTTTCCTGCCTTCCTGCTTTCTCTCAGCTTTCCTTCTGCTGTCTCTGCAAATATTCTTCATCACTCTGATGTTGTCCTCGCATCTGCTGTGGGATGAGGCTTATTAATACAGGCTTTGCACTTTCTTTGTAGGTCATGGTGTGGCTTCATGCCGGCTGACTTGGACCCCTTTGTCCTGAAATGTCAAGTTAAAAGAGCTGGCCAAAAGCTATTGACTGGATTATGAGGAAAATGTAAAAGAAAAATAAAAAAGGTTTTTTAAGAAAAGCTTTTTAAAAATGCTTTTTCAGAATTAACTTTTAAAAAATATGCTTACATTGTCATAACTCCCTTCTTCTCATCTCTACTTAAAAAAAAAAAAGAAGATGGAAACTTTCCTGCCAAAAACATATAGAATTTTAATGGGGTTATTTTGACTAAAAAAAGTGACCTGTGTTAGTAACCCCAAAGGGGTGAAAACCTGTTCTCTTAAAGGCAGCAGTTGTTTTGCTGTGAACATTCAGGCATTGACCTCTTCTCTCTGGTACCCAGAGACAGAACCTGAGGTAATGGCCTGAAGCTGTTTCAGGGAAGGTTTAGGTTGGATATTAGGAAACGGTTCCTCACCCAGAGGGTGGCTGGGCACTAAGCCAGGCTCCCCAAGGAAATGGTCACGGAACCAACACTGACAGAGTTCAAGAGTCTTTTGAACAACGCTCTCAGGAACATAGCGCGACTCTTGGGGTGTCCTGTGCAGGGCCAGGAATTGGACTTGATGATCTGAATGATTCCCTTCCAATTCCAAATATTCTATGATTTCTTGCCAGGAACTTATGCTAGGTTCAGGTGCATCTGGAGGATGAAAGCCTGTCCTGCACAGTGCTCCAGGCAGTTGGGCAGAAAAAGACATTTTGATGCAGAAAGTAATGGGGTGCTCCAGGCACTGCATCTCCTCCTGGCAAGGTTTGACTCTGGCTTCGGTACCATATGAGAAATGGGTCAAAAGACACTCAGTTGCACTCTGGGGGATGCCACTGACTATATATTGTTGTTTTTAAATTTGAAGACACAAATACCATGCAAATGAAGCTTTTTTGTATGATTGTATTTTTACTGGGGTATTTTGTACATAAGCTCTTTTTCAGAGTGAAAAGTCAAAAAAAACAGAGAAAAAGCAGATTTCAGGAGTAGTAGGCCATTATTATTCAGTGGTTGATTCCTGCCTTTCAGGCTTATTTCATTGTGATTTGGAGTCTGGGAGTATGGTGAGGTTCTCTACAGGATCCCAAAAGTTTCATCAGCTAGATTTTCTTGTATTTCCCCCAGCCACATCTATGCAGGTAAACTAAACAGGGAGCCTTCCTGAACACTCATTGACCTCCTCCTGGTTAAATCTTTGGAGTGGCAGGCAGTGTAACTTTGGTCCATGAAGGTTAATATTCTCCCAAACATTTCCGTAGAATATCTCCAGCATTTGAACACTCAAGGATGCAGTTACAAGTATCCATCCTCTTTCGAGGGATAATAATTTTTGGAAGGATAAAGATGGGCTGATGGGCCATTTCAAGCCAGCTGTCCCTGCTGCCCAGGAACATTTCTAGTCATGTGTACTTGTAGTCTAGGTGTTAGCTGAAGTGCTACCATACCACTTTCTTTCCTTTTTCTTTTTGTTAAACACTTAATATCCTTTTTGATTTTAAGTATGTAATTTCACCAAGGGAGCTGTGCCATGAGAACATAAATGATTGTATTTTATGCAAAAGGTGAGGTGTCAAAGGGGCATTTTTGTTGCTTGGAAAAATTCTTGCCAGTGTAACTCATACAACAATAGAGCTAAACCAAATGGGTGGAAAACATTTGCACAAATAGCAGTAATTGCAACTGAAAGGTGTAATTGTTGTATCTTCATCTGACATGATGAATTTGAAATACCATTCATTATAATAAAAATTAAAGGGGACATTCTGTGTAAACAAAGTGACACAGTTCACATAGGATAATTTTCACTGATAATTTCTTTTTATATGCAACACCTAATCCAAAGAGACTCTTTTTAGTGATAAGAGCTATTCTACAGAAGAACTTGCATATGCTTCCCACAGTGTAGTCTTTCAGCTAAAGCTAGGACAGTTTATATCTAACAGGTGATCTTGTTAATAAATGTAGGAATTTTATTCCCAAAGTTCCTCTTAAGAAACTTCACTTTGTATGCATTCATATGTCACTGGAAATTATTGCGGTGCTTGATTTGGGTGCACATTTATCTGCAGATCCTTACTGAACCACTCATTAAATTCTCTTCTGTATACAGGGTTTGAAAAAGACAAATTTGAACCTCGTGTGAGTCTTGCCTTACCCAGGGCTTTTAGTTGCTGAGTTTATGTCAAGGCTGCTCACACATGGCTTCTTCCACCGTCTTTACTGCAATATTTAAAGTAAGAGCAAGATAAAATTAGGTAATTTCCAAGTGTTCTCTGAGCACTGAGATGCTGAGCCATTACCAAGTAGCAGTATACATGTGAGTGTAATAGCTTAGAATTTAAAATCTCTTGATGCAATTATGATACAGGACTTCAGCTAGTGGCCTTCACTAATCTGGTGGTATTTGTATTTTAACCTGCAATTTACAATTTTTATTATTATTATTATTTATTTATATTTGATGAGGGATGAGGAGGGAGTAACGCAGACTCACTTTAGCTTGTGGGATTTTTTGCATTCTCTAAACAATTGGGGATGAAACACTGCTGGACATGTCTCTGAGTAACAGAGATAAGAGGTACAAACAATCATTTCTTAATTACTTGGATGATGAAATTTTGTTAAGATGCTCAGCTTCTAAATCCTGAACAGATTTAAGACTGGGAAGAAGTTAGCAAAGACAAGAGAACTCATAATTTTTTCGCTGTGTCAAGGGGTATCATTGCTGAGCTGGACCATTGCTGGTGCAGGCAGCACACCAGCTCCCTGCTGTGCGTGGATATCAGGCCTTCTTATACCTTCATCTTGCATATCTGTGCCTGGTTTCTCAGGCACTGAAATCCTTTAATTTATCCACAGTCTTGGTGTCAACACACAATGCCTTTGAATACCCAAGATTCAACCGCATGATCAAATACTATGGTCTCTGTGATCTAATATTCCCTTTATCCTAAAAATCAATTCACAGAATCAAAATCAATAATGCCCTAACACATGTAACCTGTCAATTCTGAAATCTGTTTCTTGTGGCCTGTCGTTGTTTTTGCGAGCCTTGTGTTTTAGCAGAAAATGTCCTTGCTAAATCATATAACTTTAAAGAACATCCTAAAAATATCTGTATGTGCAGTAAGACCAAAGTGCAGAAAAATTTTGATTGCATTTCAGTTGCTGCCAGTGCAGTTGTCTGTCTTTCCTTTCAAGTGTATGATAAGAACACAGACTTCACATCACATAGCAGAAATTGGATCAGAGACACCATCTGACTCCTTATGCACTCACACCACTAGATTTTTTGCCTACTCCTGCAACATATGAAACTGGCTGGCATTTTTCAGTTAATAAAGAGGATAGATATTGTAGAGACTTTGTTACCTCTCGTTGATGCTTTGCACTTTCCCCAAGGATAAGATAAAAGAATTTTCTGCATGCTTGTAGTTTGAACAGAACATTAGATGTCAAGACTATGGGAGAGGAAGGAGAGAAGATGAAAGTTGAAACATGATTAAGTATACATGTATTACAGAGGAAGTAATTAAGTTCTTGGATAGGTTTTGCATGGATTTAAGATCTGCAAAGTGTCCCCACAGCTTGTAACATCTTGCGTTTGCTTTATGGCAATGCCCACTGCTGTTGTACAGTGAAGAGTCTATCACTGTTTATTTTTCAAAAAACTCTCCTGTCCTAAAAAAACCCTTCTGTAAATGGTTTCTTTTCATTCATTAAAAAAATCTACATCTAGGCTGAAATTTACCCTCTAGTGTGTCATTCCTGAAAACATATTTTAGTTACTTAACTTTATTCACAAACAAGGGAAGAAAACCTTTCACATGGCTGTTCCCTACTTCTACAATTACCTGGTGTGCAGTGATTCCGATGCTAAAGTTCCTACAGAAACAGTCCCTTTTTAAAATGCAGCCTATAGTTAGTGTAAGATGCAGCTTTTGAGTGCAAAAAAAGCAGGGGGGGACAAAGGTATATGAGAATGGCAGCATAGCTAATGTTTGCACCCACTTCTGTCAGCAGGCTTTCCAAGATTTTTTCAGGAAGATGTCAGCTGCATATATGTTGCTTGCACTGAGTGAATTATGGGGAAATATCTCCACAACAGCTGTTCTATTATGTCTTATCAACTCTATATGTGTTTGTGTAATAGGCCACAAATTCCACCTTCTAATAAGTTGTTGAATATGAATTTGCAGTACAGATTTCATGTCTCTGCAGATCAGATAACGCTACAGAAAGTTTGCCAAATGATACTGGCATGTAGTTTTTGGCAATAGCCTTCCTTCCTTGAAAGAATAAAAAGCCCAAAACACTGAACACAGAGAAGCTATTTATAAATAGGTCTTCTTTATGTTTTTTCAAGCTCAGCAATGGTACGTTAGCTGATTGAGTCTTTTGTGAGGCGGTTCAATATAATGCCACAACGGTATTTAGACACTTGGCCAAATAAAAGAAGACAAACCACACAGTTATTAAAAAGGCACTCTTGCAGTTTTTGTGTTGTATTTACTGCCATCATTGTCAGTTAACCAGTGGAAACTTTCTTGAAAGTTAATCCACTTTCAGAAGAGTGGAATACCCAAGAGGCACCCGGCTTCTTTAGTGTTACTCCTGGCAAGGGGATATTTTCATTCCTCCATTGTGCTTTTGGATATTTATATTCCCTTATTGCCTTGTGTAAGTTACTGTAAGTAAACAATGAGACTAAATTAACCAGCTCCATATATAATCTATTTTGTAGCATGAGGGCAATAGTTTCATGGTGTTTATTTTTCAGTACTCTCTTTTAATCACTTTTTAATGACTATAGCAATAGGCTTGGTCCTGCGCCATTCGAGGCAGTAAAAATGCCCCTAGTAAAGCTCATGGTGCAGGACTGGGTCACAGCAGGAGGAATGTTCATTTCACTTTAATTTTCCTTTTCTCATTTTCTTTCTATTACCACTAATAGTGTTACTTTAGGAGTACTGTATGTTAGACAGACCAGCTTAACTGCTATTTCTTTTTCAGATCCAACCCTCTAAGCAATTACATCAAAGCTATTAAAGTGGTTATCTGACATAATGCATATTAGTCCAGTAAAGACAAACCAGGTGTGACTTAACAGCCTTTATCACTGCTTTTGTGTAAGTGTTCCAAGAAGAACCCTAGAGCTCTGTCTAGGGCTCATCTGTGATACTAGATGTCTAGGGATCATCCTGTGATCTGGGATCCCTGTGAGCCTACTGTCTGTGCTTTGGCCAGAGCCAGACCAGCTCTAAGAGATCCCATCCTGAGAAATACTCCCTCACAAAACTGCTATGTGATTGGATTTATATCTGCAAATCATTGACTCATCCACTTGTTAACTGTATAAAAGTATCCTGCAATATTGAACAAAACCACTTCACTTCAAGACTGGCAATATTAAGGTCTCTTTTAGATCGCGGTAAGAATGTGCCAGTATCCTAAAACATTTGGGGTCAAGACATCCTGACTGCAAAAGCAGGAGCTTCTGACACTAGATCATTCTTATTCTGTCTCCATACCCTCCAAATGAATGTATGAATGCATTAAAAACTTACTGATTCATTGCCCCATCACTTTTTCTATGTCCAAAATCCTACAACTGTTTCTTGTACAAACTACCAGAGCTCTTCTCTAGCTAGATGTTTCCAGACGTTAATTATTTTTATTTGGAATCTCTCGAAGAGTCAGTGTAGAAGTGTGAACAGTCATCTTTCCTCATGCTGTACAGAAGTGAGAGTTATTGTACTCACAGCGCAAACACTGTGGCATGTCCATAATTCTACTCCTCTGAGTCATCCCCTTGACATCTGTAAGATGACTTAAGATAATAAAGTTCAGCGTGTATGGAAGCATTTGCTGGACAGGAGTTTATAGTTCCCATAGTCATTATTTATCCATGTTGCATATATTAGTTTCTTTTCTTGCTTTTTCCCAAAGTTTCACACATAAGTTACAGAATAGGATTGGGAGGGAGGTCACATTATCCATTCCTCTTCTTCAAGGCAAGATAATCCACAATCGCATAATTTCTAAAGTTTGTCTAAAATGTTCTTAAAAACATCTAATGGTAGTTCCATGTCTGCTTATGAAATTTAAGTACAATGTTTGATGAACCTTACTAGCACACAGAGGTTAGTTATGGGATACTGCTCTCCTGCTAAGCATTTATCTTGTGTTTTTCTTGATGACCTGCAATTTCTTACTGAAACATTGATATGCTCAGAGCTGTATGTGAGGTGCGAGGTGTGCATCTCTGCAGTTTCAAGGAAAAGCAATCTTCAGTTTTCCCATTAGTGCAACATTTCTACTTCTGAGGGTTGTATTGTGATCTGCCTAACACTCTAAACAACTTTCATATATATTAAAAGTACTCAGAATGAATTTGAAAATACAGTAGTTAGTCCATATATAGTCCTTCTGTAGTTCTTCATGAGCACACAGGTAAATTGTTGTCTGCTGTTTTCCAGTGCTGTCTTCTTTTATAACTGTTTCCAAACATCTACAGTATCTTTCCAGTTAAGGACACAATGAGTGAATATTACTCTCTACTTGGCTACTGGTGCACTGTGGATTATGAGGTTGAAGGAAGCCAACAGTAGACATTTTATTTAGCAATTTTTTTCCTAGGTGATGAAATAACTAAGAAAGAAAAAAAAAACAAACTGCAACTTTGGATCACTGAGACTTCTTTACTTTGGGAAAATCAAAGGCACAGTCCCACAGACTTCCTGAAAGTAGATGATGCTGTACTGGCATGGGAGGAAAGTTCTCTGTTTTGAAGACCAGTCCTGTAGTTGTAATGGTATCCATATAAGTGAAGGGGGTAAGGGCAGGTGGGATGACTGCCCTGCTGCAGCTCAGACCAAAGCTTGGCCATGTCCAGCTATGCATTCTTGCAGTATTACTCATTAGTCATCATTACATATTTATTCAGATGAAGATACACATTTTTCAAGTGGTAGAGTTGGTTGTAGTACAGTTTTTTCTCCTTCTTACAGATTGAAATGGTCTGCCTTATTTCTTCAGTTCTTTTTGATTTTCTGCTTATTTTCTTGATAGAAAAGACTTCTGTTTCAGTAACGTGTGTAATTACCCTTATAACCTGGAATTTGTTACTCAAATAGAATGTAGGGTTTAATTGAAGGAATATGCTGCTGATTCAGGTAGAATAAAAGAAATTTTAACATAATTTTGTGGGCTGTTTTTTGCTTGAATAGAGTTATTTTTCTTTACAGTAGCTAATATGGTACAGTGTTTCAGATTTGTGCTGGAAAGTGTTCATAATTCAGGGATGTTTTCTTTATTGCTGAGCAGCACTTGCACAGAATCAAGGCCATTTTTCTCTCTCACACCATCATGCCAGCGAGTAGCCTAAAACTTTTACCTGCTCCACCAACCTGAATTTGAGCAACTGAGTCTATTCTTGTCTGTATGTCACTGGGAGAATGATTAATTTAACATAATGAAGAAAATAGGCACTATAATTTTCTGGCAGTAATAATTCACTGACAAACATGTCACAGATGTCAAACAGACGGAATTTCTTGTCCTGTTTCTATGACACTTTTGAGTGAAAAAGCATCTCAGTGTAGCACTCACATACCAGGTTCAGCAGAGAGGGTATTTAGAGTAAGGAGCCATTTTTAGCTTCAGTTTTTTCCCCACGGGAGTTAGCAGAATCCTGGGAGAGCTAGCCATTGCTAAGTGCTTTCACAATGAATAGTTTAGTGTTTAGATATATGAAACTTGTGTTTTGAATGATCTTCTGAGTTTTAGCAAATGCACTCACTAACAAAGTAGCACTGATTTACCTGCACTAAGTAGATTCTTACAGGGGTCACATTCATTTTGTCTTCTTACTTTATATCATCTAACTATAACCATGGCTATGAAATGCCTTGGCCAGGAGAGACAGAGCCAGCCTAAAACTCAATAGATTTAATAATAAATATTGTGGCATGAAGAAGGATTGTATTCTCCTGTTTGCTGAGAACTTGTGCCTGCCAGTTTTACCTGAGCTGCTGTAACTCACTGGTAAATATTAGGTACCCTGTCTCTGCCACATCCTTGGTGGCTCCAGCATTATTGCTTCTTCTAACTCAAAACTGGGACTTTTAACTGCAAAGTAGCGTTACACTCCAGGTGATTCTTCATTCCTGGAGTGCTGAGCAAATAATGGCTGCTACATTTTCTGGGTACACTTTTTTGGGTAAATTTCACTTTATTGCAGATAAAAATAATAATTTCAGGCTGCACTGTGTCTTGTTCAGAGGCATTTCCAGCAGTGTGTCCTTGCCAAAGGAGTTTCTCTCCCTTTGAAGTTGCTGCTGTCAGAATCATGGAAAAAACTGATTTTAAAAAATGGACTTCTGTCTGACTTCACCTGCTCCAAGCCATACTTACAACTGGACCGATTTTAGGTCAGGATGCTCAGAACCCTTTTGAGTCCTCCAAGGATGAAGAATGTATAACCCCTCTGGGTGATCTGTACCAGTGCCTCACCTCTATCATTATAACATTTTTTTCCCTCTTACATTCCTTACATTCCTCTTAGGTTCCTTATTGCAGCTTGATTTTCTTTTTGCTTCTTTTTCTTTGGCTGAGCACCTAGGAGGTGAGTCTGGCTCCGTCTTCTCTATTATTCCCCTTTTTAGGTAGTTGAGAAGAAGCTATTAGGTCACTCCCATGCTCCCATCTTTCAGGTTAACACAACCCCGACCCCTTGGCCCTATATTTGTACGTTTTTGCCCCAGGTCTGTAACCCTCTTGGTAGCCCTTCTCTGCATCCTCTTCAGTCTCAGCAGCCCGAGGCCCCACACTTGGGCACGGTGCTCCAGAGGCCTCATGCATGCCAAGCAGAGGGAAGGGTCACTTCCCTGACCTGCTGGCCACTCTCTGGCTAAAGCAGGCCAGTACAGGGTTAACCTTTGCTGCTGCAAGGACACACTGCTGACTCACATTCATCTGGTCCTCCACCAGCACTCATCCCCCAACCAGCTCCACCAGCAAAGCTGGAAAGTCTTGAGCAGTTCCTTGGGAGACCACATCCTCCTTCCTTCAGTTTGCAGATGCAGTCAAACTGGAGGAAGAAGGAAGGGAATTTGCAGGTTCTTCCTTTACAGCACCCCATTTTTTTAACCTGATTTCACTGTTTTGCCTTGAAAGCCCAGCTCTTTGGCACATGCTTCAAAGCCTGAATCTCTTCCCGACTTCGGAAGGAGGGAGGGAAAACAATTGTATGGTTGGGGTAAGTGGAGAGTGAGACTACTGCAAGTTGAAACATTGAACTCAAAACATCCCTTTCTCTTTGGGCTGAGGAGGTAGGGGCTTGCTGGTTTTCAGCTGATCTGTATCTGGTAGGTACAGGAGATGCCTGGGGCACAACTTTGGGTGCTAATTAACAGCATTAAGAACATAAACATAAGCAAAAAGCTATTAAATCCTGTCATTTTATTGCATATAAATTTGATATTGAAAAATACAATGGGGAAAACAATCCCTAGGTACACGAGTCTTTCTGATTTTATTTACATGTGTACGGAATGCATGGTGATAGAGTGCTGTAGATGAATGAAATTTCTGTTAATTTATGAAAATGAGGGTGCAATCTTTTGACAGACTATTTGTTCCAAGTGTTTTTGAGCAACACATACAAAAGTTTTTAAGTGGAACAAATTTAATTGTTTACAGAGCAGTGTTGGCTGTGGAGTGCTCGTAGTACACTTTCAGGATCAATAGCAGCAGGCAGATAATGCATTAGTTGTGCTTCACCTTTCTGAATATTAAGATTTTGCATTCTGCCTTCTGTGCTCTTAGGTGAGAACTCCCTTGCCAGTTCTCCCTTGCTGAGCCCTTGGCCTCCACAGACATGTGGTGCAGGTGGGCAGCGTGGCATCTGAAATTCCAGCTTCTCAGTTGGGGTGGCCTGAGTGGAACAATTGTATATGTTCCTCCTACCTTACTGATAGCTGGAATTACACCTGGAAACCTCCTTCATGTACTTTACTGAGCCTGATAGCAAACTAAAAGTGTGAATAAAACCACACCGAGATTTATGCCCTTCAGTTGGTTGTAGTAACTGTTGTAACCAGGCTCCTCTAGTCCAGAGCCCAGTCTGGATTTTAACACAGTTTTCATCCTGACACTGCTTTTTAAAACAAATTAACAGTGTTTTCTTCTTCCCTCTGTAGTCACAAGTCATTTGTTCTACATTTTGGAAATGTAGATTTCCAAATCTCCCATGTTTTACCTGTATTTTGGAAATACAGTGGCATTTTGGAAATACAGATCAAATTATGGAAGATGTTTTTTACTGAGGTTAAAGCAAATGAGCAGAATTTCTGATAATGCTTCACATTTGTTTCAGTTTTTACTGATGGATTGCAGAAATGTTTAGAAAGTTAGACTGCAGTAGCATTTCTGAAATTTGACAGCATTACAGAACTGGTCGTGGTTCAAACTGAAATGTGCAAACCTAGCAATCTAAAATTAGGGTTCTAAATTTGTATTTAGGTATTCAGTTGAGAACTGACACATTTACCTGCTGTTGAATTCAGTAGAATTCAAAAAATTATATGGAAAGACAGTTTACCCTTGGCTACACTTGAAGTTAAACTGAGTTCAGTACCAGCTGTAACTGCTTTATCAGCAGTGGGTAAATTGCTGGAGTAGACAAAGCTTCTGAGTTTCTGGGTTTTTTGCTCAATAGGAAGCAAATTTATGAACTTTTTTTCATGTTTGAGTGTTACAACTAAATCTATTTATTTCTGTCTCCCAGATGTTTTTTGGAAGCCAGGAAAGATTTAGCAGTCTTAGCAAAAAAAACAATGATCATTTTGGAAACATTTCACAATCCCCTTTCCGTGTCAAGATTTTGTGCTGCACAGAAATAAATTAAACAATGTTTTGGGGCCCCACGCATCCACCGTCCAGCTGTTGCAGATTTTATGATGAACTGCAGTTCATGTTTTTGGATAGAGAGGGAGAGAGGAAGTTTCTGGCTGGGCTCTTTGAGGTGAAGGCACCAGAAAGGATGGAGAGAATCCCTTTGCTGCTCCCTCCCTTCTGAAAGAGAACAGTAGGAGCTGATGGTGCCTCTCTCCCCTTCACTGCAGTCTCCTGTTTACCTCAGTGGCACTGTGCCCAGGAGTGCTCAGTGCTGCAGGGGGGCATGTGGGGTGCCCCTGCTGGCATCTGGGCAAGAGAAAGAGTGCAGAGGGCTGTCCCCATGCCTCATGTTTGGGGTTGACCCCTGGGTAACGTCTCAGTGTGTAACAGATGGATTGTGCTGTGGCAGCATGGACTTGATTTGATACATAATTTTTCTTCCATTTGTTTGCACTTGTTTGGGAAGAAACAGTTTTTGCCTTGACTATAGTTTTTTTCCAAGAAAACTTCTTTACTGCTTTCTTTCTTGCCATTTTCATTTGCTCTTTGGTGCCCTGGGGTGATAAGTGATAATTTTCTCTCCTTTGGGCTTTTGATTCGAGCTTTTCTTGTACTGCCTGTGTTTTGCTCCTGGCTGTGGCAATAAAGATATACATGGCTTGGGCTGAGGTCTCACCTTGCTCGATTTACCAGCTCGTACTGCTTAAAAAGCCAGGATGCCCTTATCTGGTACCCTCTTCACAGTGGCTTTCCCCGAGGTTCTGCTGTTTGTTTTTCTTTCAAATCCTCAAATTGAACAGTGTTGTGCCCCAGAAAGTATGAGCTGTTCCTATACCTTTAGCCAGGTGTGCTTATATGGAATTAAAATAAAATCAGACATTTTTTCAAAGGTTAGTTGCTGTGATTATCAATCAGCCTCCTGGTTGCCATTGCTAAGACAGAGACTTCTGCCTTTTGGGGGATAATTAATTAATAGGATTGCTTATATCAGAGTATGTTGTCTTATCCAACACTGAATATTTGAAAGCAAGTAGAAATGTAAAAATAAAGAAGTCTTGAAAAACAACTGTTCAGGCTTATGCCTGGTGGAGACTTGGTTGATGTTAATAATGAAAATAATTTGTCAGTTTTGATAATGAGAATCTTTAATCCCAAATCTTGTACTCCTTTTAAATAGCAGTCAGCAGGATACTTTCCATATAATGTACTTTGGGAATTCAGCCCTCACAGGTAATAAATTATTAGAGTATTATATTACAAAATGCAGTTTTGACAAAAACTTCCCCACCAAACTCACACATTTACAAGTTTCTTACAAAAAGAAAATTATATACATTATTTGGGAAGGTTTTTAATGAGTTTGCATTGAAGATGTACTGATTCCCACAGCGTAACTGGAGATAAATTATGAAGCTGTACAAAAAATTTCTGCTCTTGCATTGCCATTGCCACTGCCACTGCCATGGCAGGAAAAATTGTGGGTCTGCTCCCTAGGGAGACCACGAAAACGCAGGTTTCCCTAGCCAAGAGCATGTGGTCATGGTTGTTTCCCATCCTCAGTCGGGCCTGTGAGATAAAACACTCCAGTGCTGAAGAGGGGTATTTAGTCAAAGGAGAAGCAGTGCATTCCCCCTGCTCCATCCACTGTGTTGATGCCCTCCAGTTGCCATACACAGGCAATTATGGATGCATACAAGTGCTTCCTAACATGGAACGTCTCCTTCGGGTTTTTTTCAGTTTTTTTCAGAAAGGAAAGTTGCACTTGCAAGCCAATTACACATCATGATACCCAAAGCTGCTACAGTGATTTCCAGGGCTGGGGTCTCATGCTGGCAGCTCATTTTTCAGTCCTGCTGTTTCACGTGCTGCCACCTACCCTCTGATGGAAGTCGCCAAGAGCCAGGTCTAATAAGCTCTCTGCGTGTCCATCAATTTTAGGTTTTTGCCAGTAATCTCAAATGGCATAAAAGATTAGCAGGACAGCATCAATGGGAGAGTTGGAAACTGAAAAATGTTTTAATAAAGATGAAAGTAACAAACTCTATAGAGAAAAGCCACGCTAGGAGCAACAGAGTCTGTGCTCCTGCTAGAACACCCCAAAATGCTACGAGGTTCTTTGTCCAGCTTCTTTTTGTAGTAATGACCGAGGTGGGATCTTTGCCACTCTGCCCAATAAGGTAGCAACAGGTCTGAGGTGAAGTCCAGAAGGTCCTATGAGGCGTTTCTGTGCTGGCATACAGCCAAATAGGGAAAGAACTTTCTGGCTTTTTACCTTATTTGTGGGACAAAGAGTAAAAACCAAACCATTCCTAGTATGGAAACTTCTGCTACAGTGGGGGTACATTCCTACACCCCTCCTTTGGGAAGGTCAGGGGACAACCTTGCTTTAGCACCTTTACCTTTGGTTGTGCTTTCAGGAATGTTGCATGTGGTGGTGACTTCCAGCAAACTGGAAGTGATGCTGCTTCCAAGGGATCTCTCAGGTGTGTTGTGTAAGGAAATTGTACTACTGAAGGCTTGAACCAAAAATCTCTCTGAAAATACAAGAGAGCCAAAAAGAAATGGCTCATCCTAAGTCTAGTGAAAGCAACCAGGAGTTCTCCACTGGGCTTGTTATCACCCTGTTACTTAAGAAAATAAAAATACTAATTTGGGTAGGGGAAGCAACCTTTCTGTGTTACCTGATTTGCCATTTGAAAACCTCACAAGATGAAGTAAATTTGATCTTGAAATATTATTTGGAACTGAAAATGAAAATGTTTGATTTAGAAAATTTTGAAGCTAAATATGGCAAATGTTTAAAGTCTGTTTTGTTCATAATAAGTTCTATAAAATTGATTTGATAGACCAGCATAAATTTATTAATGATTTGGATAAAATGAAATCTGTTTTATTATTGAATAAAAATTAAAGTATAACAGAAAAAATTGTCTCGGCCTATGAAACCAGTTTTTCTAGCTTCAGTTTTTATAATTATACTTATAAAGGTATAAAATATGCAATCATGTAAATAATGAAATCATTAAAATTTGTTGACTATAGAGACATTAAATGCACTAAAACACTGAAATTCTGGAAATGCTACAGAGCCGCACTCCACAAAAGCTTTTAATATCTTCAAATAATTTCAGTTTTACTTTTGAATCAGAACTGCCTTCCTGCCACTTTCCAGTGTGTAAAAATTCATTATTTGCTCTATCATCTCTTCTCTGCCTGTGTTCTAATTGCTTGTCAGGCAGAAAGTTGTCTCTCTCTGAAGTACTGTCCTCTTCATGACAGACAGCAACATTTCCATGGGACCTGCCAAAGATGAGATTATGCTGTAATTTCCTCAAACAGCTGTGTCTGCTTCCTTATGAATAGAAGCTGTCGGGGACTGTATCCAAATCTTAGTTCTCACCCTTCCAAATCACATTAACAAAATTATCACATGCCTGGGTGAGCACTTTTCTACCACTTTTAATTAATTCCAATTGTACGTTACCCACTCCAAAGGTTTATTGGCTTTTTTTTTTTTAATATCCTAGTATCAGCTTTCAGCTTCTGTCACCATAAGAAACAGTTCTTCATGAAGATTTGGGCTTCCCAAGGAGATATTCCCACCTCCTTTCTATCCAACACTGTATTTGTTTCATCTGTGGGCTCAGCTCTTGGCAGCATGCAGTGCTGGCATTGGATGTTGTGGTATCTTGTCTCCCAGAGAAGGCCTCAGCGAAGCTCTGCCTGGGTTGCCAGTTCTCCCCAGTGGCATTTCTTGGGACAACTGTGCATATCAGGAGGCATCTGTTCCGTTTTCTGTAGTAACTGTAAAAGCCGCATCTGTTTCCCACCTCGTCCAAATATATCCCTCATCTGCTTTCATCCGTCTCCCTGCATCACTCCACTGGTCAGACAACAGGAGTGTCTTTCTCATGGGCCAAGATTTCTTCCTGAGGGTCTTTTTCTGCAGGAGTTTATCTGTGGGTGTTGTAATGCATCGAAGACTCTCATCCTTTGGATGTGTGCTGCTTGTGCAGAGGGCAGCAGAGCTGGAGACTGGGCTCAGCCCTTGTCCAGGATGCTCCAGGAGTTTAAGAACTTGGAGCTCTTGATCATGATAGCCTCTGAGGGAAATGGCTGGAGATTTCTCACTTTGTGCTTTGAACCGAGTTGTGATCAAGCAGTTGTAGCTGCCTTCTGTGAGGACAAACACCCCATCAGACCTCCTGACTCCTCTCTGAGTGGAAGTGGGCTGGTGCACAGGTTCCCCCCATGTATCATAGAATAATAGAGTGGTTTGGGCTGAGCAGGGCCCTAAAGATTTTTTTGTTCCAACCCCCTTCCATGGGCAAAAACACGTTCCACTAAATCAGTGGAAACCCTGTCCAACCTGGCCCTGCACACTTCCAGGGATGAAACATCCACAACTTCTCTGGGCAACCTATTCCAGTACCTCACCACTCTCACAGTAAAGAATTTCTTCCTAATATCTTATGTAAATCTCTCTTATTTTAGTTTAAAACTATTTCTCCTTGTCCTATGAATATCTACTTATGTAAAAAGCCATTCTCCCTCTTTTTTATAAGCTCCCTTTAAGTACTAAAAGGCTGCAATGAGGTCTACCTTGAACCCTCTCTTCTCCAGGTGAACAACCTGCCTGTGTAATCCTGTTTCTTGGGCAGCACGACCAACTCCATTGGGTTGAGAGCTTTTACCTTGCAGGAGTGGGAGGCTGATGGGGGATGCTGGCCTATGGCTGACCTTTTGCAGGCTACTGGCTCTGCCCCAGCAATTTACAAACCCATTGTTTTTTGCTGTTTGAGGGTTTTTTGTTTCGTTTTGTTTTGCTTTATGGTAGTAGCAAGAGGCATCAGTTCAGTGGCAGATGGTTAATGAAGTGTTCAGGTGCTTCTCATACACGTTATACTGAAAGAGCAATCAGTCTAAGCCATGCACAGTGTTACCAGAACACCCAGATGTTTTTAGTGTATCTTGCTGTAAATATTCTGGGTTTATACTCTCAGTACTGGGATGGGTAAGCAGCTGTAACAGCCTGCATTAGGAAATGTTTATAGGGAAAGCAAAATTCTCAACATGTTTCAGGTTTTATTTCTTTATTTCCATTTTTATTTGTCCACATATTTTGGTAATTCCTTTGCATATCTCATAATTATTGCTGTTCTATTTTTGTGGCAAATTGAAAACAGAACAAACAACCAATAGTGTGTAATTCTTCCCCATTTTTCTTTTTTCAATTCCTATTGAGGATAACAATATTTCTACATTGCTTGTTTAACCAAAAAATCACTACTGTTACTATTCAGAAGCAGACTACTGCTTTCTTTTTCCAGCCAGTTTTATTTTACAAACTTGAGCTCTGCTGATGCAGTCCCTGCTGCATGTCCTGGGGCAAAAATCATCCAGCTCAGCGTCTCCTTCTTCCTGATGTCTCCAGAGGTTAGGGTGAGACCTGCTGGCCAAATGTAACTTGGAGTGTAGTGGAGGAACTGCAATATCAGATGGGAAGAAACTCTTGTAGGCTTCTTTCCTAGATCATCATTAAATGGGCACAGGTTTAAAATAGAGTCTCATAAGAGATAGACATCTTAGAAGGAACCTGATACTGCTGGAGTTAAACAGAAGTATTTAATTGTGTTTCTGGCTCCTTGAACTTTATTTCTCCCTGTGGGATTCATAGCTAAACATAGTCTGGTGGATATAATTTTGTTCTCCTGTCCAGCAAGTTCACATCACTTTGTAAAGGGTTTTTGTTTTGGGTTTTTTCCCACAAATGCAGTTATTGCATCCTGC
The DNA here is from genome assembly GCA_013398275.1 of Promerops cafer. Classification (NCBI taxonomy): domain Eukaryota; kingdom Metazoa; phylum Chordata; class Aves; order Passeriformes; family Nectariniidae; genus Promerops; species Promerops cafer. Next base: position 456,443 of record VZSE01011964.1, read on the forward strand.
CAAGATGCTGTGACATGAGAGCTATGACTTCATTTTCTACTGTCAGTGGTTCAGAGGGGATATTTTTACATTATACAGTATCAAGAAATTTTATCCATATAAATCCTTACATATACCAAGTGCAGTCTTTAAGATTGCAGACATGTTTCTTGTCCAGAGTCCCTCGTGATATGCTGCTAAGTGATGTAGTGTTGTCTTTGTTGGGCTTGAGACTCCTCTTCCTCCCTTCTCCTGGGCATCTGAAGAGTTAGGAGGTTCATATCTCTCTCAGAGCATTCCTGCACAGCAGGGAGTGACTTCAGATGTGTGTATGTCAGCCAGCATCAGTCAAGAGAGGTGAGTAATAAAAAATAGAGGAAGAGCCAGCAGAACCCAGACACAGCTGAGTCTTTTCATCTCACTGACTCCAAAGAGCATAGTGAAGCTGAGCCTGGACAGTGCCATTTAAAATAAACTATCTTGCAGAAAATCTAAGCCAAAGCTTCTTAAATAGCAGCTATTTACAGAAGAATGATCAAATCTAAGGTCCTAAATGTAACACAAACCATGTATCTTACTTTCAAATGGGCCTATCACAATATGTAAATGTTCAACACATTGACTGAACCAAGCTCCAAAGTTTATATTCCTTAACAGGAAAACAGATTATATTTTTATATTCATTTAGTAGGACTCCTGTATGTTCTATAGCAGAATGGAACCTTGTGTTATTTACAATCAGAGAACTATTATTCTGTGTAGTTATTGTAATGGTAGCCATAAAACACATTACAAAGTTAAGCAGGCAATACTCTGCAAAAAAAGAAAATAACTTTGGGTAATTGTATGGATGTTAGTTGTAAGAATGTAGTGGGTTCTTCAAGTCTTCGACACCTCTAATCTGAGACTGGATGTCAGAAGAAGAGATGAAATTGGAATGTCGGGTGCATAGAGTCCGTCGGTGTCAGCTTTAAGGGGTTAGTCTCGATGGGCAGTGTACTGAGGTGGAGCAGTGTCCTGTGTTTGAGAGGGGCCAGGTCTTTCCTGACCTTCATGTTAATAAATTTGCACTAGCGACATTAAGCCAAAGTGCTTGATCTGGTCTCTGAAGCACATCAGCATGGCCTCTACACACTGTGTGGTGTGTGAAGATGCCTTCAGTGAACACAGGGACCCAGACTGGCACCCAGAGACTGTAGACAGAGCACTGCACTCATTCAGCACTTCTAATTAGTGCCCCTGGCTAGAAACCCAGCACAGCTGGGAGTATCACAAGTGCTTTGAATTCCAGCTTCTGGGAACTGTGGAGCATGTTCCAATTTCCAGTGTCCATGTTTCTTTATGATGAAGTATATGAACACACAGGGTACAAGAAATAACTCAGAGAGTGAATTTAGACATGGAATAGACAGAAATCTCATCTTTATCGTGTTGGAGGTGATAGAGGACAAAATCTGGGCTCCCAAAGCCACACGTGTGAGAGAGCCAAAAGGAGATGCACTGTATTGGGATTGGTGTATAATCCTCTATATTTAGAAATACACATGTTCATCTGTCTCAGAAAAAATAGATTTTTTTCTTTGCAGGCCTCCAGCCATAGCTTTTGCTTTCTTGGAATCTATAGATCGGGCTAAGGAATGTCAAGGGGGATGGGGTGTCAGCACAAGAATGGCAGTGATTTCTACAAGGCAAGGAGAGAAACCCATAAACAACTTCTACGGACCTGGAATTTTATTATTTATGGCTAATCTATACAGTGATGCTTTGAATGCTTCAGTAGCCACTATTGGTGTAATAATTGTTGAAGCAATATGCAAATGTTTAGACCCTCAAGACTTGACCCTCACCTGGCTATTTTTGCCTATCCAGTTGTAAACCTGTGTGTCTTAAAAATAGTAACAACCACTCCTATAACCAGGACAGTTTTTGGTGTGTAACTTCTCGAGTCAGAGATCTGTGCTACTAGGAACCTCTGCTGGGAGCAAAGCTGTAATTGAAACAGCATTTAAAGTGTTTGAAAACACTCTCTCCTGGAGTTATACCTGGGAGTGCTGTTGATTTTAACTTTGATTTAGTTAGCATGATTCCTGACATCAGTGTAATGTTGTCTGTTTGGGCTTTTTGTTTTATTTGTGTTTGGGTTTTTTTTTCCCTTAGGTTGGCTGGATTAACTGGCTCTCATACAGAGGGAACTTGGCACATCTATTTTGCTTTTGTTGAACCTCTCTACAGCACGTCATAAAGATCTCTTACGTCCAGAAGCTGAAGAAGAGACAACTGAGCAGCAGAAAAATGTGACTCTGAGAAGAGACTTCCAGCCTTCTGATGATGAGTTTCCTGCTGATCAGTTCTGATTTAAATATATAACTGAAGCATGCATAAAAGTTAACCTGATAGAGAAAAACACCTTCTCAATAATTAGAACTGCCAAAAAAAAAAAAAAAAAAAAAAAAAAATCCCCTGAAGCTTCAAAATGAGTGCTCCACTAATTCCAAACAAGTCATGTTATTCTCAGCTTCAGGACAACCGCAGTGAAATAAGAAACAATAATGAAAGCATAGTGAATGTTGGGGATAACAATGCCAACCAAATTGTAACAAAAGTTAGAACCACTGACGGGGATGTTAAGAAACATGATTTGACAGATGAGAGTGGGAATATATACTCTGGAGGAGCAGAGAAAGTGACTCATCTGCCTACAGAGCAGAATAAACTTCTGACCTTCAAAGACTCTCGAACTTGTCACACCAGTGCACAGGAAAGTAAGCTGCCCTCCACCACAAGCAGGGAAATGGGGAAAGATTGTAGGACCAGCGAAGCTAAGGATATATCAAGGCATACCAGGATTAGCCGAGGACAAAGTCTGTCCAATTTAAAAAGTAGCACAAATGATGCCAACCTGGAGGTTGTCTCCAAAGGTGATATTGACTTCACCCAGAACTTTCCTAAGGGAAAAATGGCAAAGACTGTGGAAGTGGAGAGAATAAAAAGGCTTTCTTTGGGAAGACCAAGCAAATTTTCTCCTCAGCCTGAAACATTTGCAAAAGACGGCGTTGGCCGCGTGTCATGTAAACGTCTGCTTTCTGCATCATTGGACTCCATCGACAGGTCTCACCACTTGGTAGGAAGTACAGAGAAATCCCAAAAAACATCCACGGATCATTTTCTTGGGATGGTGTTTCGTCCACTTGACAATACCTCAGAGGAAAATACTGTATTTTATTCCAAATCATCTACCTCAGGGAACAAGAAAACAAGTAAACCAGAAAATGTACCAAATGTTAGCATTGAAAGCACACTGCATACTTCTCATTCTCAACATTCAGCTGTTAAGCTCAATGAGGTTGCTAGTAAATCAGAAGCACAATTAGGTCAGGGTGATAAGAGCAAAAAACTGGAGCTTAGGACTGCACCATCTTTACAATATAAAAATACTTGTCCACAAAAGATAGAGAGAATTATGCTGGTAGAGTTCCTGGGGTGTCCAAGAGCTGAAAATACAGCAGTGCAGGAACAGAAAACCTCTGGGTCTGACCGGTCAAAATTTCAAGTATCCCACTTTCATGACACCTGCAATAGAGTAGAGGACCCATTGTCAAGCCAGGTAGTAACTCATCCTGACGATAAATTGCAAAATGATAACATCACCATCAGTGGGGAAGGGAGAGGAAGCAATGACAGTGACAGCAGGACAACCAGCCAGGCTGATGAGGAATATTTTACTGATGAGGAAATGGAAACAATATTTCCACTCACCTGCGGTAGTAAATCCAGCGTCAAAGTGACACTGAGAAAAAAGAAAAATTTGCATGAAGTTGACACATGTTGCACTGAAACAGTTGGTGAACAGATATCTCCTATACATGATATTAATCCACCTGACAGCAAACCCTTGAAAGTTAATGAGAATAAACTGATGCTAGTCAAAGAAAGCACTGAGCATGCTGTTATGCCTGCTTCTGATCCCTCAGATCATCACAGAGCGTGCAGTGCAGAAACAGTGTCAAACCAACAACCTGACAGTCACAGCAGTGATGTGGAAACCTCAAATGTTTCAGTTTCAAATAAAGAAACAGCTAATGTAGAGAAACATCCTCCAGAAGAAGCACCAGAGAGCTGTAACATTCCAACAAAGGACGATATCTTTTTATGTGTTCCAACTCCTGTGCGCCCGGTGGCAACGCCGGATGTTAATGGTCAGCCCACGCTATCAAACAGTAATTTGAAGGACCTTTATGCACTTCATGATGACAAATTGTCACCCTCCTCAGTCCTACCTCCCATTGACAGCACACAGTTGTTAAACATATCCCCTAAAGTGCCTATCAAGACTGCTTGCAGCAGCGCCATCCCAAAACCTATCCTGGTCCACCCCAAGGGCTCCCTCACAGATAAGGCCAGTGTGGACAGTGACTGCAGTGAAAAGCTGGAAGAAGGCATTGAGATGAAACCTGCCATCCCCCGGCCCAAACCTGTGAGACCTAAAATCATCACATACATTAGGAGAAACCCTCGTTCAATAGAGCAACTCGACCCTTTGTTCGCGCCGGCAGGGCTGCCCTTCGACAGCGCCGCGTGCAGCGTGCCCGTCTCCGCGGAGCAGAAGGCGTCCAGCGGAGGGGAGGCGAAGCCCGCCGGCGTCCTGTATGACAAATTTAAACCCGACCTCCAGAAGCCAAGGCTCTTTGGCTCTGGACTAGTAGTGTCAGGAATTAGGCCCCCAGGCCATCACTTCAATCCGATGAGCGAGAAGTTTCTGCAGGAGGTAAGTTTCTGCAGCTTAGACAGCTGCTTTTGTGTGCCAAGTGGTGATCATTTGCTTATTTGCTGCAGACAGAAGTTAGTTCTCAAACCTCAAATAAGAAATAAATACTAAAACAATGTGTGATCATTAGGAATAAACTTACCTGTTTCTGGCACTGACCGTATTGTGGTATCTTAGCTGTTACTGCAAGTTGTCACTAAGTTCTTCCAGTATTTTCCAGCAAATTGGTCACCTGCTAGTATTATAAATAGGGATGTTTAGAAAGAAAAAGACATGCTAAATTGAATAATTTTTTTTTTTTTTTTTTTTCTTCCCAAAGTATAGCTTTGGGAAATGGTTGTAATTTGCCCATAGATACTCTTCCTTCCTAATGGGAAAGTTGGCAGCCTTTTGTAGACAGAGCACTAGAGGTCTAAACTAATTCCATTCTCTTTAGCTGTATGGAAACCCAGGGACTGTCAGAGCTCTTTTTGGATTATACATATAATACAAAAGAAAATTTGCTTTTGACTAATTTTAATGCTGTTTCTTACACTGACCTGCACCTCAAAAAGGATTTCTTCTTTTCCCTGGAAAGCCATCCTGAGCAGCCAGAATGTGATGGAAATCCCTTTAGATGCCTCTGGCTCCAGATATCTCACTGTGTTTCTGCCTTGCTAAACTGGGCAGGAGCCTTGGGTTCCCGAAATCCCCACTGGGAGGTGAACACAGTCGAGGAAGGATGGGCTTGCTTGGTAGGTGGAGAAAGGACAGGGAAGAGCAAGCTGTGTCTGTCATGTGATCTTGCATCCACTGCTTGGGACCTGTGGTAGTTCAACAACCAAGCTTTTCAAATAAGCACTGAAGATAACACAAGTGATTTTATTTGAATGAGTCTTTAAAAAAAAGATACGGCTTTTTGTCTTGTGGTGTTGTTAAAGCTATTTTACTCCCTACCTCATTCTACATACGGTATAGATCCAAGGAACAACACTGAAATAAAAAATTTAGTGACGGTGTTGGCTGTCAAAACCTGGCAAATACCCAAATTAAGATATTGTGTGTGAGTGTAGATTGACCCTTATGGCATATTAGCCAGAAAGCTACTGAAGAGAGCAAAGATTATAGTTATTTCTCATCACAGACACAGAAAGAACAGTGCTTGCTGTGCTTTTTTCCTTTAACTTCAGTTTTCAGCTCTGTACTTTATATTTTATGTCCAGGGAATGAGCTACTAAAGTCTGTGGGACATTGTCTATTCTGGCCATCATTAGTATATCTTCACAATCCCCTTGTAAGGTGAGGGGAAATTACTAGGTTATTACTGGTTAATGCATGGCACTGGAATGAAAACCAAAATGACTCAGACTGTGCACTGGCTGTTTGACTGTTTATAGGGTGGCATGCCCCTCTGAAGACCACAGGTGTCTGTGAGAGTTGGGGTTCAGATAATCAGGCAGGATCAGCAGACACATTTGTGAACAAAGGACAAATTTCTGAGCACTGCTGAGGACTGGTTTTAGCACAAGGACTCAGGTTGTGGCAAGTATGTGGCAAGCATAATTTTCTCTAGACTAGGGTTAGAAATAGGACACTTATGGGCTGGAGAGGATCCAAAGCATCTTCTCCTATTCTTCCAAGAAATACGACTTTTGATGGGTACTTCAAAGAAGGAATATCTGAACCCAAGCAAGCTGCTTCTTCAGTGAAGCTGGACTGACTGGGGAAGGGGCTGAGAAGAAAAAGTCAAACTGCAGTTCGCATTATGAGTTTGCATTAGCCCGGGAGTCAGGAGCTGACAGCAGAAGGTGGAATCTGCTTTCTTGGACTGCCACCTTACAAGCAATAACCTGGCTGTCCTGCCAGCTGGAGGAATACAAAGGGGCCTGATTTGGCTCAGTATGGATCAAGAGAAAGGAAAATTATCAATCCATGGGGTGAACAGATGCTTAAAAGAGCAGCTGTGCACAGTATGGGTTAGTAGCAGATGAGTGATGTGTAATCCAAAAGAAACCAATTAGGATGCATTGAAATAGATAAAAATCACTGAGCTGAAGGGGGAGTGTGGAAGACTCAGAGGTTTTGGAGACAAGGGAACTCTGGCATGATGGCCACTGTCTTGGTTAGAGAAAAAAATCCCAGATTGACCTATTTCACACATCCACTATTGTCTTTGGAGAGCTTTGATTAGCATTGTGTAGCTCCTTATATAGCTATGATAGTGCTAATAGCCGTTAAGAGTCAAACCTGTAATCTCTAAGCATCATTCAGCTAAGTGCTAGGAACAATTAAATATCCCTCTGGGTGCCAGGCATAGAAGAAATAGGAAGGTGCCATCTCAGACAGGAGACTCCAAGAAAAGGCCTGAAGAACTCTATGAGAAAGACTCAAAGGCTGCCTCTGTGCACTGGGAAGCCTGCAGGGCTTCTTGAGCTGTCTGTGCCAAAGCCCACTCAGGGCAGCTCAGACAAAAATCCCAACTCCAGGACGAAGGCAGTCCAGCTGTGCTGAGGGGTTGGGTCCATAGCGGAATTGAACTATGGCTGAATGGGCAGCCTTGCCTGTGGAATTGGCAGCTCGCCCAGTGCTTTTCTTTAGAACATTGGCAGAGTGTGTAGATAGATCTTTCATGCCTATCTTCATCAAAAAAGAAAAAAAAAAGAAAAGAAAAGATAACCTCTCGAGGTGAAATGAAAAGTTCTTTAAAAACCCAGTCCTTTTCCAGGGCAGGTCACTGCTATCCACATCCTTCATCACAGCCTGGGCTCCCCATCTCATTGTGAACCTCATCCTCTTCTAGTCAGCACCAGTGGGTGTTTGTGGGCTCTTTGTTCTCCCACTTGCCTCTGTGGGAAGTTACAGGGCAAATCAAGTTGCAGGGACTCAGAGACTGTAGCTCTCCTAGTGAACTGTGCAGTGGAATGATATGGCCTCCAAGGCTCAGGAAAAGTTGTCTGTACTGCTGGACTGGGAGCACTCTCCCCAGCTCAGGATCCACTGAGCACTGCCAGCACGTGCTCACCCAGAGACTGCTCCCAAGGACCAGCATGGATCAGCCTGGTCTGCAGACGGAGAGTTTACCTGTACAGGTACAGTCTGTGTGCTGTCAGAGAGTGGTCACTGGCCACTTCATTTACTATTTTATGCCTGCTGCCAAGAGCCCTGATCTGGTGAGGGTCTGTAAGGAGGTTTGCTGATCACCAGCTCTTCTGCCTGCCTCACCAAGGCTGTGCTGGCCCCATTCAACCACCTTTTTGGGTCTGTTCCGCAGCACAAACATCATTGTGCTCCAGAGAGGATGGGCTAAAGTCTGTTGAAACAAAAAGCCTGCTGAGGTAAAAAGGAGTTAGGGGAGTTGTTTTATATATAGTCAAACTGAAAATTTCTCCCCTTGATCCTGTTATTTGAACTGCCTGAACTGATGTTGCCAACTCTTTTCCCAAAGAGTTGCCTGAAGCAGGCACTTGACAAGCAAATTCTTCCTCGAGGCATTAATGTTTGATGATGTTGTAAACAAAGTAACATGAAGGAAAGTGTTGGGCATCCGTACCTGCTGGCCATGCTGCCAGCTCTGCTCAGGAATACCCAGCCTGTGGAAATTCCTGTATGCTCAAAGTATTTGACTTTGAGCAGACTTTTCTGGCTCATTCTAACAAATTCATTCATGGGTGTGTGGGTAATGGGCAGACAGCCCCACAGAAGAAAGCTCTGGGCTGACCTTCTTGGTGGACAGACTACTACAGACCATTTCCCTACAAGTCCCTTGTACAAAAATCTAGTACAGGGTGCTAACAGGGATCATAATAATCCATATCTTTCTGAAGAGCTTTAAAATGGCAATAATTTTATACAATTCTGTTGAGACCAGTTGAATTTTACCCTTCATGAATTCACAGTTAAATAGAAAGGAAAAAATAGTGTGTCTTCATAACAAGTTTATGTCCTCCAAAAACTGGGATCTTCAAAAAATAGTATCTAATTCTTGAGAGATATTTGGGCAAATTCAGTTGGACTTGATTATCTTAAGGGTCTTTTCCAATCTAAATGATTCTATTCTAAGTCCTTCTCACTTTCTCTCAGCCTGAGAAGAGGTTTCATGCTTGTGATTCATTGGTTTTGTGTCCATGTTTGTCGCCTTTCTCTGTTACTTCTAGCATGCTGTCAATAAAGAAAAAGAAATGGGGTGAGAGAAGATTTGAATAAACTGACCCAGTTTCATAAAAAATGCTTATTTTCCATATTTAAGGATTTTCTCTTTTCCTTACACTGAAATACTTGGCATTGGTGTTTAACTTTCATTTAAATATGAAATGATAGTATGCATAGTGTAATCTGATAGAAATAAATTTTTCAGGGAGAGAGAAGATAACTGAGGCTTATCCAGAAAAACAATCTCATATCTAGAAGCTGAAAGTAAGAAGCCAGACATCTGCAGTCCAAGCCTACAGAATCATTCATATTATACAGCAAAAAACTGCATCCTAACTTAAAATAGGTCATAGAAGTATAATAAAAAAATAAAGAGAAGAGCTAATGGCAGGAAATAGGACTGCAAACAGAGGAAAAAATATAGGGCAAAACTATAAAGCTCAATATTTGTTGCATCTGCCCTCCCAGTTCCTGTGCAAAGGCCTCAAATATTCTTCTATATTTCATAGTTTAAGGCCAGTCTTATCTCTTAGCATATTAAAGATTTGCTAAATTAGGATTAAAGCTCTTGAAGGAGCTAGGATCAAAGCTTTTATAGCCAATGTTGAAGTGCATATTCTAATGCTTATAATTGCTAAATAGAAATTGATTTGGCATATTATATGCATCATAACTTACAGCAGAGTTAATTAATTGGCAGTTACATTTCTTCCTAGATAGCCTGTGGCACTTTCTGATTAATTTTTAAACAAATTTAGTTCAGATTTCCTATTTCCTATGGCTTTTTTTCTTTTCCCATGGCCTAAATGGGATGACTGAAAAAACATTCATAGGTCCTTTCTACATTATGATGATAGTGCATTTTATGAGAAAATGGTGAAGAAGTTGGACTCTACTCAGAAGAGCAAACAGTTCTTTGCAAATGGGAGATATGAAAACTCTGCACTCTTGTCCTGAGTCATGAAGCAGCACAGAAAGGTGGGAGTCAGAGCCCAGCTTGAATGCACAAAGATGCAAGGGCTGAATCATGGAACCAGGTCATTCCTCGAGTGCAAGTTCAGTGCTATGAGCCAGCTACGAGCTGGAGATACTTCCAGCTTGGGACTTATTCTGCTGTTCTTACAGTAAATGCCCATTAAAATACTGAGACTCTTGTCACTGATTTTAACAAAGCAGCATCTATTTGTGATAAATAGCAAATGTTTCACATTTGCAAATCTGATAGTTTTTTTCTCCAATTCACATGGGCAGTTTTGGAATATTCAGCAGGCCTCTGAAAGCATAAATTACATGTCCACAACCAGGTCTCTTTCCAGGAACTAGAGGGGCACAGATTACAGTGAACATTTTGCAGTGAGAACATACTGGGGGTTCTTTTTCTCTCACAGAAATGATTTGGCAGTACAATTTCTCTGATAAAATGCACCAAAAACACCTCCAGCTTTATTTTTAGCTATCTAAGTTAAAACCAGCTTCTCCCAGAACTGGGCAAGAATATTTTAAATAACTTCTAATAAAAATTCCACTTAGACACTCTCTTAGTGTATCTACCTCTGTAAATAATATAACCTTTCGTGACTTAACAGTACCCTCATTTTCACTAATTGAAGGTCTTCCATTTGTCCATTTTCTTTTGGGGAAGGCATTTTCTTTTGGGGAAGGCAATTCTTTATTTGGGTGTAGTTGCATATTGAGAGTGTAATACACATGTTTTTGAAGAGCGATTCATACAGTAAGGCCATAACTTTTTGAAAGTTTGCAGTGCTCTGAAGACCAGATTCACAAGGAGGGTAATTTAGCCTTTATAAGCAATTTGGACCTCCATATTGTCTGGGTTTATTGATTTATTGAGTAACATCTGTGTTAATGATTTTCCTGCAGGTTGGGGAAAGGCCTGTGAAGGACGAATTTTGCCCTCCACCGTACACTCACTATGAGGTGCCACCAAGCTTTTATCGATCTGCCATGATCCTGAAGCCACAGTTAGGACTGGGTGCAGTGTCCAGGCTGCCATCTGCCAAGAGCAGGATTCTCATTGCGAGTCAAAGGTCCTCAGGGAGTTGCCTCCACCAGCAAGGAGAAATAACAAGTGCTCCCAGCCTCTACCATCCTGATGCTTCAGGTAAAGTATGAACTGTCTTTCCTTTCCCTTTACTGTCATCACCAGTAAGATACCTATTTTTGAGACAGAAAAATCATAAAATGAGCAACGTTTTGACCTGATCCTACAAACCTCCAACAGCACTCTTTGAGGTGTGTCTTTTTATCCTGCAGCAAGGCTGACTGGGGAGTCAGGGACTTGTGCAAAGGTGGTTTAGCAGGTCATTGCCAAAGAAAGAGAATAGTTTTCAATAATAATTCTCATTTTTCACCTTTTTATCTTCCTCCACCTTTTAAATGCCTGAAAAATCTTTGGTTTTGTTCTGGGGAAGATAATGGGACATTTTCCTCCATCATGACGACCCCACTGTTCAGTCTGGATTTGACATTCCCCACCATGTTGTACTCTGAAAACTTGGGCAGTGTTCAGATGGGCCAGCAGAGATCTTGATTCTTTGAAGGCCTGGTGTACACCTCTTTGGAGACAACACTTCTAATACCTTCTTCTTCCTAGCTCCTGCCCAGCTCAGCATGAGCCTGCACAGAATTACAGGGGAGGGAAAAGCACCAGAAGAGCTGGAAGGAGAAGTGTACAGTGTCACAAAAAAGAGAGAGTAAATACTTCTGAAGGACACTCCTTAGTAGCCTGGAAAAGCGTGGAGGTTTAAAAAATGCACATTTCAACAGGAGCAAGTTCAGAGACAACTGCAAATCAGTCACTGTCAGAGTGAAGTGTAGCAGCTTTTTAACAGCCTAGAACGCTGCAGAGATTTTTAAAAATAGTCATGAGGGCTAAAGTTAATTAATGACTTAAGGTCATATGATCCCTCCTCTTGCCCCAGGATCAGATTCCTTCTGATGTATGCTTATTTAACCTGTTAATGAAAAACTATTTATAAAAACCTTCCGTATGAGATCTTGGAGCCTCTTAAGGCAGGACTGCAACAATGCATTAACTATTTTCAAGTTAAAAGTGTTCCATAGTGTTTTGCCTAACCCCCTCTGTTAGAGTTTGCTTCCTCTTTCAGCTGGAGAGGTTGTTGGGTCTTTTCTTCTTTGCAGGTATTTGAAAACTATTGCCATCTTTCCCCAGTGTCCATTTCTCCATATTAAGAAGCAGGAGAAATTTAGAAAAATTTAGAACGGAAATGCACCAGAGCATCTTGATTTTACCCTGAAAGGACAGTCTCAGTCAGTAATACAGGTTGCCAGGATTTGGGGTTTATCAGAAAATCAAGGTTCTCTGTAATACAGTGCCTCTTGCCAGTATCCTGTATTATCTGACCCTGCATCTGGAGTTTATCTGTGCTGATGCCATTAGTGGAAGCTGACTAAACTCAGCTGACTTCTGAGACACCCCAAGATTGCAGGCTGGGTTGTAAGTACCATTTCAGCCTGTGACTTGAGTTCAGTCAGCACTGAACGTGGGAATACTGGTGCAGAGAGTAATTGGATCATAATTTCCATTTAAATGAAACTGCAAGAGGCTGTGAGTTCAGGATATGAGTAGGGTAAGCCCTTGTGTTATACGAACCAGTTTGGGACATAGATATGAGAGAAAATGCAAACAGGACCTATTACCAAATAAACGGGGGTTTTTTTCTGATCCTCAGAAATGAACACTCCCTTCATTTTTATGCATCCATCACCCATCCATTATCCACATTATCCTACATCATTGATGCTAGCAGACATGACTTTTCCTTAGCCACTTCTAATCCATATAGGAGCTTGTCATGCATGTATTCATATACTGTCTTCCTATGTTATGTGACATTCTAAAATCTAAGCTTATCAGTCCCATTTTTTGTCTGTAGTACTGCCTTTAAAAAAGCCAGTGCATGAGAAGTATGTGTAAGTAAATTGCATGAGCTGTTACAGTGATTCTATTCCACTAAAGTTGGAGTTCTTAAAGTTTTCATTTTTCTCAATTTTTTTTTAAATGTTTAAAAATTATTATTGTTTTATTTCTGATTATTTTTTGGACCTTGTCTGCTTTGGAGGTCAAATTTAATTCATAGCTCTCCATAATTTCCTTCCTACAACTGTTATTTTACTTGTTTCTCTCTAGTCTATTGATACCTCACTGTTTCAGAAAGGATATTAAAGATAACTCCTGGTAGTCCAATAATCTGCCTGTCATCTCTTTCAGGACCCCAAAGTTGTCTTATCTGGTCTTTGGGCTCTGACTGTTTTATGGATTTTAAATTACACAAGACTTGTTCTGGAGAGGTTGCTAATGTCTCCAGTTTTTCACTGTCCACCCCAGGACACATTGTTTTCACTTCTGGCATCTCACCTTCCATTTTCCTTGCAAGATGAAGAATGTGTTTAATTTTTCTGCAATACCTTATTCTATTGCAAAGTACTTTTCATTGCTCTCCTTTGGTTCAATGCCTCCTCTTACTTATTGTTTGTGTACTTCTGAAATCTTATGTTGGTTTCTTTACATTCATTTATTTTTGGTGTTTTATTTCCCAGTTATCCATTCAAGATTTTCTTATAATCACCTTTTCCTTGACTAAAGCCTTTTTCCTTGTATGCCTCAAATGACTTAATCTTTCTCTCAGCAATGTATAACTTCATAGGTCAGCTTACCAGACTTTTTGTCTTTAACACTTCCTTTTAAAAAGAATAAGGAATTGCTCATGAGAGAGGCTGAGGTGACAGAAGATAGGGCAAGACTGGTACAGGAGTGCAGAGACATCAGAGAACTGATTCCTGTGCCTGTATCCACAGCAGAGCACACGTGCAGACCAGAGATGGGTTGCTGGTTGCCATGGAGGGGATGGATGGGACAGCACCCCTTGCCATGCCAGAGCTGTTGTGATGCTAATTACAGGGGCTCATAGTAGAGCCAGACACCTTTTAGCCATCTGTGTTAAGGTATCCAACACCATTTCAACCACTTTCCCTTAATTTGGCTGTTAGCTGTAGTATTATTTGCAGTATATTCTATCTGCATTGTTGGTTGTGCTGCACTATTTGAAACACGGGATTAAACACTATTAAACACTATCACAGCTTTGACAGAGTCATATTTGCAAACATGAGCAAATGACATGCCTGAACATAGGGTCAACATCTGGATGCAGAGCCAGTAATACTAGCTCACGGGTGTTGCGGGGTGTGAGTGCTTGGGTAACTTCAGCAAAAGCAGCTAGGGACTAAGGGGTATTTTTCTGTCAGGGATGCCAGGCCTGCCTTCAGGACTGCTAATCAGCATCTCTTGCATTTTGATCCTGAGCTTTTAATCCAGTTTCCAATCCTAGTGATATCAGTCCTGCCCTGAGGTAATGGAAACAGAAGGATCTAGCCAGTTGCTATCCCGTGACAAAGTGTGCGGTGCCGCGGAGGCTTTTGAACTGAAATCGCCGTGGCACAGTATCGAGGACAGCAGCAGTGCCTCATAATGGGGATTTTATTCCCCTTTGCCATACCATTCATAATGCAGCAGTCTGGTTAAGCAGCACTGATAAGCTGAGTGGTTTGGCCCATGTATAGTACTAATCCTCATAAAACTGACTCTGAAGTAATTGATAATTAAATCCCCGAACTGCTGTGATGGACTGCAAGTATTTTAAGTGCATTAAGGGTTTTGTTAGTTTTGCCAAGTAGAAAGTAAAATAATGATAAGTGCTCCCTCAAGTGTGATCTCTAAGTGTGATGCCTAAAGTGTGGTTGGATCAGTGATACTTCTTCATCAGTAGGATATAGGACATATGGTGGCATTGGCTGCAAATGCCTTATTTAAGCAGTGCTGCTCCTTTGGTGATGCTTTGCCTCAGGTGGGTCAGACAAGCAGCCTGACTGTAAAAAAAAGTGTTCTGCAAAGTAGGTAAAATAGGAAGTCATTGAATTATTAAATACTTATAGGTGCCTTAGAGTCTCTGAAAGCTTAATATTTGTTTATTTTACGTAAATAGACTCTGCTTTTTCTATGGGAAACTTGTAAGTCAAAACAAGCATTGAAGCATACTGTGTCTATAACATGTAAAATACTAATATGTTTTCCTTGGTTATAAAGACTTCTTGAAGCGAGTGTGTAAGGATTTGCATTCATTAGCTGATTATTTTGATGGAATTAATGTCTGATTTTGAAAAGTATAACAGAGATCTCATCGTTAAAGCTTCACTTTAATTATGCTCATTAATTTAACTTAATTCTACATTTTTCAGTAGTGTTTAGGGTATTTTTTTCTCAAAGAGTGAGTTAATGAAATGTTACTTCCTTATCACCTCTCTGTGTATTAAACTTGTCAGTCCCAAGGGTATAGCTGCTCCTCTCATTTCTAAGCAAGTCAACTTTTATTGAAGATAGAATTTACCCATAAATCAGGACTGCAATATTTCTCATTCCTCGGACAGACACAGATATATGCATATATTTGTGTCTTTGCATATGTATAATGTATTTCATCTCAAATGCCACAATATGTCTACAGCTTTCTCCCAGCAGGAAAGCCTTATTTTCATGTTTATTCTCAGGAATAAACAACCTAATAATGACCTTTTAATTGAACATATAAATTAGATTTTATGATAGAAAAGAGGTTTTGATGTTACTTCCTGAAATGTTGCCTTACTGCTACTTGTATTCTGTCTGTACTTGCAGTCTGAGGCACTTGGGATTGAACTGCCAAGCTCAACTGGTTAAGGAAAGAGGGACAAGGGAATAGTTCAGAGAGGAAGATTATCTCTGTCCTCCACTAACCTGTAGAGTTTTCAGTCGGCACTCTTATTTTCTTTGAGAGAGCAATCTGACTGTATTTGACTAAAAAAACCAAAAAAAAACAACAACAAAAAAAAACAGTTTCAAAGGGATGCACACACTTCCTCATGAGTTTTTTTAAGGACATTGTCATCTTACTTGAGACATTGCCATCTGCCACCTTTCTGCTCCAATTACTGTGTCTTCAAGGAACTAAAACCCATCATATTAGAAGGGTTGTCTATATGAGAGTAGTACCAAGCTGTCATTCATAAGAACAGTATGTGAGCAATCTGGGTGTAGGAGCAGGCAAATACTTCCCACCTTGCCTCCTTCCTGGTGAGAGCCAAGCGTTGTCTCTGGCTGGACATCCACAGCCCTCCTGAGCAGCCAGCGAGCAGCAGCTGGACAGGTGAGATGCAGCTCCAGTGCAGAGAAGTGTTCTGGCAGCTCTGGGCTGCCAGTGGAAAATGCAATGAGTGAGACTCATGCACGGGTGGTTCCTGTGCTGCAAGTTTTTGGGGGATGCCATGCTTTTCACATTAGCTGCCAAGCGAACACGGACATTTGCAGCTTGAATGAATTGTGAGATGACAAGTTCTTGGGGTGTTGAGAATGTGCTAACCAGCCTTGGTTTGCCTGGGAGCTGGGAAGGCACAGAGCAGGTTTTTGGTACTTTTAAATCTGAATCTTGAGCAGGTGAGCATTTACTACCATATGATGGTGGACTGACCCATTGGAAATTAATCAACGTCCAGCAGTGACAACTGTTTGGCCTTTGGAACTGAGCTGTCCCAGGCTTGACAGTATTTGGATGGGAGACCATCAGGGCGGCTGGGCCCAACCTGCTCTCTGCTGTTTAGGTGTAAATCATCAAAGCCTCTCTTTTAAAGCCCCTTTCCTCAGTTCTTGTTTGGAGAGAAGTTGTTACATCTATACAGGGAAACCACAAAGGTAGTGGCAGCAAAATAGTTTTCTTACTTGTGTGATTTGTTTTTAATCTGCAAAGATTCCAGTGTTTGGGTTAACTCAGAGCTGGGTTAACTCAGCTTGTATTATCTCTGGCTGATGCGGTGACATTGGAGGTATGTTCTTTACCCCAGATTTCCCAGTATGAAATGAGAATAGTGATGTTCAGATCATCAGTAAGTGAGAGAATATGACATCTAATGATTAAAGTTTTAACAGAAACACTGGTAAAAAAAAAAAAAATTAAAAAAGCGGAAAGCAAAGAAAACCAAAAAACACTATAACCAGATAATAAAGACTTGCCAATGGTCCCTGAATTACAGAGTTTTAAAGTCTCGAACTGCTACTCTTTTTCACAGGAACATATCTGTATAACTAATTTCTTTAATTTTTCATTCATTTCAGCTAAAACATATTTCAAATTTCACAGAGAAGTTACATGAAAGTTGCTTTTTATCCGTGCACGAAGATGCAATTCTTGTGCAGTGGGGACATATAAGAAGTGAAGTTCAGATTTTTATTAAAGTCTCCCCAGGCACATCTAGTTTGTGTCAATCAGTCCCTAACTCAAAATGTTTTTATGTTTCTGGATGGGAACAGCTTGAAGTGTCATAGAAAATCACTTGTGTGCATACAGACAACAATACTTAATTCTATAATTAGCTTCAGGCAGTGAGACAACTAGAAAGATTTTTAAGCTTTTTTTAGCAGATTTTCATGAAAATAAAAGCTGCTCATTAAAATAACTTTTGTTTTGAACTCCCAGACCTTGTTTGCAGGAGTACTTCTATACTTTTAAGGAACAGAAATAAAGCAAAAAACATGCATGAGAAAACTTGATGATGTTTAGAACAGAAAATACATACAATAGGCTGATGTCTCATGTATTTTAATGAGAAAGAATAATCAAAATTACTTAGCTTTAAGGATTTGAATGCATCCCTAATGAGGATAATGTCCTGCCCTCAGGTCTTCATGGTACAGAAGAGCTGGTTTACAAAGAAGGGAAGTGAAAAATAGTTTAAGGATGATGATGATGAGTTGAAGATGCAAAATATCATTAGTTCAGGGGGAATTGGAAATTGAAGTCATAAACTAGACACACACAAAAAAAATGAGAAAAAAAACACTGAATCCTCTGCCCAAGTCTGGAAATACTACTTTGAAGAAAAGGTAAAGATAGTTGGGCAGTTTGTCACCAAAACCCTTTTGGTTTTAAGGAAATTCTTCTTCTTCAGTCACACTCGTGCAGCTTGGTCACAGACTGCAGAGATCAGTCAGTCTGGGGACTTGGATGTGGGGCATTCCTGTGCCTGAGTTGGGGACCCGGGAGTCTCAGGTGAGCCACACTGCCCTAGGCCAAGCAAGTTTGAAATGCTTTTTGATTAAAGACATTGCTAACTTTATCCCACTGCTCCAGTGGAATTTCCCCTGTTGTTTTAGGAAGTCTGTGATATTTATAGTTGTTGCTGTAAAATGGAAATATCTCTCCCTCCACCTCAATTTTCAGAGATGCTTAAAAAAAAGAAAGCTTATGTAGTCCAGGTGCATTTTTTGGAAACCTGTAAAACCCATGAGAGGCAGCCCCATACCCTCTCCCTGCTGCCACTGAGCTGGGCAGGTTCCTTGCACCTGCAGCTGCTTACCATGAGTACTTGTCTCGGCTTCGGATCTGGAGGGTGCCTGGGCTTGGTCCTGTCACTGATGCAGCACATGGAATATTTTGCAGCTGGCAGGGAAGAAGTCTTGGCTTTAGAAGAAGTCTGGCTGCTTTGCAGCTAGCCATAAATCAGATGTAGTAGACCACTGTCAAAGCAGCACTGCACAAACCTGGCAGTAAACTGATGGTGGCCATCACTGACTATCTCTTCACTGTGCTAATGTGCCTGCTCTGCCCTTCACCTGCACCTGGAACCCATGGCTACCTCTCCACCGTATCCAAAGCCCCTCTTCACAATATCCAAAGGAAGCCACATTCAGGATCATAGTACAAAATTGCCTCTGCTGGTGCCAGAAAAGTGAATGGGGATTTTAGCAGTCTTTTATTACTCACTATAGATATTTGCCAATTTTCATTTGGGTTACTCTGCACAGCATGTACTTCTCTGGTCTGGCAAAGGTGCTGCAGACATCCATCTCCTTGTGTCTTAATAAAGGGCTCAACCTGGGAAAAGTGGGTACAAAAATGCATTTTTAAGAGCCTAGAGTATATAAATTGTTTTATTCATTGAGCAAGGAGCATTTTTTTACATATTTACGGGAATGTGTTTTATAGGAGAACAAAACTCTTTTTAGCTTGGTGTTACACCAATTTCTGTTTCAAAAGGACAGGCTTAGTTACGTTAAACAAAGCTTAGCATTAGTATTGTGATGAGGTATACAAATATCTTTCAAAATCCCTGTAACATTTTTCTGCTCAAAGGAGTTAGTCTTGTTTTCTCTAAAGTCTTCTCAAAGTGAAATGCTTCATTAAAATTAATAAGGCTGTGACCTACATAGTTTACAAAAGAATTAAATACTGTAATAATACGACCATATTCTTACTGTGCAGTTAATTTGTATTTTTCTTTATATTATGAATGTTCACTTCTTCCTTTGAAGTTTGTGTCAGGCTAGTGTACAAATACTCTTCACTGAATAAGAACAGAAAAGGGGTGACTCTGTGGCCTTTGCTGGCAGAATGTGTTGATAGCTTTTAATGCTGCCTTGTCTCCTATCCCGCTGGCCCTGATTAAACACTCTAGCATCAAGTTTTGGAGATTGTTGTTAATATTTTTTTTTTATAATGTATTTTTGCTGCACAGAATTCCACAAGAAACAGGAATCTGGTATTCTCAAATCTAGGAAGAAAATCTCTGTCCAAATTTATGTACACTTAAGGTCTGGAGTCACTTGGTATCCAGACCTTCCAACCAAAACCAAAATCTAATCTTTGGTCCTTGACCTTAAAGGCAAGACTGCCATGATCATGGACCTTTCGCCTGTGAAGGAAAAGAGGAACATTTGTGAACCTGTGTTCTGTATTTGCCTGGAAAAGTTTGCCTGAGCAAGAGCAGCAGCGTACAGGTTAGGACAGAAGCTGAAGACAGATGAGTGGTTAGTAACCACAGGCAGACATCACAGCTGAACTGCTGCTGTGGTCTAACTTCAGGTGTTTTAAACCTGCTACTGGCACTTGTCTGAGACTTGGTGGATGTCACTCATGTGGGCTGATGTCTTAGCAAGGAGAAGTCCACCAGTGGAAATGGCCAGTGGTATGTTAAAAAGGTAGGACTTTACTGGTCATGTCCTTGTTCCCAGGCTTGGTGCAAGAAAAGGAATTTTTTTTTTTAACAGAATTTGAAAGAAAAACTTCAAAAACGTGTTTTCTTTGATGAAATACAAAGAAGTCCTGTGTCCTTGAAGAGGATTGTTGCTGGTCTACAATACTTTCCAAAATTGGACGTTATGTGTAGCGTGTTTGTCTCTGTGAGTTTTTTAAATTGACATATAATACATGTAAAATTTGAAAAAGATACAGCATTGAAGATAACATTAGACGAAATTCGTAGCAGTGTTGAACTATGTTACTTTCCAGAAGTTTGAGTTATGCCCCATGGGTACTTGGCAAATTTCACCTTTTAAAAATGATTGTGACCTGTAATTTTTCCACCAAATATATTTTCAATGCAGCAAAGAATAAGACATCACTGCAGTTTGATCAGCCATTAAAACTTGTATTCGATCATAATACTGCCTTTATGTAGCTGGGAGATAAAGGCAATGGTCCGTGTCTCCCAGCTAATTTATTTAACAAAAATTTCTTTCTTTTTCCTTTTTTCAGTAGATCTTAAGAAAGGATCGTGTCCAAGTGCTGCAAAATCAAATCTCCCCAAGCCCTGCCCGTCTGGACTTCGTCCCCCAGGTTATTCACGGTTGCCAGCAGCTAAGCTGGCTGCATTTGGTTTTGTCAGGAGCTCAAGTGTGTCCTCTGTCTCCAGCAACCAGTCAAACGACAGTGCTCAGAGTGACCAGAGCAGGACAACTAACCGTAAGTCCCAAAAGTGCCCTTCTCTCTGGAGGGATATTAAACAGGTGTGTTCCAGGATTGTCCAGGCTGTAGTTTCCATATAGTTCAGAGCTAATGAAATCTGCGCAGTACTCGCTAATCTCTTCTGTGCCACTGACTTTGGTTTGGTATCTTGATTGCCAGGTGAAGTTTCAAAAAAATATTTTTAATAATTATTAATTATTAATAAACAATCATTAAATTCTAACTAGTGTTTAAAATATTAATAGTAAGAGATGAATAGGGCCTGAATGTTGAGGAGGTTGGTTTCCCTGCTACAGAGAAAATTCCATTAAGAGTGAATCTGAGGCATTCTTTCTTGTATTTTTTTTTTACCTGGAACATGCCTTCTTACAAGCTGAAACAGTAAATAAACAGTGAATTGTGTTTGGCAAGTAAGTGGCAGCCATTGCAGAACAGGAAAAAATATTATCTAAAATAAGACGTATAGTCTTTCTCATCTACTTTTCTTCTTCTTCTTAATATTCAGTTTAATAAATTTAGTTTAGAAAACTGAGCCAGTGATATGAAAGGGATCAGGACTGATATCATAGTACATCTACCAGACTTTGAATGATCCCATGGCAGAAATGTCATTCCAAATCCTATTTGCTGTAAAGGCTGTTAATTTTATTAAGTACAAAATAACACCCAGTGGACTGTGCAGTGCTTGGGAAATGTGCACATGCCCTGGGCTCAGAGCAGAAAGGGGGATTGAGGGATTTCCATGCCCGTTTTTCTTTGAAGGCTGGATTGAGCCTGAACTGTGTCAATATCAAAGCAAGTGGTATCAGCCCAGGAGGGGTACAGACAGAGCCACCAGGTGACACAAAGCAGCAGAGGAGACAAGATGCTGCAGGCTCCTAAATCTTTTCACTGTTGGTATTAATTTGAAATTGATTAAAATAAATACAATTAATATAGTTCAAAACCCTAAGGATTTTGTCTTTCCCCTTTATGTGGGGTGATTGAAATGCAGAAGACTAATGTCAGCAGGGACTTTTAACTTTTCCAATGCCTCCAAATATCCTTGTATCTTGGTTTACTGTTGGACTGATCACTCATTTTTAGTTATTTCCTAATAAAGTTTACTTTGAGGTTAGTCAACCTCTTTCACTTTGTGCTTTTACCCTACATTATTCCTTTGGAAAACTTCTCCTTTTATCTCATGTTGTAATCTTTTAGTCTTTATTTACATAAAACCTGTGTTAAGGACAGAATTACCTTATATCTGATTAGATCGAAACTATATCTCTGCAAGTAATATTGTTGCTTAGCAGTTTCAGGTGGGAATCTGAAAAAAATGATATCTGTAGGTACAGCACCATCCTTTCAACACACTGGATGTATACAGGTTCGTACAAATCTGAAAGCAAAATACTCCAAGCTGCAATTGATTTCTATCAAAAAAAAAAAAAATGTGGAAGAAGAATTATTAATCTTGGGCATAGAAAGTTACATCTGATTCTTCAGTTCTCTTAAAAGACATTTATTTCATTTATATATTTGGGTGTTTTTTTATATTATCTTTGTACATTAAGCCCATAAAAACTGAAACCACATTCCAGTCACTGAAGGACGTGGAAGCATTTGGTTTCAGCTGACTCAGCTGAGGATGGTAGGGCTCTTTAGTGCTGGGATCAGGGTGATGTGACCATCTTGTGCATATCACCAGATCAGTTTTGATGGGCATGAAAATTACCCAGGGGAAGTGTTCTGTTTGTACGAATTCATGTAGAGATGAGCTCAGCCCATCACCTGATGAAAAACAGCACCTATAACTTTGCTCTTGCTGCCAGGTTAGATAACTCGTGGAAACTGTTGTCTAGTTCCCCTCCACCTCCATGTGAGAGCCAGAGAATGAGCCCGTCCCAAGGGTCATCTCTCTCACGTGGCTCCTGTGACATGCACAGCTGTCTGGCCCAGAAGTCTTTTACTTCTCTTTAGTTCCAACAGGATAGTGCTTCCTCCTGGACAAGGCTGAAGGAGGGAAAAGGTGTGTTGCCAGGCAGGTGAGGGCACATCCAGAGTTTAGGGTGCCAGCCCTTGGTAAGTCATCACACAAGGTGACACCTAACGTTACCCACTTGCCTTGGATTAAAGACCACATGACTCCTGTTCGTGGGGGAGATAGGTAGGAAGAAAAAAAGTTTCTTCACTGTAATTTATTAACTTTCATGGAAGTGTTATCTGTATGAAACTGTGCCATCTTTTTCTATTTATAGTCTATGTGCCAGCAAGAGTTAAATTCGTTGCCCAGCACCCAGGGAGCACAAATTAGTTGCTTTCCATTCTACCACAGCTTATTTAACACAGAGCAGCAGTGCACTTCAGCATGCACAGAAAGGATATAGGGGAGAAGTACTGGCTCAGGAATCTTAGCATGACATATTATTTCTTCCCTTCACTGTCTGCTGGAAGAACAGTTTTATTTAAATTAAATAAACAGCTGATTCTGTAGCTACTGCCTGAGATCATGTCTTTGACTAAATCAGGTCTCCTAGAGGGCAAGAAAAAGTTTTACTGTTAATTTCCTAGCTCAGTAGGGTAGAAAAATGCAAAATTATCTAGCTTTAGAAGTCTTCAAACACACATAACACAATTTTCTATTTAAGCAGCATCTCAGCATGTCAGGGAGACAAAAGTAGTTGATAACATCTTACAAGTGTGCATTTGTTATAAATAGAGGAGCTGCTACTGTTGTAAATCAAGGAGCTCATTTCAAAATCATGACATATTGTAGGTTACTAAAAAGCCAGTGACTATGGCTAGGTGAGAGGAAAACACTGGTTTATTTTAGGGACAGAGTGTTTTAGGGTAAACAGTGATTCTTTAAGGGACCCTAGTGAGATCCTGTTCTTGCTTTTCTCTCCTCTGCCAGATGTCTTGTGGTGCTAGCTCTGCCTAAACACATTTCTTTTCAGAAGTCCCAGCTAGTGTCTCTGTCTAGGGAGTGAAACCCACTCGTTTAGAATAAGGAGACATGATATTTGTGTTGAGGGGAGGTTTGTTAATGGTGCTGCAATGGGGCAGCTTTGTTCTTCACCAGATTTCTCCCCTTCCTGTGACCTCTCTAAAAGCAGTAAGCCTGGATGTGCATGGAGCCTGTTCTGTGCTTCTTGGATGACTTTCTGGCGATACCTTGAATATTCAGATTGACTCAATTACATGGATTTGAAGCGGAGGAGATGTGCTCTTTTCCATGGTGAGACACAACACACTGCTCAGTACTTGCCTGCTTGTCCTCGGGTCTTTCCTGGAGTTCCATCCCAGGATTGTGGGAAAGAACCAGGCTGCTCTTTGCCAATAACATGCCAACAGGGACAATCTTGTCACCAGCTGCTAATCAGGATCTGCTCGGGACTGCTCCTATGAGGTCCTGCCCAATTTTGTGTTGAGACTGAAGGGGCAGTTCTGGGAAAGCCCAGGCTGAGGCTCAGCTGCTGGCCCTGCTACCAGTACTCCACAGATCTGTTCCTTGGCACAGATAGGTTTGTCCACTAATATATTTTTTTCAAGATTACTTAAAAAATTCAAATTTAGCCCCAGCTCTGGTGTACTACTTTTGAGGTTTTCAAAAAATTCCTGATATTTAAAACCATTATTCTTTATTTAGAAAAAGGGAGTTTTGTATGTCTAAAAACTTGTTGCTTGTTTACAGTGTAAATTGACTAGAATTGAAAAATTGAGATACTTCAGTCTAAGAGGAGTGTGAATGTATTCTGCAAAATATGAGAAAAAGTGAATGACTAGAAAGTCATGTAAAAGTTGAAACCACTATGATTTGGAGTAGAGAGAAACAATTGTGTAAACATAAAGAGAAACTTCCAATTTAAACAGATTATAACAAAATACCTAACTTTGTGTATTTTCCTTTGGAATTTTAAATGCACTATATGGAAGCTTTCCCTGTGTCTGCCCCAATAAAATTTGCATGAGAGGCTCACATCATCCACCAAAGGCCCACAGCTGTGGGATGTGGTTCCCAGTATTATCTTGTGATAATGGTTGATTTACTGGTTTGAGGGGCTTAGAGTTCTCTCGCTTGTATCTGCATTTTGAGTGATCAGCTGAATGTCCCGCTCGCATGATTATCTTTATGTACTTCATCAGCATAGACTCTAACTTGCTGTAAGTACCACGTGTGAAAGAGTTTGTCAAGCACTGTGGAAGAATTTGATGTGTGGAGGATTGGAGGAAGGGTGGATTGTTTAGAATGAGTTAAGGTGTGCTAACTGCTATGAGTTCAGGAAATTGAAGAATGTCAGTATAATATGGGGAAATACTTCATAGTCATAAGGTCTGCTAGTCTGTTAAATAATCTTCCAACTCAGGTGATGAAATCCCTGTTGCTCAAGATTCTTTAAATAGAACAATAGCACGGTGTTAGAGACAATTCTTCTCCGTCGACATGCTAGACTGAAAGACATAATGCTATTCAATATCTACCCACAGCTCTGAGTGCTGAAGCAATTTATTTTGAGACTGAATAAGAAAATGGTGATGAATATTTCAAAATAGTTTGTTTCAGTACCTCACGACAGCTATTGTTTTGTTAAAAATTATAGAAAAATGAAACTGCGTGTTTTATTGATGTAAACCTCCATGGTGCTTTCTTCAATATATATATTTCTCACTGGTTTTTGACCTTACATTGCTTGGCCTTGCTAAATGTTGAATTTCCATTCTAATAAGCAAAGATGTCAAACTGTCAGATTCAGGTGGGTGGAGAAATGAAGAAATTAAGGTGAGCACAGAAGCCCTGAATAGATGCCTAATTGCCTCCAAAATGGGTAGAACGTGCAAAATTGTCACATGGTAGACAGGTAAACCAGTTGTTCTTAAATACATAAGTATTGTGTAAATATGAAGAATTTCCAGCATGAAAATACTTTCCAATCGTATTTCTATGACTGATTTTCCGTTCAGTTTTCTACATGACAAATTCTTTTTTTTTTTCCCCCTTCTGATCTTGTTCTGATATTAATGCTTTGATGGAAGAATCACTTTATGCCATAATTTCACTGTCAATAGGACTAAAATAGAACAGTATTGAGATTCTCAGCTTTGTGGGGTGAAGCATCTGGAAAAGTGCAGTATGCCAGCCAGGAAGAGCAAGGGCTATAAAACATTTTAGCTGCCTTTACTTAGAAGCATTTACTTTTCATACTCTAGTTGCTAATGATGTGGGGAGAAAAATTAAATTAATTACTTGGAAATGTGGGCACAGATGTTTCTCTATTTGCAGAGATTGAAACAAAAGTGCTGAAGTACAAGTTGGCTATTAATTTCAGGGGATTTTAGATATGGTGCTTGTGATAGTATTTTAAATGTGGTGTTATTTTAATAACTTAGATAACGTCTTTGCTATCTCCATTGTTACCTCTTCCCCTGCCCATCAGAATACATAGCAGAGGGGAGCAGTTCCACACTGGGAGGATCTTCACCACCCCTTGTAATGAATAAGTAGAGGCAGGAAGATCAAGCTGGTTTGGAAATGCTACTCTTATATGAAGATGCCAACCTGAAATATTTAAAGGGGTTTAAGTTTTGCTGAGCTTAAAGTTTCTTCAGTAAAACTGAAGAAATCCATGAAACTCTGAATTCTGCAAAGCTTGCTTTTTATGAGCAAAGAACTGTTGAAAGAATTTTGCCAAGCTCTTGTGCCAGCTCAACTCGAGTGCTTAATCATCATGTTTGTTATTGTTATAAAGTGCCATATAAAATCTGTGGCTTTAGTGTAAGAAGTCCGGTCTCAGAGATTCTGTGTCTGTGTTCTAAAATTGTCCTGGCTCGTACCTGGCAGCTCCAGTTCCAGTTTTTGGCACTTATTTCTGTCTGGCTTTTAAAAAGTGGCTTAAATTATCCACCTCACTTTCCTGTCTGTAAAATGGGGTGGGAGAGTACAAATGTTTGCGCATGTATTGGGTAACGGGACGACAAGGAAGAAACAGATAGTGACAAATCCTCTTTCCTGGCTCATTTCCACAGAGGATTATTTGTCTGATTATGTGCACCTAATTTAGTCACGGCAACTCTTAGTGTTTAATCTGCAGAGGGTAAAAAGTAGTTCAAACCACTTGCACACCAGGCTGCCAGACACCAGTCTCAGTGGAGAAGGCAGTGGATTGCCCCAGGATTAGATTATTGCCATCACAGACACCCAAGGTGTCTCTGTCCTTTAACTCTGTGGGAAGATGTTGATTCAATGATCAGTGTTGTGGGTGTAGATACTGTGGAAACCTGCTTGGTGGCCCTATACCGGGAGGTTTCATCAGCCCCTTCTTTATTTTAAAGGTGTCCTGTGGTTGATTTTGTGCTTCCTTGGTCAGTAGGAGATCATGACTACTTTATTTATTGTGGTATGGTTGACTTCATTAATTTCCTAAAGGGATACAAAGAAAGCGGTTAAGACATTTCTAAAACAACTTTTTTTTTTCAGTCTTTATATCGCATTTTTTAAAACATCTAGTCTTCAGTGATCTTGAAGGGTATCCCCTCTGATAGGGATGTGAGAGAGACATGAGGAAGAAGAGAGCTAATAGTGCAGTGTGAATTTTACAGTCTGGGGAAAAGCCTCGGTCAGTCTAGAGCCAGTAACAGGCACAAGCACAACACTCATCTTTCTGGGGACACTCAGCACTTGGAACAGTGGCACTTAAAATGTCCTTTTGAAAATATGAAGACAAGCAGAAGCTGGAACATGTCTGTCACATCCAAATTAAAACTCCTTTTAAGACCAGAAAACTTACTATAAATTGTCTCCTTTTCGTGCTCTAATCTTCCTATTCTATCTGTTGAGGGGGGAAATACTAATTGGTGAACCCTATGGGTATTCATTGAAATGGATTAATCTTTTAATTTAGCCCAGAGAAAAATTAAGGAATAAAGCTTTGAAGAAATGAGAGCTCATGCTTTTCTCTTTTTCTTTTTTCTTTTCTTTTTCCTATTTTTTTTTTCTCTCTTCGAAAGGAATCACAGTTAAAATCTTCATAGTCTCCTACTAATGAAGTATGACCTTGCATGGCTTTTGAGAAACTTTCTGCTTCACCATGTCCCTCTCATGCATTTCATTTCAGTTTATAAATAAATATTTAAAAAGGGTTAATTTTGGATGTTTAGCTGTGGGGCTTATCACCAGCGTATTTCATTGACTTCATCTGCAGTTTTTAAGCTTTCTGAAATTCAAACCTTTGGTAATCTAGATGCATTCAACTCCATAAAGATACATCTTCAAAAAGCACCACATACTGCTTCTGGTTCAATGCTGCATTTTGTTTGTCTGTGAGGTTGAAGCCAGTGAGCACAGTGAAGCATTCTGGCTTTGAAATCTTTAAGTAAATCAAACAGTTGCCTGACTGAACCAATTACTGTCAGTAACAAAAATCATTACAGACTCTATGATAATAGGCTTTCTTCTAAAGATAACTTTTTTCCTCCAAAAATATGTATTAATTTAAAGATACAAGAAGTTTGATATGGTAGTTATGAGCCAACTTTGAGTTACAGTGAGACAAAGAAAAATACCTGTGTAACAGTTTGGAGTTACGTAAATTTTGAAAGTATTGTTTAAATTATTTTTTCCCTTGTGTGATTTCTCCTTAGGGTTTGTGAGGCTGTTAGCTTGTTTTCCTAAACAAGAAGCAAATAAGCTTGAGGATCAGTGTTTCTTTGATCTCTTTCAACAAGGACCAAATTTAAAAAGTGAAACTGAGATGATCTCCTTGCAATCATATTATTAATAGCTGTAGTCAGAAGTAAAGTGGTGTGAATTTGTCACACACACAGTTCAGTCCAATTGCCTTACCAACAATAAACAGGACCAAAGTTATAAGTACTGTAAATATTATTGGCAAATCGCATTTAGACCAAAAGGTTTCAGAAAACAGAACTGTCCTCTTTATAGAACATGAAAAATCAATTAACAAAATGGTATGCTCTTGCAAAATGAAGTGTGGATAATGAACACAAACAAAAGGGGATTTGGAAAAAGCCTGTAAACTGTCCCTTTTGGGAGGGAGAGTGACTGATTAGTTGAGGAGAACCATGGTGGATTAGTGCAGGTATGTACTAACAGTGGAGCAAAGGAAGACAAACTTCAAAGATTTTTCTAATCTTTGATCCCATTAGGAATCTGCAGAAGACTTGTGAATTCTAATTTAGTACCATGAGAAGTGTTACAGCCAAAAGAGTGCAGCACTATTTTTAGAGGAAAAACTTTTTCCATGTAGAGGTTGGGCTGGAATATCACTCATGACATTTTTTTCCACCACACTAAACTAGTCCAAAGAGGTTAAAATTGAGGTCATTTATGTAAGTCTTCCAAGTGCTTTTAAGAATATCTGAAAATAAAGGAAGGAATAGCATCTTTTGCAGCCTTTATTATTGCTATGAGTCTATTAGTTGTAATCCAAGAACTTGAAAATTGCAGTTTAAATGTCTTCCTTCTGACTTGCTCCTTGGCGGTCTCTAGAGGCCTGGACAAGATTACATGAGGCTGTAAACAGCTCAGAATGTAGTGGTTCTTTGTCTTGTGACAGGTGTGAGGCCATAGGCTTTCGACTTGGGATTTCCAGAGTTAATTTAAATGCTAGAAGAAAGCTGACTGAAGTCTGAAACAAGTAAAACCACCACTGGCAGAAAAATGACAGACTGAGACCCTCCAACCAAGAACACTAAGCTGAATAAAACAGGAACAATTGCCCAGTCTTTTGTGGGAGTGCAAAACATGTTGGGAGTTATCGGGAACTGTGGGCTGTTGGCACACAAGACATCAGTGACACCACCATCAGCAGTAGCAGACGTTCAGTCCCTTGGACATGAGCCCAAGAAATGGTAGTATGCTTTCCATGAGGCAGCTTTAAGGGTCTACCTGTGGAATTGGTGTGGTTGGAGGAGAAAGGTGCTGCCGTTTCTCTGGTTTACAAACAAGCCTTTGACTCTCTGTTCCCCGTGGCAAGGAGTCATATAAGCTGAGCTACATGGTGTAAATCTTTAATATGTGCTCTTCCCAACTTCATGATCTGCTCATCTGTCTTGACACAGTGTAAGTTGCCATCACTGCTTCCATAGAAGGCTAAACAGTCAGAAATACTTATGCAGAAATATGAACATTTAGGATGAGAGAATGAAGTGCTGAGATTCAGAGGTGGTAACTGGACCTCGTTGGAAGAGCTGTCAGTGTTCCCACATAAACCTCGGCATCGGATCGTGCGTCGGAGGGGTTTGTCTCAGAATGGGGCACGCCACTCCCTGTGTGCTGATTCACCAAGCAGTCGTAAGGGCACGCTGTTATTCTAGTGCACACTGCCTGCATTGGGCCATTGGGCTTTGAGCAGTGACTGTTCCTATGTAAAGAGGTAAAAACTGCTAACCAGAATGCAAGGGAGATGGATGCATACAGTGGCCAGCTGCTGGACTGACACCAGCAGCAACTTCTAGCAACACTAATGCTGCACAGTGGACCTTGGTGAGGCAAAACCAGGCCAGATCAGTTAGTTTTTGCATGTCACAAACCTTTCTCCAGCTGAACATGACACCAGTCTTTTCTATTTGTTTTCTTATTTAAAGTAAGCCTCCCAAAGAAGATGAATCCCATTATAGTCCTTAATTAAACTACCGCAAAGAAAGAAAATAGCTTCTAATTTGCAGAGAAGAGTCAGGAGACGCCCTTCTACCTCACCACTAAAAGCAGAGAATGAAATTAAATGAAGGTAAATGAGTTGTCTCCTACCACTTCTATGCATCTCAGAAATACTGTGCATTTCTGGTGAAATATTGAAGTTTAGTCAGTGATTAACTTCCTGTCTGTCACACATTGCAGTTACACTGTGCTCCTGCCAGCCATTCCTGCAAAGGTATGCACAACCTCCAGAGAAACTAAGCAAAACTGAGAGAGGAAGGCTGAGTTTTGAATAAAATGGCATGTCTCAATCAAAACATCTTATGGCCAAACTCGGAAACCCTTGTATTTGCTTCCCCTGCTGCTAAACTCTATAGAATAGTGTGGGCTGGAGTTTGGTCTGTGCCCTCAAGTGTATGGTATGATTTTTTGGGTTTAAATGAGAGAATTAAAAATGCATCACTTTTAACCAGAACTTTTCTCCTAAAAAGAATATGTAATTTATTGGATGCTTTTTGTAAACTCTTCTGCTCAGTTCTTACTGCACATGAGACAATCTACAAATTAATATTACTTTTGTAATCTGAGGAAAGGGGATTTCCCAATGAATGTTATTACAATACTTTAATTTAAACTGAAGGCCTATTTTTAGATGCTTGGATGTGTGCTGGGATAAAACATTCTTTCTCTGACATGTTCTAATGTTGACTAAATGCATTATGTACTACATCTAGGTATCTAAGGAATTTTAATTGTCTCAGAGGTACACAATAGTGTTTTAGAATTAGGATATTTATCACTTGTCACAGCTTGTAAATTTAGATACAGAACAGGCCTGTACACTGTCAAACTGTGTGGGAAAGAAGAATAAGAGGTAGCGTCATGGTCTCTGTATGCCTACCAAAGAATAGTTTGGAAGTATGTTCTAAAAATGTCTAAGATGTAGTTTAAAAAGGTGTCGTTTAAAAAAGCTTAAACCTGAAGGAAAGATGCAAGAAAATTTAAAAGAAAAAAGCTGACACTAAGGAACCGTCTCTTGTGTGCACAAGTCAGTCCCACTTCTTTGGCAAAGCGATAGCTGCTCTAAGAAATGCACTGAATTATGCATGGCTTACCAACAGTCCTGCTCTGGAGCTCAGTCGTGATGGCTTCGGGGAATGTGTGCACTCCTGAACTGTCATCTCTCTACCCATTGTGTGAATCAAAAGTACCTGCAGATAAAAAATTCAGATTAATTGAGAAAAGCCGCCAAGCAGCTCGCTAAGTGATAGAAGCTTGCTATCAGTCACAGCTGGAAGATAAAACTGTGGACTGTCATGGTAAACAATTTGCAGCTACGATTCATTTGGTATTCCCCCACTTTGAAGCATGCCAGTTATCATGTTTTAAAAAGAGCCCAACTACTAAAACTAGTCTAAAACATCAAAGATTTGTATATTTTAAATCAGACTGACTTTTTCATGGAGTCCATGGTTTTGTAACTGTAATTTTTTATTTTGTTTTTCTTTTTAATTGGGTGGATGGCAAATGTTTCCCTAAGTGGTGTCTCAGCAGCTGTCATAAGGTGGTTTCTGCCCTTTGCCAGAGTGGTGGGAAGCATCTTGACAGAGTTGAAGCAAAGCAGCAAGGTCCATTTATGGCTTCTCCTCTGCCCATATAGCCAGATATTTGGAGTGATTGTCCTGCTAAAATACAGTACAATGCTGGTTTATAGTTCTTTAAATGTGGCCAGTCTGTTAGTGTTTGATTCCAACATACCTGTGTTCTATCTCTATTTTCTCTCATGGCTTTAGACAAGGAACTCCCTTTCTTGTGGGTGCTGCCCATCACTTGCATGGCACCCAGTGATTTGGAAGACTGGTGCTAAACAAGAATTGTGGCAACATTTGCCTCTACTACAGCAGACACAAAGCTTCACTCTGATTTTTTTGCAGTTTGTAATTACCTAATGAAATGTATATGTAATTAGCTTTGATAATGCTTTCAGGAAAATACTGCATGCTTGTTTGAAAGTTTACCTCTCTGTATAGGTATTTTAGAGGGAAGTTTTTTGAGGAAGGAAGTTCTGCTAGAGTTTTAGGTGTTTTTCACTGGGTGGATTGTAAAGAAGTCAGGGTTTTCCCCAGACTTGGATTTCTGATTTTTTTGCAACTTCCATTGCCAATGTAAGGTCCTCACAGTGCTTGGCATAATGCCCCATCACTTGGAGCCAGGCTCGGTGTGATGGCATCTCACATTGGCAGCTCGGGCTGGTCGAACCAATTGTGGTGGCTGATGTGCTCAGTCACATTAGCCCCATGAGCATGCACAAATCTTGCCTGTGGCTAACAAGATGCTGCTGCCTCTGCCTGTGAGTGTGGGGACAAGGAGCTGGCTGCTGGTACCTTCGGACATTTCACCTCGTGCAGCTGCAGCGCTTGGAATCTGGGGGTCCCACTGCACCAGGAGTGCAGCTGAGCACCAAATAGTCTCAACTTTCTTGATCCCTGTCCTTGGCTTGGCATTGGACCTGATAATATTAATACAATTTTGCCTTGAGAGTGGAACACAAGATGTGGGAGTCTACTGCAGTAAAATAAGCCAGGCTGGTACAACACTTAGTGTGTTTTATGTCCCCCAATATGTAGTGCATATTCCTGCATATCAAGTGGTATGTTCTTTACAGCATTTTGGTTACACTTAGAATAAATTTATTTAAATTTAACTTCTCTTCAGCATTAGCTTGCAGACCTGGATATAAATAAGCCACAGTTGACATTGGACTTCCATCGCATTCTATTCTGCTTAGCAGATTTTTAACTATTCAGTGTTGGCAATATTTTAGCAAAGATACATGAACAAATCACCTTATATAAATTGCTGTTCATCTGGTAAGGGCTGGGGGGCTTTAGGTTTTACACTTTCCTTCTTCTTTTGCAGTATTGTCCTGGAGATGAAGCCGTTATTCTGGTAGTGATTCAAAGGAAATGGATACATGGTATAAAAATTTTCAGAGCAATCTGCAAGTGCTGAGAGATGGGAAGGGATGGCTTAGCTGGGGGTGGCCCTGGCACCCACCCTGCATCAGGAGTCCTAAATTGTCCATGAGCCACAGAGTTTTCAGCACAGGGCTTCAAGACAAACTCTCCAAGAACTCAGAGTGATGCATGGGAATTAAACAGTACAAGTACAGGGAGTAATTAAGGGCGTAAGGATCACTTGCACTCATCCTCAATTATGCATTGCATAATTGTTTTCATTGGCTTCATAAGGTCTAGTCAGTGCCGTATACCTTGGAAGGAGAGGTCTCCAGCAGTCTGCTGCAGCACCAGCTGGGAATTCATATCATCCAGGGAACTTGGCAACAAGGTGTTTCCACTGTGACTGCAAGTGGGAACTCCAACAATAACAGATAAAAAGCAAACTACATTTTCAAATATCTCACTTTCATTTAAAAAGGCCCCCACAACAGATTATTAGACACTTGAAGGTTAATCTATTTATAGCGGCATAAAGAGCTCCAGTTAGCTGAAATATGGAGAGCCTCTCCATACGGTAGTGTTATACCTGCTCCACCAATTCTCTAGAAATTTCTTGCACTTTCCTGCTGGCTGAAGGGATGCAGTGTGGTGACATATTTTAGCATTTCTGCGTTGCATGATATAGCTAGACACAGAAACCTTTATTTTCAGTGGACAAACCTGTTCAGTCAATTCTTTGGCTCCTAAGTGCAATTTAATGCATTGATATTTCTAAAGAAGTTTCTGTGGAAAGCTGTTAGTAAATGATAATTTGTTTTCTTCCAGAAAACTGTTGGGAGGCAGGCAAGTGTTGTTATCACTGCTTTGTGGAAAGGAGGAGCTGTCACATGAGCCATCTTGGAGCATATTGAAAGGTTTATGTGGGATGTTTGAAGCCCAGGTGCCTTCAGCTCTCTGAACCTTCTGTGTCCCAGGATACTTGGTCTGAGACCCAGAGATGGTCTTTCTGGGTCCACAACAGGGAAGAAGACCACCAGCTGTGGGAACAATGCACTGGATGAGAAGTTCAACAAAACCATGTCAGGGGGAGCATGATAATTCTTCAAGACCGTGTTTGAAGTGTTCTGACACAAATGTCACACTTAGCCACTTGTTCTCAGTTCCAGTGGAACAAAGCTATGCTTCCTTGGGGAAAGTTTTAGGAGCATTTATGCTTTTATATGAAGCAATGATGTCCCCTCCAGACTTCCTGAGTTGTGGGAGAACTTCCATGGGCGTGTTTCAGCAGTGAAGTAGATATAGTCCTTCATCTCTGTAGAGCTGGCTATGGCATTTATCATATCAAAGTATTCAAATTTATGAAACAGTTTCTTGGAGCTCAGTTAGTCCCATGAGTGACTTTTTTACAGAACCAGCAGCCGAGCTGCCTCCCTGTTAAAATGGCACAGGGAAAAGAGAGAGCTGTGTCATGTGAACTGCAGGGAAATTAGAACAAGCTAATCAAAAATTAGCAAAAATGGAAGTTAGACATTAAAGGTGCTTTCATATAGACCACAAGACATGAGCCTAGAAACATGGTCCTAATGTGTACTATACTCTCGTGCGCAAGTAAAAGTATAGCCAGAATGCAGCCAGAAAAGACCTTACTTGATAAGATACTTTTTTCATTTAAAATGGTAATGAAATAAATGTAAGGCATTTCACAAAGCTTTCTCAGGGAGATCAGAGACGTAGGGTCACTGAAAACAGGGCAGCATGGTGAGAAGTCCTTGCTCTTGATGGATGATCAGCAATACTGAGCATGATTTGGGGCAGATTTTCTCTACTGTTATTTACCACGTGTAAAGGATGGACCTTGACTAGGAAGCTTGTTTCCTTTATATTTTTTGAAAATAATTCATGATATCTAACCTATATTTCTGTTGCAAGAGTTTATACCTGCTTGTCTTGTTCTATCTGAAGAGGATGCAGAGAATTGCTTCTGCCCAATACACATGCAGAGAATTGTTTCTGCCTAATACATATTTGAAGGCTCCTGTCATTTCTCATCTCATTTCCCTTCTGTAGAAATGAATCAATCCATGTGCTTCACCTTTTTCCTACGCCATGCTTTCAAAGACCTATGATTATTTTCTATTCCTTACCTTTGGACTTCTAACTTTGCCTGTGTGATTCCCTGACCTAGGCGAGTTACAGAAAGCTAATATAAATCCCACTTTGTAGAACTTTTCATAATGGAAGTCAAACACCTATTGAGGTCAAGGAAATTAAATCTTTCAGACTTGATATGAACTTGCCTAAGGACACCAATCAGAAAACAGGCAGAGCCAGGAAGATGACCCAAGGCCCCAACTCCCTAGCCAGTCCTTGTGAAGACTGGCAAACACACTAGCTGCAAGCCTTTCCTTGGAGAAATGTACCATGTGGAATCAGTAAAAGTTCTGGACTGCCCCCCAGACTGATCCTTTTTCTTGCAAAATATGAGATGTAGCAGTGCCTCCTGTATTTTTGTGCTGACTGCTCTTGGTATGGCATTCACCCAGCTGAACTCTTATGGCTCCAGTCTCTTGCAGTTTGAAGACATGACAATTTAAAATGTGCTTTGTCCTCTTCCCTCTCACCTTCAAAACCTGCCGTAAAAGGAGATGGGCATCCAAGTTTAAGTTCTATTCAGGTAAATTTGTGCCTTTCAGTGATGGATTAGAGAAGAAATTCAGAGCATTTTAAAAAAGAAGAGCTGGTATATGCTGCTTGCTCCAACCAGAGCTCATTTCACCAACTCAATAAAGTAAAACTACAAGTATATTTAAATGAGGTTGTAGGAGAGGTTGCCCAGCATGGGTTGTAATTGCGGGAAATTATTTATTCTAAATTATTGTGCAGTAGTGAGAACATTAAGATGTTCTGCCTTCTCCTCAGCTATATAATGTTTGCTGAACCACAGCACATCTCAGCCACACTGACTAAACACATACATATCTATCTGGTTTAAAAATGCTAAAATATTCTAATCGTTATTCAGCTAATCTATACATCTTACCTCTGCAATGGCTCGGGCATGTTTACTTTTCTGTTGTTGCTTGTTTGGCAGGTTTTTTTGTCATTTGGTGTTTGGGTTTTGGTTTTTTTTTTTATAAGATACATTTATTCCTTTTCTTCTCTGCTCTATTGGAACAGCTTATCTGTAATTTAAGATGCAATAACTTTGTTACTACTGGAAATCAATGAATTTATTTGATACCAGCAATTGCTTAACCTACCCAATGCCAGAGGGACCCCAGGGCAAGAAAGGGTGTACTAACACTTTATGAACATGCAGCACTTGCACCAGCACACTGCTGATTAAAAAACACAGGAGACTTTTCTTCAAAGGATTCTGAATAAAGCCTTTGGTCCTGTTTCCACACGTGGATTTCTTTTATTTTTTTTCATTGTCCTAAATACATTTGTTAGACTACCTCATTTTGAACTGTAGCTGAAGCTACACTCGAGAAAGATTTTGTATACATTTAATAGATCACTGAAAATAATGGAGAGTTATATATATATTTTACCCGATAAATATCTCAGCATTTAAAGTCCTTCAGAATCCTTGGACAGTGCTACTTAATCTCTTAAACATGCACTTATAATTACTTAAGAATCCACACACTGGAGATCTAGTGACCCACTTGTGCTCCGCACTGCCATGTGTGGGAGTTGATTTGGATTTTATTAATCCAAATAATTTTTCAACCCTGTGAACATACTCAGGACTTTGCAAGTGCTAATGAGCATTGCTTGCAAGCTGACCAAATGGTGTTCTCCAGCCAGAAGCTCTGTGATGGGTGCACAGCCCTGTGTTGCACACAGTGGTGATGAGCTCTGCCCTTAAAAGATCTTTTAAATGTAGCTTAGTTACTAGGAGATGTGTGTGCTGAAACTTGCAGTGGTATCAGATACTGTGGCAAGAAAACTCACTGGAGATTGCCTGAAAGATTTTAATTCAAATAATAGGTTTTTTCAAATGTAAATCTTCTCTATAATACAGAAGAAAAGTAAATGCTTCTCCTTCCTTTGAGGTACAGTGGTGGTCTTAAGGTGATTTAAACTCCATTTCAGGGTAGTTGCAGTCTCTGAATGCTTAATTAGTATCACTAGTTACAGCCCCTTTCTATGACCCCTTACCTATGAACTATTTCTGTTCCAGGGAGGGAGGAAAAAATTATTATGTATGAAATAATATAATATAATATAATATAATATAATATAATATAATATAATATAATATCTAGTATAGATCTCTCCTGAAGCAATAGAGGTGTGTTTATCAGTATGAATACACCAATATAAGTCATCATAAACCCCAGTGTATGAAGCTATTTGTTACTGGTAATAATATGTATATATTTATTAGCAGCTTTCGATACTATAATGTCTATAGCCTCATAACTAGCTGTGCTTAGAGAGATACTGTCAAGTTAAATGTTCCTTCTGTATGTTTCAAATGGTACATTTGGTAGTTAAAATTAAAGAATGCAATAAGAAAAGAAGTTGAACTTACTGTTTGGTTTTGCTTACAGTAGTCCAGCCATGTGGATTGATTAGTTGCCATCTAAGCAATTTAATTTCAAACATCCTATCAGGGCATTTCTGAGATGTGCCTTGCACAGAAGTTTCACTCTTTGAGTTTCTGTCCATCCTCAAATCCATTGCTGTTTGCTTAAAAAGCTCTTCTGTTTTCTACACCACTACCCCATTTACCTGCTCCATGCACACTTTGAGACCCAACATGTGACTCACCCCATCCCTGAGTTCTCTTGGCACTGATGTTTTCATGCCAAACAACTATCCCAAGCTGCTGCTGGGGGAGATGAGCGGAGCAGCCTTGCCAGTAGTGTGATACGGTTTGCATAGACAGATGAAGGACCACTGGATTTTCGAGGTGATAGGCATTTTGGGCTCACCTTATCAAGCCATCTGCATCAGCAGATGGAAGGTGGGCCTTTCTAGGAGCTGCGTAACAGGTGACAGCTGCTAATTATCATATGCTGAAGACTTTGCATGGTGAACAAGAATTATTTCTAGAGAAGCAAAGTGGTTTATTTCCAGGTCCCCAGTGCAACTGACTGTGCTGGAACGGGTCGTGGCACTGCAGGTGAAGCCCACCATGATCTGTGCTTGCCTGTTGTGAGCTGCTGCTGGGCACACCTGTAGTAAGGGTACACCTGCCCTGAATATTGCCCTCAGGTACTTCCTCCTCTGAAGACACATCACATCCTACTCCTCCTATCCCACTGCAACAATGTCATTTGAGGCTCCTTCTTGACTACAGGTCAGACAAGTAGTCCTCACTGTCATGTAGCTCTTGCACCATCTGGAGCTGAAAGCCTCCTCAGAGAGCGCTGACTCACCTTACATAGCACAAGAGTCATGATTGTCATTCCAGATTAAATGTACTTCTTGTGTCAAGGGCTTTCTTCTCCCATAAGTAGGCTTTGGCAGTGAATGAGCCCTTGAAGCTAGTTTGCAAATAACTGCACTCTAGGATAGAGAATTCTTATGGAGAAAAAGGGGAGTTTAACTGTGAGCATATTTACATGCAGATAAATTATCCATTTTTCCTAGGGTCTAATTCAGAAACTAGAGGTAGGGCAGGGTACTCTGTATTAATTGGAGGAGCTCAGTTTGCTCATGGGCTTTTCTTCACTCAGAGAAAGTCAGCTCCTTCCAACGCTCTCTGAAGTCAGTCACAGTGTGGTCAGAATAAATGGAAGTGCAGCCCCTTCCCTTTTAAGATCCTTGGGGATCTTGCCACGGCACAAGGGGCATTAAAAAACTCCATATCACATCTTGCCCTCTAAAGCAGCTGAAATATAAACAGGGCTTCTGTGCCGTAAAGCTCTGCCCTTAAAAGCACCATAAACAAAACTCCAAGGCACTACTGAACCTGTAGTGCCTTGGAGATCTGCCTGTGAGTGCCAGAGACAGGGTGCTGTTTGTGCACTGGACAAAACACTGCCATGTCAGAGGCATCAAAATGACATGTTTATCCTATAAAATGAACTTGAAAGGTTCAGCTCTCCAGCCACCTGCTCAGGTCTGGCTAAGTATTGTCTGAGAAAGCCTGGTTGGGAAAGGACTTGTTTGGATAGGGTGGCCTTGACTGAGGGAGAGTTTATTATCCGCTGAGAATAAACATATTTTCATTGTGGAAGATTTTGCAGGGTCTTGGAGGTTTTTTGGTCCAAAAAGAGATTCCTGTCACAAATGAGATAGATGAGCTGTACTGAACACATAAGGAAGAATAGTGCCTGGGTAAAATGCACAAGGAAGATGCCCTGTGGGGGATTCAGTTGTGTGACTGTAGGTTTCTTGTGCTGACTTGGAAAGCCCAGGAGATCCCCTCCACCTTGTTTGACTATATGATGTCTCCAATGCCATGTAGATGTCGCAGGGGCATAAAGATGTCTAAAAATGGCATTTAGACACCTGTGATTGCATGGATGAATTCTATCTCAAGAAAAGAAATTCAGATATGCAGATCCTGGCACTTGGAATGCTCCCTATGTGCAAGCTACTCGTGGCTCTAGCAACATGTGGCTCAGTATGGTCAGAGAAACCTACCAGAGCTATGTGCCTCCTCCTGAAGTTGCTGCTGGTTTCAGGCCTCCCTTACCTCCCAGGGCACTTTTTTGTTTTATCTTGTACAAAGAAAGCAAGTAAGTAGTACAGGTAACTAAACTGTTACTCTCTATTGAGTCAGCTCTGATCCATTCATACCTTAAATTCCAATGCCATGGCTTATCTTTAAAGATGAGCTACGGATATTGGTTACTTTTGATCTGCCTGCTTTCCACTCTGTTAGCTGTTTGTCATCATGGATGATGCACAGTTCTCTCCAAAATTTGTTATTCATCTTTAGCTGTGCATGCTTCAAGGCTGAACCTATTATTTCTTGTGCTACATGGCACATCAGAGATAGAGCTTTTCTTGTTATGAAAGCAGTCACTGTAATCAAGACAAGATTAATGGAAAGATTATTTCTGTGAATATCAGGAGTTCCTCTAACATGGTATTTTTCATGTTAATATATTCAAAAACTGGATTGTAATACTGCCACCCCCGACTCTGTTATTTTTTTGTCCTCTCTTTTACCCCCATGTATAGATAATGTACTGGGCTGCCATCTCCCTCCAGACAGTTGCTTGTAGTAGCAGCATCCTGAACTTCTGTACCTGCACATGATGTATCCCACTTAACCAACCCTTCATGAATCATTTGTCCTTTAAAGCATATGTTTTATTCTAGCAGAACATATGGTCTGCCTTGATCTGCCTTACATACTATTTGAAGCAGCCAAGACTCATTCCTAGATGTTTTCTGCCTCATTAGAGTCATTATTGTCTTGACCTTTTGTCAGAGTGGAGTCCAAAAATTTGTTTTTTCATTCTGAGTATGCTGCATCCTTGATGATTATTTTTGAATCAGAGGTGTCCCAGCCTCTCTTAAATTTTCAGCCATATGTTGCAGAGTGAAGTTGAATCTTGTCAGTTCTCAGGAGAGTTTTCACGCATTTATGCCCCCAAATCGTGCCAGTGAAGCTCTTGGGTCTTCTGACATGGTGTGAATAAAATTCTGAGAGCACGTTTTCACTGGCTAGCCTGAAGAACAGCTGAGGATCTTCTTACAGTCCTGCCTGCTGCAGTGAAGGGTTCTTACATGTCTTGTTTTGCTGCCTTCTCTCCTATAAGACAGGCAGCAAAAAATGCCCAAGTCTTCACAGGTCCTGGGGCTGGATCTGGTGGGGAAACATGCGCAGGGATGTGATTTCTTGCTGAATTCAACAACGTGCTCTAGTGGGCTAGAGGGACATGCTTGACTTTATGCTCATGCTTGAGCCAGAGGGACAGCTGATG
The DNA here is from genome assembly GCA_013398275.1 of Promerops cafer. Classification (NCBI taxonomy): domain Eukaryota; kingdom Metazoa; phylum Chordata; class Aves; order Passeriformes; family Nectariniidae; genus Promerops; species Promerops cafer. The sequence goes on from VZSE01011964.1 coordinate 497,623, forward strand.
GCTGTGGAGATGTTTTTGCCTATCTCATTATCTTTCTTCTGTGCACAGGCTGCAAGCACAACATGAGAGCCGTGCTGAGGTAGCACTGGATGGCTTTGGAAGGCTTTGAAGCCACATCCTCAAAGTCTTTGTCTCTATCAGTAACATCCCCACTCCTCCTTTTCCTGTCTGACTCTGTAAAGGATGCCTAAATTTTGTCCTTCACTTCTGTTGTGTTGCTTTTATTAAGAACACCACAAGTGCAATGCCATTTTGATTGCTCACACAGCTGTGGAAATGTTTTTGAAGGCCAAAAATTATTCATCTCATTTAGCATACCAGGGCAACCTGGTACCTTCTTGATGAGGGTCCACCCTTGCTGCTGCAGGGACAGTGCTGCAGTGACTTGGGGGCACCAGGAGGCCAAACTATTTGTTTCAGCTACATAGATCACACAGTGGAAAAGCTGCACTGAAAACCAACTACTTCTGATCTGTTCTGTCTACCTGCCATAGTAATGGTGTGCACGAGCAGTGGCTCACCTGCTTGGGTATGCCCTGAAATCACTGTTGACTTTGTCTGTCCCCGCTGTCCCTCTTACTAATTTATAGTTTATTCAGAAAACACAGACATTCGACTGAGGTGCCTTTGGGTCTTTTAGCTGGCTTCTAGCTGAGTTTGCTTGTCAAGGAACCTTCCTTTTCCTCTGGTGCAATATGTTTGTGGTGGTTGCTAAGCAGATTACCTCCCAGCTGCATATTTAACAGGAGAGTGGTAACACAGAGTTCGGAGGTGCTGGAGAGCAGCATGGGGTTTTTTTGCATTAGGAAACAGTAAATAAAGGATTAAAATAATGATAGCTGCTGCTTCCCAGGATGGATTTTTTATGCATGAAGTCCTTGAGATTCTGATACTTGCTGTATTTCATGCAGTGTCTTTATTTCTGTTAATGGCCAAAAATGATTGCACAGGCAGCAAGAAAGTACATCTGAGGAAATGTAAGTAATGTAAAACTTGTTATGAAATAGATGTTTCTTAAGGGTTTACTATTTCCCTCCAACATCTTTTCGACAAAACCCTATTGGCACCTGTGCCGTTGTATTTCCCCTCTTTGTGTAACCCTTTCTGTATGAAAGCCTTCAAGTATAGCTTCCTCTGCTGAAGAGTTAGCATGTTCTCTGAGCAAACAGATTACTGATCTTCTCATTTCCCGTTCATACTATTTCTGTATAAAAATGTGATTATACCTATTGCAGCTTCCTTGTCCACAGGGCTCCTCTAAGACACATATCATGGGGCAAGAGGGGATCAGGCAAACAGTATCCTCAGGCTAATCTTGCTGTTGGAATTGGTTTGAGGAAGAATGTTACCTTGAGACCCCATCATTTTGAGTACTTTGGGTTGGGTTTTTTTTGCCTTTTTAATGTGTCTAACTCTAGTCAATGCAAACACTTAGTAATTGATAATATAACTTTTCTTGTATTCTTTGTATTCTTGTATTTCTTATTTTGTTTCTGGATCTTTTATTTGCTGCTACAAGATGTCAAGGGCAGGGACTTCTTTCAGCACACTGGGAGCTCCAGCCTAGTACCCACATAGCCATGTAAATCACTAGACAAGTTCGGAGTAAACACACATTTTCAAGTTGCACTTCTAAAAATGAGGAACTTCTCACTGAACACGCTGGACTCCAGCAAGGCCCCTTGTGTATAGGGACTGATAACAGCTTGGTTGTCCTTGGAGGATAATCTGCTGGGAAGGGTAACAGACAGCCTGAATTCATATTGCCACCTCTCGTCATGCTCTCTGAATCTCACTCCAGCAAAAGGGCACTGGTTGGGCAGGCAGAGCCACAGCAGTTTCCTCCTTGCTTTCTTTAGGGTGATGATATATTGGCATTTTTGGATGTTCCCAGTGGGCAGCTTTCTTCTGCTTCTCCACAGAGTATGTGATGGCCTTACCATGTGCCCTGCTCTTCACACAAAGCTCAGAGGTGCTGTCACTCCCTGCAGCTGCTGTCCCCTGCAGAGCATGGCTCTTGCTGCTTTGCCTGTGGCACAGTTAATGATGCACATCCAAAGGCCACTTCCAATTTCCTCAGGTGGGGATTTCTCTGTCATACATGAACTGTGGTGCATCCAGCTGAATAAGGAGCACGTGCTCTGTACAGCTGAAATCAATTTATACCAGGGACTAAATTGTCAGGTTTGGAGATGGAAAGCAGGATGAGCTCCAGTAAGTTTTTCAGTATCTATTACCTCCACCTGCAGGACTGTCTGTGGGACTACCTACTCCATGGCAATCATGCATTCCCTGATTTACTGCTGCCCATGTCTGGCCCCAGCAATGGTGACATTGGTAGTTATTGGCACTACAAGCAACAATGGCCAGCAATGCTGGCCAATTTCCCCGAATAAAGGGGCTCTTGCTTGCTGATGAGTCTGGCCAGTGTTTTGGCGTGTAACATTCTGCACCAGTCTTGAGGAACCTGCATTGCTCAGGTCTGGGAGGGGTCAGCTCTGACAAAGCAGTTTCATCTTGTCCATGTGCCTTATTTCCAAAACCAGTGGCACTACTGTTGGCCAGATCCAACCAAACTCATCAGAGACAGAAATTTCATCATAAACAGCTACAAATAAGAGGTAAGATCTTACTGATGCTCTTACTGAGGCAAAGCCTGCAAAACAAGCTCATCATCTTTAATAGCAGGAAATCCTCACAGGACAATGGCAGTGCAAGTGAACCCATCTGCAGAAACCTTCATTAAAAGCACTCTCTCTCTTAGACACCAGAGGTCCAGCCAGAAGACATGAGACACCAGACTGCATTAGCTCCAATGCTGCTAAGATTTTTTCCCTTTCACTTGCATTTGGAATTACCTAATTGCCACCATCTAATGCTCTATTCTTCAAAATCTTGTTCCTTTTACATGTTTTAGAAAGCTTAAAAAAAAAAAAGGGACATCTCAAACTTTTTACAGTCTCAGGAGGTTTATCCTTCCCCGCTCTCCTTCTGAAAAGTGAACTATTGTTTCATGTGTATCCAAAACACTGAACAAACTGACAGCAGACACTGAGAGGAGAGAAAAATAAATACACAGAAACCCCTCTTTCTCAATGACCTTTTCTTATCACACTGAGAAGAAGGTAGACAATATTATCATCATTGCTAGCATATTTCCCCCAAATATGCTGGCTAATCAGTAAATATAAAGTTGAAGTGAACAGTTTTACTTACTAAGCATTGCCTCATGCCTACCTTCATTAAAATTTATCTACCGTTGTGTTACCCAATCATCCACTTTGATTAGATCCTCCTGGAATTCCTCTCCATTCTCAGTCATTTTGTGTAACTTAAATAATTCTGTTTCCTCAGCAGATTCACCACCTTGCATACTGCTTCCTTCTCAAGAATATAAAAAAAGTTGTTGAGTTGCAGAGATTTTGAGAGCACCTACAACTTCATCTTGGCAAGAAAACGATTTACGCTACCTTATCACTTCTTTTCTCTTTTTCAAAACTCTTGCATTTCCACATACAATTGCAAACTTCCATTAATGTTCTCCCATGGGAGACTTTCCAATAGACTTCAGTAAAACTAAGCAAATGTATGGCCTAGTAATTTTGAGGCCTTATAGAGCTTTGCCAGCTTTATTGCAGATAATGTATTTTGACAGAAATTTTGCTTTTATTTCTCTGTGTATCTTTAAGCATCTGACTATTTGTGCCTTCAGTGATCATTTTTATGTTTAGATGACTGTATTTTACAGTGTAGAGTGAGAAAAGGTGTATTGCAAAACAAAGAACAGATTCCTATTTATACCCTGCAATAGAAATACTAAAAAAGACAAACCCAGTGTTGATGGCCCTCACCATTCTTTCTGTAAATGAATGGGGCATATCCATGCATTGCTGCAAATCCAGTTAGTAGAAGTCCCAGATACACTCATTTACAGTGATGTCTTTGTGTCTTTGCTCTTTTCAAAGGTATTTGTATTATTTGTAGTTTGTTGCCTACCATGTATTTAGCTGTTTTCTTTGTGTCGTGATTAATGAGTATTAGAAGAGGGCAAGTTTAGCTAATGTACTGTGAAATGAAACTGGGCCAAAACTGTCTGAGGATACCCAACAATGGCTACATATGATTTTCCTTCCACATATATTGTTATCTTAGATGGTGTACAAGTACTTTAGAATTAGAAAGTCAAATTATTTTCCTCCTTCTATAGTGATAGAGAATAGACATCATTTTAAGTGGAAGAGGTACCGAAACGTGGATGGGCTAATTGCCAGTTGCACAAAAGGCAGATTAATACAGATGGGTTTGTCCTTTGCTGGCTTTCAAAGCTGATGGTGTGACCTGTTGTGCTGTGGGTTACATTTGTGTTGTCTCATGAAAGTTATCAAAGGCAGGTCTTGGATGTGCAAAATGGAAGAGAAAATAATCTTAGCCTCCTAAAGGTGGAGCTGTCAGAGCAGTGGTGTGCCAGCTGTTCCACAGCAGAAAGAAATCTTCAGGTCCAAACTTGAGAGAGTTCAGAAAGCCACATTAGGGTAAGTTTCTCTATTTTCTTACTTCTGTGCATCATAGCTGTCAGAAATAAATGGCAGTGAACTGAGTCACCCTGCTATGAGGGTGTGTGTTGTTTGTGAGCGAAATGTTCAACCAGAAGAAAGTATCTTGTCCCTGGAAATCTTTTAAAATTTCACAACTCAGAAAGTATCATTTTGAGAAAGCACATCCTACCAATCTCTCAGTCAAAAGCCATAGGAGAACCAATACTTTAGATGGTTCTAACTACTTTCTTAGGGTTTTTTTGTTGGGTTTTTTGTTGTTACCTGTGCAAGTGAGTAATGATANTTTTCCATCTGCATGTTCATCTCTGAAGAAGTTACCCCCATTTGTTTACTGGGCTGTTTTTGAGATTTAGCCACAAATGATTCCATGCTGAAATATGCCATTTCAGTGCCGTTGATGCTCACAGTGGTTCAAGTAGCTCTCATTTAAATGCAATGGCAAATAACTTCTTAACAGTCATGCAAAAAATAATCACCATCTGAAATACTGCTACCTGCTCTGCTTGTAGACTAAGCATCTTGCACCTGGGAAAGTAAGACAGCCTGGTATGTACCTGTAACATCCTGTCTGTAATAGCAAATAAAGGGAGGGTTTGTGTTTATTGATCAGTGCTTGTTTGTAATATTTCAATGTGATAGGCCTCACACTTCTTAAGAAAAAAAAGCTGTGAAATTGTTTTGAGTTGGTCTTGCTCGCCCAGCCTTCTCTGTGCAGCATTTTGTGGGGTAGATTGCAATAAGGTTTGACATTGCCCTGGTGTCTTATAAAATTAAAAATAATTTCTCACTTCTGACTGGAGCAAGTTCAAATTGACTAACTGATTATGGTAAATTATGGTATCATTTGGAATGGTTTATCATTGCTGTCAGTATTTGTTTAAAATAAATCTGCAGCATTTCTACCTGTTCCCACACCAGGAACTGACTATGCCTTAGAAATCACAGTAAGTGAATAAACCACTTACTTAAACGCTTACCAAGCCATGCTTGTAATGCCAGTAAGATCAGGCCATTGAAAAATGAATGAGAGACATGTAGGGATGTCCATGATGGCATTTACAGTACTTGAAAAAGATGAGTTTTGAAAGTACTGCTTCGTGTTAGGATTTCTGAACCCAGGACTGAGGCACATCTTGGTTTTGAATCGCTCAGCTGTTATCTGAGAGGAACTCCAGTCTTGCTTCCTACTCAGCAGCTCCCAGCAGAGCATCTCACAGCTCCCAAGCAGCTATTATGAAAAAAAGCTTCCCAATAACTCCTGAAAAATAGAAACAATAGAAGAATAACGTTGTCCCATGGGTTCTACTGTGTGTGCTGAGGAACAACAGTGTCTTGGTCAGTTTGTATAATTGAGGTCTGAAAGCTGATGTATTCTTCAGGTCTGTTGGGCTTCTGCCCTCCTGGTGTTTCATCATTGTCTTTTCCACATTTACCATTAGTACCTAATCCTTGGTCCTTCTGGGGCATCTGGTGATTTATTTGGTCACATTTTTGGATTGTCCTTCTTCCTGGCATGTTCATTCTTGTCAGTCCTCAGCATTACTGTATTGACATTTTCGTCATTATGATTCTGTAATCTGTAGGCTTTTGCTTGGAAGCTGCACTCAAAAAACTTTTTTTTAAAACTGAGTGGTATTTGTTTATCATTAGGAGCAGAGAAATTGCAGAGAAAAGAGTTAGGCCCATCAGCCTTGACAGACAAATCCAGCACAACATGTTTTCCTACCAGTTGTGCCCCAAAAATAAGACCCTGTCTTTTGGAAGTCAGGCAGGTGAGGACCTTCTGCAGCAAGAAGATGGGACCAGGCACATTTGATAAGTGCTGTGGAAGGAGAAGTTGGAGCAATGTGCCTTCCATCCTCCAGGCATAGAGCCCTCCCTGCAGTTTCATCTCTCAGCACATCACTGTGCTAACCAGACAAGTGGAGGCCCCTGTGGTACATATATGTGTACAAAAAAGAGGAACAAACAGATATCCCTGAGGTCTTTATGCTTGGAAGCTATAAATCTTAGAAAAAGTTATTTTACATGTCAGCAAGATCATCTTTAATAATATGAAGGCAAGGATTACTTCAATTTCCTTAATGTCTTGTGAGACTAGCATCTAATTACCTTCCTGTCTTCAATTTATTTTTTTTAATCTATTGATGAATAGAAGTAAGGAAATTCTACAAGGTATTTTCCACTAATTTTTCTCTTGCTATCTGCGTATCTCCTTTGCCCATCCATGCCTCCTTTGTGCATTCACTTGGAGGAGTTGTTCTATTGTTACAGTTTTAATTATTCCTGGTATTGTAGAACACTATCTGCTTATTCTGTATCTTGTATACTCTCAATTATAAATCAGCATTATTGTTATGACAATCACCTGGTACTCTTTATGTTCATCTACAAACATTAATATGAAAATATAAACAGATTCTCTTCAAAAGTGATTGTAAATAAATTCTCAATAAAGCAAGGTATGGCAAAAAGAATCCTTTCCTTCCTGACAGTAGCTGTTGAAAGAAAACTAGAAGAGGTTTAATTTCCTTGTAGTTGTCACAGTGGGAAACCATTGTAAACTATGTAATCTTAATGTGAACAATTTGTATGTCCCGACTTATTTAGGTGAGTTGTATTACATACACTGTTGGAACCAAATGGAGTAACTTCTGTATTACAGGAAGGAAAAAGATGCTGTCGTTTGTAACATAATGGTCTAGCTAGGGTGTTTAGACCTGAATAGATCTGTCTTCATAAAGATGGAGCAGGTCGAGCTTGCAAAAGCTCTAATGTCTGCACTATTGCTTTTAAAGACCAGAAGATTAAAAGTTCTCCGACCTGCCAAGCAATCAAAGATTATTCTTTGCAAGGTGCCAAATAACTCAAGATGAGCAAAAAAGAAACAGAGAAACACAATTAAGTCCAAGCTGGATCCTTTTCACCCACCTCCTCCTACATACAGTTTGCACCCATTAAAGAACTCTGCATGTCGTATCTCAGGGGATTAATAATTAATGCATTGTTTTTGAAAGGCTGCCATGTCACTGCAATTATTTTAATTTATATTCTTTTCCTGAAGGGATAAATTTCCAAAAAAAAAGTTATAGTTCTTTTGGACTTCCTGTAGCGCTTGTAGGAAACCACAGGAGTGCTATAACCATTAGCCTAATTTCAGAGCTGAAAAAGTTGAGCAGCTCATAGATATGCAGGAACAATGCCAGTAGTTTGCTTAAAAGTACTCAATCTGGATATAGGTCAAAATATTAAGCAGAACTTCATAAAATTTTGCAGGAATGGGCATGGCTGTGATGCCGTTGTGAGGCAGCTCAGGTGGGGACCCAGGGCAAGAACCTCATCATGAAGACAGCTCCAAGAGGAGGAGGGCAGCATTTGTACAGGATTCCTCCAGCCCTTTTTTCACAGAATCCCCACCAGATGTAAATCCAGAGGAACGAACAGAAGAATATTAGAGCTGCAGGGATGAATTTGTAGTATATCATTGGATTAAACTAAATGTTTGGAGTTGGATGATGTGAAAACAGTAAAAAGGACAGGAGGACACTAATCATTGTCCACAAGTATGAAAAAAAGAACAAAGCATTGTGTCAGGACAGTAGAAAAATATATGTAACTTCCCTAAGGGACATAAGCAACATTATAAAAAGAGAAATAAAGGTGGCAGTCAGAGGAGATAAAAAATCCAAGAATCACATATGTACAGCCACACAACCATCTATGAAGGAAGTGATCAAAGTCTGTGGCTAAGAACATTTTTTAAGTGGCGTCACTGAAGCTTTCCACTTCCTCTTCTAAGGATAAATCCATGACTGAATGTAACCTCTCACCATTTGCTCCTTTGTAAGAGCTCTGGACAATGATTTCCAATTTTTTGTCAGACAACTCAAAACATTTTTTAGCATCGAAGCACTGTGAGTAGAATCTTCATGAAATATTGCTGGGGTTTGAAAAATGTTTCCACTGTGTATGTCCTCCTATTAATTTCCAGAGTCAGTAACTAATGGATGCTAACTGAAACCAGGAATCATTCTTACGTCTGCTGTTTGAGAACATCTGTGAATAGATATTTTTATTTCTTCTTCTTTCAGTTAGAACAAATTTAGTAACTTAATTCCTTGTATTTTGTTCTATATACAGCCATAAATTCCAAAGATAAGACAGTGACAATAGGAAGCCATACTTAGTAAAATGAACCTACAGGCATATGGATGAGCACTCTTAATAAATTTCATGTTGGTATAAAGAGAGTCTGCAACTGAGCCTTGAAACTTGTGTAGAAACTTGTGTAGAAACTGCTGAGTGAAGCTAACTAATATCAATTATTGTTATTATTGGTCCCAAATCCCAAAGGCCCGTATTGGTGCATGATTAAGCATTAAATTTTGTGTAACTCTGTCATAGTAAATGGTGTAGTCTGGTAGCAATGTCCTGGTAGGAGAAATACTATGTTTGCAGTTCAACCCATCAGTGTTTTTCCTTGCTCATTGCTAACATCAGTATTAGCTGATTTTAAATTTTATAGATTCATAGAATGTCCTGAGTTGGAAGGGACCAAGGGTCATCAATATCCAGCTCCTGGCCCTGCACAGCACCATACCCAAGAGCCACACCATGGGCCTGAGAATATTGTCCAAACACTTCTTGAACTCAGTCAGGGTTGGTGCTGTGGCCACTGCCCTGGGGAGCTTGTGCCAGTGCCCAAACACCCTTTGGGTGAAGAATCTTTTTTTAATATCCAACCTAAACCTCCTCTGACAGAGCTTGATACCATTGAGCCATTCCCTTGGCTCCTGTCACTGTCACCACAGAGAAGAGATCAGTGCCTGCCCCTCCTCTTCCCCTCACAAGGAAGTTTTGGACTGCAGTAAGGTCTCCCCTCAGTCTCCTCCAGGCTGAACAGACCAAGTGACCTTGGCCTTTGCATCTGACCAGCAATCAAATAGTTATTGCTACCTTCCTCCTGCTGGTACAGAAGGGCTCTTTATTGCTTGATGACACTTCCTGTGATAAGGTAGANAACCTTTTTCTAATATCCAACCTAAACCTCCTCTGATAGAGCTTGATACCATTGAGCCATTCCCTTGGCTCCTGTCACTGTCACCACAGAGAAGAGATCAGTGCCTGCCCCTCCTCTTCCCCTCACAAGGAAGTTTTGGACTGCAGTAAGGTCTCCCCTCAGTCTCCTCCAGGCTGAACAGACCAAGTGACCTTGGCCTTTGCATCTGACCAGCAATCAAATAGTTATTGCTACCTTCCTCCTGCTGGTACAGAAGGGCTCTTTATTGCTTGATGACACTTCCTGTGATAAGGTAGAAACACCGAGGTGCACTGGATAGCAAATATATTGGGAATCAAGGCACCTGGTGGATCATTTTATTAAGGAAGTAAAAAATAAAATTTCTGAGCTCCAATTTCTCATCTATAAACTGAAATTAGTGGTGTATATTTACTCTGTTGAGAATACTTTTCACTTAGAAAAGATGAGTGTTCTGGCAAAAAGGTCTTGAACTGTCACTGGGCAGAAAGAAGAGGAAGGATTTTTCACTTCTTCTCACTGTATTGTCCAGGGAGGCTGTTCTCACTGCTTACACTGGCTTCTGACTGAATAATTGCTTTGCTCCTTTGGGGATAAAAATCCCTCACATCTGCGTGATCTTTCTGCTTGGTGGAGACAAAACACTATCCAAAATATTGAGTTTTCCCATCTTGAACTCCAGTTTCTATGTAAAGACCTGAGCTACGTAGTCAAAGTGAGATCAAAGAAATGAAACTGCACTGATTGCATTGACTGGTGATGTCTTGATAGTGAAAAATGAAGTGTTTGTAATGACCATTTTACATCTGCCTGACACAGCTGACACTGTTGGTCCAGGATATTTATATTTACAAAAAAAGTAAATTCCAGCAGAAACCTGCAGGAATTGTTTTGAAAGTTCTCTTTCCTTACGGAGACAGTACGGGAGGTGACATTAGGCAACTCTGTACTCATACTTGCAGAGATTTTCTATGAATTACTTTAGGCATCTGTCTTGTCACCTTTTCCCTACTGTGTATTTTGCTTTTTCACCTTTTATTTTCTGTGCAAATGAGTAAGCTAAGCAGTAGGTATTCCTGTATAAAATCATTGTTAGGAAAATTTTCCTCTACCTCCCTGCTGAGACTTCATGGTTGTGAACTTTTAAGGTAAAGCAAAATAGAAGAAAATTAACCCTGAAAGATTTAAATGTTCATTCAGCCTTTATCATTCTCCAGGTCCTTCATGATTTAGCTCAGAATGTCATTAACAGATACACCATTCTTACTTTGTCGTAGCAGTTCTTCAAAACTGCTCTGTAACTGAGAAGGACAAGCAGTCGGGGTGATATATCAGTGTATATGTAATGCATTTCTTTCCCTTTTCTTGGGAGAATTTACAATTCAAAATGACAGTCCATGTTTTTTTCAGTGGAGGAAGAGAATGCTGATAATATACTACAGCGAATGAAGGGGTGACGTAGCATTTGAACATACTAAAGCAACATTTACTTCATCTTAAAAGCAGATCTTTTCATGGACTCAGCCCCATGTAGACCATGGCTTACCACTAGCTTTTAAAGCCTCATGAGCAATTCTTGTGGCCAAGGCCCTGGTGTTTGGTCACTGGGCAACTGGCATCTCTGTCTGGAGATCTAAAAAGTGGCAGGGGTCTGGGAATCTGACACAATTTTGAGTAAAATGGAGGCAGGGACTGATTCCTGTCTCAGAAGTCAAGCAGTGTGAACTGGCAATGTGTTACTGGCGACTAGCTCCCTCTGTAGCAGAACTGTGCTGGAGACAAGTCATTGGAATAGCCAAAAAGCATAGTTAGTAAATTTAAGTAATCATTAAGGACAATCAAGAACCCAGTGCTTGAGGTTGGTCCTTGATACTCTTTTATTTTACTCTTTGAAGACAATTCCTAAAACCCAGGTATAGCCCGTAGGAAAAAGACCTTTAGGAAAGCACCACTGCCTCCTGTATCTGTATTATTCCTGGAGCTCTCCCTCTTCTTGCTTCTTTGAAGTATGAGATCTTATCCTCCCAGAAATTCTGGGATGTTCCTCACACAGTCAAGAAAGTGATTTAGTTCAGATTTATGCAGACTGGCCTCTCTATGTAACAGCTCAGGGAAGCATCTCCCGATCTTTGTGGGAGCTCCATCTCCACATATTGCTCTCTCAAGTCCTGGTGTAAGAGAACAGCACTCAGAAGATGAGAGCAAGAGTAAATCCTGATATAGAAAATACCAGGATGCGTGTCATCAGAAAATGTTTCCTCTGACCAGTTAAAATAGATTGGCTGGCCAGACTGCTGTCCAGGTACAGCACAGAAACATGTTCAGCTGATCTTGTGTTGGTGTCTCCTTGAGATGAACAATCCACTATACTCCTCCACCTGTGTTTTCCAGATTGCTGATGAGGTGCTGGTAGCATATCCAGCTCACAGAGACACAGCTGCTTTGCTGTACCTATGTACAGGTGCCTCACCTGGAGCTGAATTCCATCCTTCCCTCTCTTGCAGAGTAAATCTTTGAAAATCAGATCATGTCTATTTTTGCATTCACTTCCAATTGCAGGTCAAGGACACTGGGATTTTCTTTTAAGAAGGTCAAATGTCTTGCTTGTGGTTCCAGCAGTGCTACCTACCACTGGACGCGTGGCTGTCACGCAGATTGATATGCTCAAGCTGGCTGCATAATCACCACACCAGCCCCACTATTAGATTATATCTGTCTCAGGCATGCATATCAGCCACATCTCCCAGCTGCAGTGCAGACATGTATCCATCCACAAGAGCCTGCAGGTAGAATGTGGGGGCTTACTGGGGTATTATTGAAATGAGCTCTCCTCCATCAAGGCATTTTCATGCTCAGTGTTACAGCTTTAATTCTCAGGCGCAGGTCTGCTCTGGGGAGCTGTCACTGCCATTGTCACTGCACTTGCTGTCAGTGTGGTGTTTATTAATTTTGAGGGAAACCTGGGCACACACATCTTTCCTTCCTTTGTTTGTATCCCCAGCAGTCGCTCCCTTGACTCCTTTTTTTAAGAGTCCACATGTTTTCCTGCATCCTTTTAATTACTCGAGAGGCATGCACCATTTACTTGGCATAATGTGCTTTGTTTTTCCTGTACTGCATGTTGGGGTGCATGCTTTTCTTCCGTTTTATTTTTACCTCTGAGATTACTGGAAACCAATTTACTGACAGCAAAGGGAAAAGGGCCTGCCTGTACTTTGAATATTTCTATCCTTGGGAAATCTTTCACATGCTGTAAGCAGTAGTGCTCAAGAAAATCAGCGAGCTATCAAAAATAGAGCAGCAAGTAGTGTGCTCCATTTATTTTTGTCTCCCAGCTCTCTGTGTTGGATTAGGAAACGTTAAGCATTTTAAACTGAGGAGGCAAAAGATTAATTCTGGGCTCGATGCTAAATCCTTACTGTACTAGAAAAAGATAAATCAAACTTGTATACTATTTGGTGATGCATAAATACTCAGTGTTATTTAAAAATGCATAATTTGACATTGTTTTGAACTCCCTTGCCATTAAATTAACTCAGCCTTGGGGAAATACTTTAATAGTTGCTCCAAGCAGAGAATCCAAAATACTCTAAAATTTCCAGTACATGATCCAAGTCACTCTCAAACCTGCTCCTGTTCTCTCTTTCCCCCTCTCTCACATCAGTAAAATGTTACACATGTTAGAGGGCATTTTCTGTTTTCTTTTGAAGTAAGTAACGTATTGAACATTCTGTGAAGCTAAGCTGGTATCTTAAAAGATACTATTTTACAAAAATGTGTCATGAGGGCTTCATGGTACCTTCCTGTGGTCCTCAAAAATGTCCATTGAAACTGATTCTTGTTGATGTTTATCCTCATCTGTGTTTTTCTCAGCCCACACTCCGTTTATTAACTATCCCAGTGCAAATTGTTCACCCCTTTGTGCTGTTCCAATATACATTGCAGTTGCTGTACAGCCAACAAGGTTGGAGTCTGCCTACTTCTTTCAAATGGAAAGAAGTAAAATTTAAATAAAATACATGGATGGGCAGCTCTACAGAATGCAGGCTCAATTAATTTAATTGCTTGTACGGACTAACTGCAGTTGTTATCCCTCACTGCTTAAGTGAAAATGTTTATTTCTGTTCAAAAATGTTGTCAGCTCCAACACAGCAGAATACTGACAATAACTATAAGGACAGCAATAACTTGTAGCCAGTGTGTAATCTGTGCTTGATGTGTGTGTGATTGATAACAATTGCTTTCAGTTGGTAACAATGAAAGAATACACCATGCTCCATAAATCTGTCAGGAGAGCTTTGTACTGGCTTTTGATGATCTTTGGAAGCATTGCAATAAGACAGAAGGTCAGCACACTTCATTCTTTTTAAATGAGTTTCCATATGGTCTTTAGTGTGTAATACAAAAGGTGAAGGCACTCTGGGCTTTCTGAGGAAGCATCATTTAGGTTAAGCTAATGCTAGCATGTAGGGATTGCTGTGAAACTCTAGTCCTGTTGCTTGTATAAAGAAGGCTATCAGCTAGTACTCAAGAGATTCTTGTTTGAATAAATCTTCCCTGTCAGAAAAAAAAAAATAATCATGAATTAAAGATGAAAGAGCCAGGATGAGTGAGCGTGTGTGTGATGACAGAGTACTCTGTCTTACTGGCAAGAAAAAAAAGAGAAGGATCAAGGGATCAGGGTCTTTAACAACGGTGGGCAGAGAAAATCCCTGAGGGAGTCATTTAGGTACAGCAAGCGAAGGGTAGGAGTTACATTCCCATCTTCTTCTCAAGGCCCTGTCTCCCAAGCAAGGAGCAGCTCTGACCTCCATTCCCGCACTGGTGTTTGTGGTAGGAGCAGGATGAGGAGCAGCCATCTGCGAGGGGCACTGTACTGATTGCTTCCTTTGTCATCTGGGAAAAGTTACTCCTCTTGCTTCCGCACCGACTAAGATGGGGTAATATTTTCCCATGTGTTTCTGGGACAAGAGCGCACTTGGATATCCATGACAGTCAGGTACTTGTTCCTGGCACTTCCTTTTAAAGGGGTCATTTGGCTCTTTGGTAAGACAGCAGAGTCTACAGGTGTAGGAGATGCCAGCTGCCTAAATTGCTGATACAATATACCTAAAAAAATGTTACTTCATCTGGAGAAAACAGGATTAGTATACAAATTGCATTATTGGTGAGCAACTGGCCAGAGAAAAGACAAGCTCAAGTGCCACTGAAAAGGGAATTATTAGGCTAAGGTGAAGATATTAATAGAGTCCTTCCAAAACTGATTTGGGGACTAATCTTATTTAGTATTTTAATTTCTGACCTTGGTGGGGTTTGTTAATGAAATTTGCTGACTATCTTAGGTGTGAAAGCTGCATCAATAAAGAAGAGATTTGTTTATCATACAAAGAGTCAGATGACCTTGAAGTCTCTAGTACCAGAAGTGGGATGAAATTCAATTGTACAAAAGTACAAGTTACTGCACTTAGAAACTAGTAACAGGCATTTTTATTACATGCTAAGAGGATCAGCTGGAAAAAACTCAGTGAGAAGATGTGGTTGTATTTCCTACCCTGTGGCCGTTAATATTATCAATGGCACATGACTCTGAAAATATCAGAAACAATCCCAGAAATTAATAGAAAGGATTATTTCAGCAGAGGAATATGAACTCCACCTCGTAAGACTTTGTCGAGACCTCCTTTGGAATTTCATCTTAATCCAAAGAGATTAACTCCAGCTGGGACAAAGGCAGAAAGGTCTGCCAGTGGCAGGAAACTGTTCACAGCCACGAGTTAGGGGAAATTCCCATGTCTCCTGATAGTCTAGCAAAGTGAAAGCCCAGAGGGAATCTAGCCTCTAAATACATGTAGGCGGCCATTTAGTGACCAGTGATGGTTTCTTCATTATGGTGGATCTATTTCATTTTACTTCTTGAGGACTGCTAGCAAATACTGTAAGGGAGCACTGCAGTTACAGCTGAGTATGTAAGCTGGTGTCTGGGGAGAAGTGTCCACAAATTTTCTCTGGGTTTGCTTTTCTTTCCCCTGATCTCCAGAATAAATGTGTCCTTCACCCCAAAGATGCAGAAAAAGGGCTACTAAAGTGATGAGAAGGATGAACAGCCTGATATATAAGATAAAACATAAAAGATTTGTCTTGTTTAGTACATAAACAAGTATGTACATAAATATTGTGATGGGGCGATAAAAGTGAGGATAATGAAAATATTAAATTAATGGACCAGGTTGGCTTGAAAACATCTGGGTACATAAAGCTGTGTAGAAACTTAGACCTGAAATTTTAATAAATTTAGAAATCAGAAGGTTCTTAATGAAGGGGGAAGAGACTCAGGAAGAACTTCTGTGTAGAAATAGCTAAAAAAGCTCCACAGCTTTTAAGCCTGTGAACAGCACTGTGTGATATGGTTCCTAACCCTATCAGGACAGTGGATTTCAGTATGCAGATTCTCTCTCCAGTCAGTCTCTGTATTTTGCTGGTTTTTTTGCTACCGAGGTATGAGACACATAGTCAGGCCAGAACATTTTTAAGCATTATAGGAACGTCTCAGGAGCATTGTACAGACAGAGATTCTCCTGCTTTGATTTTTACATATACATAATAGTCAAGATGATTTCATCAGGGCTTTCATTCATCTTAACTTACTCAAGTATAATGGAAGCTGCCTACATTTAGAAAGTGTCCTTTTCAGAATCACAGATGTGTCATCATAATTGTAACTGCATTGCTTTTCTTATTTTTGCACTGAGTAGAAATAATAGAACATTCATAACAGTTTTTAAAGATATTGCTGTGCATGTCCAGCTGTGTATTAAGGTGGCAGAAAACTACTGCTGTTTTTTCCAGAAAATGTGAAAATAATTGTATATTCATATTTTCAAAGCCTCTTCCTTTTAGCCTTTTAACTTTTCTATTGGGTTTTTTTGGGGTTAGTATTATTTTCTGAAAGAGAAGGTAACAGGAAAAGAGAAGGTAAAAGGAAAAAGAAGATAGGCAGAAGGAGCAGAAAGAACCCTCAAAAGATTGGTGCAATAGCTAGAATAGCACAAATTGTATTCTGCAAAAAAACTGGGAAGGCAGAAAAGACCCATTCCTTATAATGAAATACTGTTGTCAATTTGACATGAGCAGGGCTCTTCAGCCTAAGGAAGAAAAGTCTGGCTGGATACAGTAAATCTTCCGAGTCATGAAAAGATGTTGCAAGAAGTAATAGTCTGTGCTCAATGCCCAAAGTTGATAAAACAAGTAGCTAAGGGGTGAAAATTGCAGAAGCACTGAAGTGGGGCACTATAAAACCCCTTTTTGGGGTTTTATAAGGGAGGCTGTAGGCAGGGAAGGACATGTAGGGGGTTGCAGAAGCGCTGTCATCCAAAT
This sequence comes from Promerops cafer, assembly GCA_013398275.1. Classification (NCBI taxonomy): domain Eukaryota; kingdom Metazoa; phylum Chordata; class Aves; order Passeriformes; family Nectariniidae; genus Promerops; species Promerops cafer. Next base: position 514,591 of record VZSE01011964.1, read on the forward strand.
GAGATCCTGAGAAGTGATGTGTATTCCACCTGCACCACCGGGTTGCACAGGGGCACTGAGCATTCCCTGCAGGCTCCTGCTGACTCCTAGGGTGGCTGGAGAAAGGGACCAGCGCTGTTCACTGCTGAAATGTCTCTCCTCAATAAATACTATTAAACTGGACAAATGTGAACACACACACAAGACCCCAACAGAAAAAATACCCCAAAACAAACAAAGCAAAACAAAAATCATACTTCAACATCCTTCCTTTTTCTGACGTAGTCTGTTGCGTATACTTTGGTCACTTGCTTGTGATGGCAAGATTTTTTCTATTTATCATTTATTTGTTTTATGATGTCCACAAGTTGGTATGCAATTTGTTTTGAGCACCCCAGGATCATTTCTTGGCCAAGTTCTCTAGTTGTTCAGTTCAGAAGTCTAAAGGGAGATCTGGAGTTATGAACTTGTGCTATTTTATGGGCAGGGATGTGTAATAATGCCTTGATGACTTGGGCAACAAAACGGGCACTCTGACTGAAAGCAGCACAAACAATAGACAAGTTGTTTTTTTCTTTAATGCAGAGAAATGCATTGATTTCTGCAGAGGTTAATGTTTCCAGAGATAGTTTTTAGAGGTAATTTAGATAAAAATCATCTTCTGGCCATATTGGCCAGTAAAGGACCTGGTAGATGTTATAATGTTATTGTCAGCAGCACATTAAGCATAAACTGAGGGTGTTGGGATCTTTGGAAAAGAAAGGAATGCTTCTCTCTTCAACTGAAGAGCGAGTTATCACTACAGAATACAATGAGGGAAACAAACATCCCCTTTTAAAACAATCCCTTTGAAGCAATGTACAAAGCAGATCATGCCGTGCTGAGATCCACTTTGGTGATAGTTATTGTTCTTTAGTGTATTTCTCTCTCTCAAAAGCTGAGTGTTGTACAATTCAAAAAAGTGCAAATTGAAGTATAAAGGGGCTGATAAGGAGTGATTTATGGAGGGAAATTGGCAGAGTTCAGCACATTCACATCCTTTGAGGCAAAGATGCTGGATTTGATAGTTGCTGGTGATTTTTCATTGCTTTCTCCTCAACTGAAAATCTGTGTGAAGAGCAGGCTAAATAATTTACACATGGTTAATATTGAAGTAGCGAGTTATTCCTTCAAGGCCAGCATTTCCTGGCTTCTCTTTCATGCTCGAATGGGTTCCTCTGCACACACTGAGAAGCCTTCACAAAGCACGCAACCAGCGGTCTCAGCGCTGGAACCTTTTGAAACAACAAGGACACAACTCTTTCCCACAGCCTCAGCACATATTTCCTCACTCTTTCTTTCTCATTCATGACTACAGTAACTGGTCCCACCACTCATATTTGTAACTGTTTCTTTATGAGACACTCTCAATACAACAGGCAGAAAGCAGGGTTGGACTTCCTAATGCTTCCCAAGTGGTTTTACGTCATAATTACTGATTTCTATTAGATGTTTTAATATTTCATTTTGTTGGTTCAGTGTGAAAGGGTTTTCTTCTGGCCAGTCTTACCAGAAAGCTCTGTCAGTTTCAGCGATAGGACAATGATTAATGGCTTTAAACTGAAAGAGGGCACGTTTAGATTGGACACAGTGAATAACTCTCCACTGTGCAGGTGGTGAGGCACTGGAGCAGGTTGCCCAGAGAAGCTGTGGATGCTCTGTCACTGGCAGTGTTCAAGGCCAGGTTGGATGGATCTTACAGCAACGTGGTCTAGTGGAAGGTGTCCCTGCCCATGGCAGGGCGGTTGGAACTAGATGATCTTTTGGTCCATTCCAAGCCAAACCATTCTACTATTCTGTGAAAATAGTTCTTCCACTTGCTGTATTTGTGACAGTTATTAGCAGATAACTTTCAATTCCTGCATGAAAAGCTGCTGAAAAGTTGTGACACATCATTTGGATCATAATACAGATCTGATGAAGAGCTGTAAAGAACATATATTGCATCTGTTATGTGCACATGTGTTACGGATTTTAAGTACACAGCCACCAGCTAAGGCACATGTGTGCCTGCATGGACTCATGGGCACATTAAAGGTTATCTTTAACAGCCCAAAGGAAAAAAACCAAAACACGTCCATATGACCATTCTTTGAGCTGCCCCAAGCTGGTGTTTATGACATTTTAGTGACCTGTTTTAGTAAAGCAGATAGTTTTATATGACAAATAATTCTGTCGCATGGTTTGGAAACTCTTGCTGTACATCTTTTAAGTAGTCATAATCCTGATTTACAGAGAACGTGTTTTGGCCTGTACCAGCTTAATGTAGCAATACTAGTGTCTAATTTCTCCTGGGTGTAATTTTCATTGGCTATAGGAGAGAAGTAAATGCACAAAGAAATGAGTGAATCCATTCAACAAAAATGCATTGCACATGAATACTTTTACTGGCTGGAGATTTTTCTGCTAAGTCTAATTGGCCATGACATATTGTATTACAAATTTCCTTGATTTCAGCAGTTTTTATAGTTCTGTGAATCTCTATTTGCTTGAAGATTTTTCTCTTTTTTTTCTCTACTTCTTTTTTTCAAAGTAATTTTCCCTATTGGCTCTTAGTTATAACTTGTCTTCTAGTAGCATTCAACTGATGGTGCTTATTTACATGCCCGTGTCTGTAATCTGCTAAATACTAGGTGCACACACATGCACACAGAACCCACATGCCTGCACACATATAGAAAAGCAGAAATTATTCTACAAAAACTTGCATCCTGAGGAGATGTTTAGAGGGATCAACAAAATGTGCTGATTGTCTGCAATTCTGTCTGTAGTTCTATATCCGTAATTGGTTAAAATTCTATTATCTGCATTAGATATATACCTCTGTCTGCCCCTCAATTATTAATGACTTATTTGGCTCAGAGCCTTAGCAGGGAGAGCCTCTTCCTGCTACCTTCCTGCTAATGGCTTTCCTAGATGAGTTCTTACAGGTTGGACAATCCCTGGCTGTGCTTGTAGAGTGTAGGGCAAGCACTCACTGGCTTCATTCATAAAACAAATAAATTATCTGATATCTACTCAGGGTATTTCCTTGTTTATCCTTGCCATTGATTTTCAGTTTAATTATTTCGGTTGAACTGACTCCAGTTACTTCCCAAAGAAATTACATATTAAACTTGTCCCTTCTAGCTATTCCTAGTCTTTCTTGTGCAGATTCCCAGTCCCTGATGAGATATTGCCTTCTTCTTGTACAAACACTCCTATAAATTCACAATTTGCCATATCCGTGTGTGTATTTTCTTAATTCTCTGTGAATTGCTGGATTAAGTGTTCCCAACTTGCCTTTCTGCACAGTACTTTGGATAACCTATTTCTGATCAATCTGAGAAAAACTGGGAGGCAAATTTCTGAGATTTCTCCATAAGCTTTGGACGCTCCAGTTTTCTTTCTTCACCAGCTTTGGATATGTCCTTCAGGCTCAACTTTAAGGGCTCAAACATTAAACCCTGAGCTCCCCAGCATGAGTGCCTGCCAGTATGACCCAATAGGCTGTTCCAGAAACCTTTACAGGTGTTCCTGGTCATTTGGTTGGTAGCCTACGTGTGGTTCTATGAAAAAGAAAAGAGTCTGAGTGTAACAATACACAGTATTTTTAGGCAATCATCATATAAATGTCACTGAGATTAGCTCAGCTGATTACAGCATGATGCTAATAAAGCCAAGGTTGTGGGTTAAATCCCCATATGGGCCATTCACTTAGGAGCAGGATTCAAGGATCCTTGTGAGTCCCTTCCAACTCAGAATATTCTGTGAAAATAATTTTTTTTTAAAAAGTTATCTTTGTAACACTTTGTGCCTGTTATGGACAGCCTGCATGGCGACCACCACAGGAGGCAGGAGGTGAATTGGTACGGAGCCCTCACTGCTCAGTGAGCACCCCCAGGATTGTTCCTGGCATGCTGTTGAAACCGGGATCTGAAAGGAGCAGTGGAAAACCAGGATATGGCTGTGTAATTCTAGATTGTAATCGTAATCCATTTGCACAGGAGGATAGAGTTAATATTTCCTTGGCAAAGTTTTCTGCTATGTTCTTCATTCTGCGCATCTAAACAGTTTTTTGGCTCTCATGTTCAAATTACTTGGTGCAAATACGTTCCTTTTTCTAAGGTCTTTTTTGTGGTTAAAAAAATGTATAAATTAAATGTTTTAATTTAGAATGAAACTTTCTTGAATATACCTTGGTCCAAAAATGGGATTTTGAGCAAGACTTCCATGACATTTGCAAACAATTGGAATAGGAAGGAAAATAAGTATTTGTCTTCAACAAAATATTTCTAGTGAAAGACAGAAAAGTGACGTTTTTCTCAGAAATAATTCAGTGGAGATACAAGTTGAGATTTTGCAAACCTGGCTGTAAATGGGCCATGCCTTTGCAACGTAGAAAGAAGGCAAGCTCACAGATAAAAATTACATAATGAGGAAAAAAAGTTGCTCACTACTTGCAGTCCATTGTTGCGAAAGAATAATCATAGTCTTTCTAAGGAAATGTATGTTTTACAATTAAAATATACTTATTTTAAGTGTTATAGTGATTTAGCAGCACATCCAACTGTAATAAGCAGAAAATAGGAGGAAATTATCTGTCTTCTCATTGTTAGGAAGCCTTTCTTTCTGTATGTGAGAAGCTTGAGAAATTCTGGGGTGACTGCAGAGGACGGGTCATGTTTAGTATCCCATTCTGCTGCAGGCACCAGAGATTAGCTGACCTCCAAGGTCATGTCTGATATCCTCAATAAACTGGGGAAAGATGACCTGGCTGTGTAAAATGCTGTTAGTTATTGATATCTTCAGTTTTGGGGAACTTGGCATTCAAATAAAACAAATTGGTGGATGAGAATCAAGAGTGAAACAATATTGTGCAAAACATCATTTTCCAATCACTGAAATGCATCTTTTTATGCATGAAACCCTTCCCTGGGGTGGTGGTCAAGGAAGCAATTGTATGATAGCCTCTTTTTTTCAGACAGCTTGCTTTCTAGCCTGGTCAATTTTCCGTAGCAATCCATCACACTGAAGCACTGCTCCTCTGAGCCCCACAACACCACAGATAGCTATGGCAGCAGGGAACCCAATATGTAATTACTACAGTGACATCCTCCACCAAATTACATGAGCTGGTCACAAAGCAAGGTCACAGAAAATTTGTTATGTTCTTGCTGCCACATTAAAAGGAGCTCCAACGCCAGACACATTTTGCATTCTAAATCTTTAGCTCTGCATCTCCCTCTCAATCTTTTTTTTAGTCTTCCAAATTAAAGTAATATTTTAGCTATAGGGCTTTGAAATCAAGATTTTATTTGTTGCCTTTGAAAATATTAATGTACTTAAATGAGAAAAACACTGGGAGCTACAAAATCTGTCTGTTCCTGTACACACAAAAAGTACATGAAAGCCTTTCACACAATTAACTAGATTTATTGTTGCTATATGTTTTTTTTCTGGATAACAAAGAAAAGAGCAATCTAATAAGGGAATCAAACAAATGAGATGTTCTTTATGAAGAGAAGCTGGTAATGAGTACTTGAAGACTTCTGTTTTCCTTTTTTATACTGATACGAAACAGCAGGTGATTTCTTTTAACTGTGAAGAGTACAGTAAATTAATATTGCCAAAAGGCATTGAGGAAGACACATTCCACTACTAATAAAATATTGATAAACATGTGAGTTTTTTGTCACATTAAATATTCTTCATATCTGGTACCCTAGAAGAAAAGCTGAGTGCACAGCTTTTAATCTAACCACCATCTACTAATGAAAATCTCATTTCAAGGGATGAAAACAGTTGGGAGTAGAGGCAATTTTTAAAAGAAGCATATCCTTCTTCAGTTTTTATTCAGACTATAGGCCTGCTTGTTTAGGTGTGTGACTGTATATGAGCACACCATTTACAAGAATTCTGTGCACAAAAAACGCCAGCCTGTCAGGAAAAAAAAGGGTTTGAGCTTCAAAGGCAAATGAGTTCTTCACCATTTCATGGTAGTTTCCTTGTGTAAAGTGTGGCCTCAATCCTTATCCACTGTCTGCTTTTTAACTGTGTTATGTATTTGTAAGAAATAGCTGTAGCCAGCTCCAAATAAAAAGGCAGGAGAATTTCTCTTTATCACTGATCTTTTCATTATTTGCTGGAAGGACATTTCTCACTGACCCCTTTACAGGGACACCCCTTCAAAAAATCACATCAGAAGGCCTTGTGAGGGATGCTCAGAGAAGGAGGAACATGCAAATTGCAAACACCTGTAAAACATTTGGTTTGGGTGATGTATCATTCTCCCAAAGTGAGGGATTTGGTTTTGCAGTCCAGGTCACTGTCCAGTGTGGCAGTCAGTTGCCTTAACCATAAAATCATTGTCCTTTCTCACCCTTCACTCTCCTGCCCCATTGACTGACAGCCTCCCAGTAGCGTTGGCCAACCTCTCATCCAGTGGAGTGCTGGTAGACATGGGTTTTCCAGCATCTGCGGCAAAACCTTGGAGTTCTGCACAAGAACAATATGCTGCAAAGAGTTGTTTCTCACTGCTCAGCCTGGATTTATTCCCTGAGCATAATCCAGCCTGTGGGCTGAGGGAGGCAATGCTGCTGAAGTAAAGAAAAGCACTGAACCCTTTCAGCTAAAAATAAACAAAGAAATCTAATAAAGTGATGCAGGGAAAATATTCTAAGTTATTCAAGTGCATTTAGGTGATAGATTTTTGAAAATGGGATTTTCAATAGAAAATGTCCGCTCATCCTCAGCAGCAGTGCCATTTTGGCCTATATATCACTTTTCTAGTCGAGGTGCAGTTGGGGTGGAGATGTCCCTCTATCCCTCTGAGAGGCTGTCCCCCAGTATGGATGTAGCCATGCCTAGACACACACAATTTGGCCATGGCAGTGTCTCATAACCTCTTGCTCATCAATCATGGGGGTTACACTAGCATCACATCCTCTGGAGAGCTGCAAATGACTGCAGTGATAAAAAGAAAATTGAGAAAAATGTGCTTTCTCCCCAGACTGAGCTGGGCTTTGAGCAGGATGGCTTCCCTCTCTCTTTTCAGGGATCAAAGAGAGCCTGCCTACTTTGTAATCCACTGTATCTGCCGCCCTGAGAACGCAGACACACGTCGCTTTGTGATTCACAAAACACACAAAATTCAAGCTTGATTGCTTTTCTCTGTTTCTGTTTCTGTGGTGTGAAGCTCAGAAGAACGTCCCACAGGGAACCTGGCTTGATTCCTGGGTGCAGTTTGCATGTGGCATCTGGGACAAGTAGGCTTTCAAAGCCCAGCTCTTGCAGTGCAAGCACCGTATAGTGAGTACCCCACCAAGAGTCCCATGTGTTGAACTGGGCTGTTTTTCTCTGCATGGAAGATAGAAAAGGGTTTTCAGAGCATAATGAAACATCTGAAAGCTGAAAAAAACACATATGTTTAAAGAACACCTTTTCCTAGTAGTGCCTGAACCGTGAGTATTGACAAGTTTGAAATCCCTACTCAGGAAATATAATTTCTCTTGTCATACATTCCCTATCTGTACATCTTAGAGGTTTGGTTTTGTCACACATGAGTTATTTTCATGCTCAAAAATTTTTAAGAGATTTGTTCAAGATTATATAATAAATAATTGATTTGTCCCCTATACTGTATTTTTAATCTAGCTGTGTTTGGAGCACACTGAATACACATTTTGAAAAAGCAGCAATCATTTTAACCTACTGCTGAAAGTAGAATGAATCTCAGATTTTTGTGAACTGCATTTTCACTATCTTCAAGACAGCAGTGTTACATTCCAATAATGACCAGTCTCCCATAAGGCATTTCAGAAGAAAAAGTCAAGGACAACAGAAAGCAGTATTTCATCCCAAAGACTGGGAATGATATAGCCAGTCACTCTCACTGACTACAGACCTTTTATATTTCTCTTCCATTCTTTGAGGCTTGCCTTTCCCTTATTATCAGGGGTTACTCCATAGATCTTTTACTGGTAACCAGAGAGGGAATGAGACTTTATTGATTACACCCTTTTAAAGAAGCTGTGAGGAGAAAGAAGAAAAAGCCTGCAATTTCTTTTTTATTAGCTTTTGCCTGCTTTTTTAAAATAAAAATATTTTCCTGTTTCAGACAGAGAAAACAAAGGGAGCCCAATGGTATAATATATGGAGATCCTATAGGACTTCACGTAATACTAAAACTATAAACCTATCTTTGCTTTAATTAAACTACTAAAGCAGTTAATCTTTTAACTAGAAAAATCATTGCTCTTAGCTGAAAGAGTGGAAGGGAGTGGGCAAAGACCCCATGACCAGTTAAATCCCTCATCTTTAATTATTTAGTATGCCATAGTATTTATGTGAAGTTTAGAATATTTACATGTCTATGTGTCAGAGGACTTGTGAGCTATGGCAGTGTGCTGGGGGCTCAAGCACAGGACACAGCTCTCATGTCCCTTTTGTCTTGGCTTTCAGGCTCTGCTTCGTTGCATCCTTCTTCCAGAAGTACTTTCCTTTCTTGGTGGTATGGAATGCAAAGGTAGTTCAGGTTGCCATGGAAACCTTTGTTTTTACTTCAGTGGATAGTTTGATGGCTAAGATTTCCATCTTTAAAATTACATTAATTTTTCAAAGTGTAGTTATTTACATAAAGATATTTCTTCTGCAATGTTTGAACAGTTCAGTAGACATTGTAGAAATCTAATTCTGAGTAAGAGTTTCATGCATTTGGGGATAACAATTAAAGACAAACTACAGAAGGTGACCTGTATATCTTTTTATTCTTGATTGTTTGAAGGGCTACGTGTTGGTTACTCCATATATTTTCATAATTAGGTGGACACCCATAGATTTTCCTTCAGGCTGATGCCATCCCTTAGGGATGTGCTTACTGCCTTTAGAAATGACTCTTAGCCTGTTGGGGTGCCAGCAATGGAAATCTAGAGAATTTTGCCTGTCATCTCTTTTATATTTGTTACAGTTTTCAGAAACTGTTTTGAAAATCAAGCCGGTCTATAGTTTCTCAACAACAAGGCTCAAGTGAAATATTTTTAACAGTTTCAAGAGATGAAAAACTGACTTTTGGTAATTTCTCAGTGTTATGCTTTGTATGGTAGCAGCATGACCCATGTCCAAGTCATTAAGAGTAACAGAAACAAAATTACTGTGGCATTTTGGAAATGCAAAGATTAGATCTGAAGAGACACAAAATTCTAAATTCAAAGGACAACTAGTAAAAATTGTAATTCTTTTACATCCCATGACTATTTTTTATGAAAACTGAGTTTCATCTCTTCAATTGGAGAGAGGAAAGATACAAAAACTCAACATCCATAAAAAATAAGACCGACTTCTTAAATATCAGCAGTTTGTAATTAATAAGAGGTTCCATGCATATCTCCAATACTACTCATTTAGGTGGTACCCACCCATAAAGCAGTACTACCACGAAAAATTGTGAGAGTGAAAATATCATGGCTGCAGGGAAATAGGAAATGCAGTTAAGAGGAGTGAGATAGACAACTGAGTCACTAAGGTGTTTTTAGGGTTAATTCTGTGTGGACGCTCAAATCCTGCTCAGTGCATGGCTGGAGGGCATGAGCCATGTCAGCACAAAGTGGCTTTGCAAGCCTCTGTCATGGGTTTGACTGGGCACGCTGGTCTGGAAGGCCATGCCACTGTCAGACATATATTCATTGCACCTATGAAAAAGTGAACCCCTCCTCCAGTGCACCAAGCTGAGAATGCTCATTGGTATCACTTGCCAGTGTTTGTCTGGTCGGGAATGTCCTGCAGCATTGGATATTTCTGCAATGCATCCATCTGCATAGCTGGCACCACGTCTTGTTTGTGTGCCTTCCCCAGCTTTATGTGCACTCTCCCAGCTTGTGTTTGGAAGCCTAGGAGCAGGCTGTGTGCATCCCCAGGGAATGCATGAGTGCATGATCTGTGCTTGCTGTATTTCTAAGGCTCCCTGACTGCTTCTCATGTTAACCTAGTTTGAAGCAAATACTGAGTGTCAACATGAAACCGGTGACTTCCATGTCAAAAATCCACAAGGACAACATATAATCTCCAAATTCAGTTCTGGACTATAGACTGTGCTGTGAAAGTCAGAGGGTTTATGAAGTTTATTGAAAAATAAGGGCTCAAAATCCCTAATAATGTCCACAGACTGCTGTTGATATTGTGGAGGGGCATATGAGCTTTATTAACTTTTGCATGACAACAGCCCTGTGATCTTTCAGTCTTACCTTCTTCTCTGTCATCACGTGTTTACAAAATTGCCATGGGCATTCTTCCCCAAATCATTTTATGAGCCACCAGATGAAAGATTATTGCAGGAAAGACAATTAGGACAGAAGGATCTTGAATAGTTTATATGAGCCATGGACATCACTGATGGGATTTATTTATATTGCAAACAAATTGTCTTTACTTTCTGGAGTCTTAGTAAAACAGACTCAGAATTATTGCGCTGTTTGGGTTTAGATAAGCAGGTAACATTTTTTAAAAGCATAGTGGTATAATGGGTCCTACATTGAATTTTGCTGTAAGTGATCAAAAGTGAACAAATTAAATACTGTTTTCCAAAGGACTGAAATGTATTTAAATTTCAGAGAATTTTATTGAACCTAGTGTACATTCTTTTTCCTCCACTCTATAAGCACAGGATTTGGCTAAAAAATAATTGAATTATTGAATCAATGGCGATCTGATCTAAGAAACTACTCCTTCTCTTGTTCATGGCCTTGGATTCACTAGTTCATGTCCACTTAGATGCAAGAAGTGATTCATTTAGAATTGATAATTAAGGGAATGTTTTATAATCTTAGAGTAGACCTCTCTGGTGGGACAGACTGCACTGCTCTGCCAATAGCTATGATGTTAAGCATTGCCAATATATGCAGCTTGAATTATCTTGTACTTTTTAAGTTTCCAAATCTCCATGTGATTAATTTGATGCCCATGACTGAGGCTGGTGAGGGTAGGTGACCTCACTGTTGGCATCCACAGATCGCTACAGTGTTGGTTTGGTTTTGGGTATTTTTAGCAAAACTGTAAAAAATTGAAAGTATATCTGGAAGAACAGTGGCAAGGTGGCACAGAGTCCCTTAAAGTCCTGTGCATAAAACGTACAAGGGTGGCTGTGTGAGGTGGAAAGACTTCTGAATAATATTGCGGCATGCCAGACCGGTGCCCACATAGCACCGCCAGTCATGGATGGGGAGTTTTTAAAAGGTTTTCAGAGCCTGGCAGACACTAAGACTGAATTTGCTCTTTAAATATTGAAGGGTCAGAGCTAGGGATTTGCTGTGGTTAAATTGTGGTATTTTCTTGAATTTCATCAAATTCAGGAAACTGAATGAGGCTTTCTCAGCAATATACCAATATCAGAATTAATTGTGTAATTTTTTATAATTGCTTTGCTTATATGAGAAGAATGTTTAATTCAAATTATGTATTCTTGAGAGAATCCCCTGAGGCAGCTACTTGGAGAGACCTCCACCGAAGATAGTCAAAGTGCACAATACCACAGGAAATCAGAAGAATCTGTTCAATCACTGTGGTTTTTCAAGGGAGACTTAATAATTAAAAAAAAAATAGCATATTTACACATACAGGAAAAGCAGTGGAAATGGAGTCTTCTCATATAAGGTGGCAAAGACATTAAATGGAAGGAATTGTGTTAAAGTGGGGAAATTGTCAAAGCTACGATGGAAGATAACATTATCTTTGACAAAATTAGCAACAGGTGATTATTAACTCATAGGCTGTAATGCCCCTGACTACGTTGTTTTGTAAAACCACTTTCATTCTCCATTATCTATTCTAAGTGGATATTCCAAGTGGGTTCTAAGTCAGAATCCACCTTCTCAAACATCTATCTGATTCAACCCAGAAATAAAAATTACATTATTTATTTATTTATTTACTGCCCTAACTACATTGCTGGGGTTTTTCCAAATTTTATTACCTGGTGTCAGCTACTGACAGAGGTTCCCCATGTCCTCAGCACTCCTTGGGGCTCCACAGACAGCTTCTTCTCCCTCCCCTTCTCTGCTGTTGAAATGTGGGAATGACAAGTTCTCACATTGTGTTCTAAAAGCTATCAAACACTATTTAGTCAGAGGTCTGGCAGGCTGAGGCAAGAAATGTGATTTAAAGACAAAAGCAAAAATCCAGAAAATACCTCCTGGCTATGCAATCCCAGTTATACTGTGGAAGAGCACAAGTTTTTTGGGAGATGCTTGGCTGGTACCTGCTCCACACAGCTGCTCTTGAGCAGGGTGTGCCCAGCCCCTGGCAGCGATGACAGACGTTCAAAAGCAAAAATAATCCCTGGAGGTTTCGGGGCAGGATGAAGAACTGTGCAGGTGCCAGGACATATGAAACGATGTGGGTCACCAAGCTGATGGTAACAAAGGCCTGTCCCAGGAATCTGGTAGGGCCTGTTGGACTCCCTGCACAGGACAGGTTACACTGCTGGGGTCTGGGGATTCAAGAAGCCCCCGGACACATTTTTTTCTGAAACATGCAAAGTGTGCCCAGCATCTGAGTTGTCACTGAAATGCTCATACACAGCACCTCCAAATGCAGGTCCCATGTCAGGAGCATGAAAGGACCCCAAGACGAAACTGAAAGGGGAACAACACGTGGCAGGTCACAGTTTGAACTGGGGAAGCAAGGACAGGCTTGGAAAGTCTCAGACCTTGTAGTCCAGTCAGTTGTAAGACTTCCCTAATGTCTGCATGGAAACAAAGTGCTCTTACTTTTAGCTCCACCTGGGAATTATGTGTTTTGCTACAGATAAGTAGACTGTTGTAAAACAAATCCATCTTTGAATCCAGCATGCACAGAGGTTTTCTAGGATCTCAAATTTAAATAGCCATAGCATGTATTCCCCAGGCTTTATCAGATGTGAGCAGATCCAAAATCATTCTCATTTGCATGATTCTATGTTTTGTAAATGCAGATGCTATAAAGCATTGGTGTTTCTTAAAAATTAGGTGAGTTTTTTCTAGAAATGCATGATTCAGTGTTTCATAAGCTGAAATATTTGTGTATTTGTATTGTTACAAGGATACAAGCAGTACAAGGATATAAAAAGGCAAAATCTTTACAGGGAAAAGTAATATTATTTACTAGAATATAGGTCAGAATTGGGGGGAAAAATAAGCAAGGTTTCAGACACATGAGGTCTTCCTCAGAGCTGATATAGATGTCATAAGCTTTGAACTATATTTAAACTACTTTGAGCTTAAGTTGATTACCTTAATAGTTAGATGATGTAAAGGAAAAAAGTCCTTGGTACTTGATCTTGTTAGATAAGTGAGAGTTGAAAAAGGCATTAGTTCTTCTAGGACAAAGAAGGAAAATAATAACCAGCTGTGAAACAGCAAGGGTCCAGCTGGGAGTGAGCAAAATTGTTATGTGCCATAAAGTCACCTTCCTCTCCGAGTCCATAATTTTAAGTGTCCACTTGAGTTATGAATTTCAGTTCCTAGACTCAGCTTTTGAGGATATTTTTAAGACTTTTGTGGGGCCAGGGACTGAGAAGTCAGATATGGAGTGGCTATTCTGTGAAAACAGATTTCCCACTGACAACTGGGTATTTCTGTCCTCTGTCAATTATCTAGAGCATCCTCCTTCTAGTGTAGAGTGGCTCATTTTTGGGAGGGTATCCAGTGCATTGGGTAGAAGGAAGCAAATCCAGGGCTGTAGGATGCCCAGACCATTATGTTTCTGGTGTGAGAAGCAGTTACTGAAAGAGTCTGCATCATGCTGATGACACTAACAGATTTGAGGTCTAGGGGGTCTCTTACATGGTGCTGCATTTTGACCTTCAAGGCATTTTTTTCTGATGTTGACAAGTTGAGGGGGTTGCCTAATTGCCAAGAAAGGCAGTAGTACAAAAAATTAATGATCATCCCAACAGTTTGTTGATTTCCCCCCGCCCTCCTTTCCAGGATATTTAATGATGAACAGAGGTACATAACCATTGAGGTTTACATTTTGTATTCTGTTTTGTACGTACACTGTCCAAGCTCCTAAACACAAGTCTTTGTTGGGGATAGGAACACTTCTCTTCAGAAAATTTAGATTGTTGAGGTGCATGTTGCCAGTGTTCTCAGGGCACATCAGGGCTGATCTAACCTTGACTGGTTTGGTGTATTTGCAAAGCCTGTTGGATTTGTGGAGATTGGACTGCTGCTCTGTGGTGGCTGAAAATGTTTATATATTTGATGTTGTGGTAAAACTGACCCAGACGCAAAACCACATACATAGTTGGATGAGAAAGGAGCAGAAAGTGAATTTGGAACAGCTGCCTCACCTACAGTATTTGTAAATGACAATGCAAGAAAGTCTGAGAAGGAGCTGGGTAAGAGTCTTATTTCTCAAGTCCCACACCTTTTGGTCTCATTTATAAAAAGCTATGTTTGTTTTTTAACCTGTCCTTATAGTTCAGTCCTTTTTTTCTTTTCTTTCTAATCTTGGGGACAACTTCATTGTCCATGAGAGCTGTTTTGTTTGTGTGTCCCTTTGTTAAGCGAAAACCAGAAGTGAAGTGGATAAAGTTGAGATCAACATAGATGTCACTTCAGATTACGACTTTCAGCTCTGCCTGTAAGGTTGCACAAAGAATAAAAAGAAAGTTAAAATCGTTCGAAGATGGAATTGAGGGACCTATTTTGGCAAGGTCACATTTAAGGATAAATGCTCAAGAAAGAGAGTGTCCTGAATTTCAGCAATTTCTCATCTACTGTGATATGGGGCCAGACCTTCCACTGGTGCTGTCCTGTCAAAGACTACAGTGGCTCTTCAGTGATTTATCCCACCGGTGTCTGCCTACCCCTTAAATTTCAGCCCAGCTTCTGGTCTCCCAGAAAGAAGCATTTCCATTATATTTTTTTGGAAAACATTTGTTTCTTGCTTTCTCCAGCCGTGAACAGTTCACAAGAGGTACCACAGGTCCTGCTTCTGTATGGAGGTTTCTCAAAAATAGTGGTATCCTAATCAAAATTTCTCCTAACAATGATTCAATTAAACCTAGAGGTTATAACTGAAAAATAAGACATGATATTATTTTAAGTATCAGTTGATGGTCTCTCAATAGGACTGTGGTAGGCCATTTGAGAACAACTTAGACACACCAAAATTGGGAGGAAAGATTTATTATTGAGGAAAACCTCTGACTGAAATGAGCCAACTTCTGCCTGAAAAGTGTGCCCTGAAATTTAAATACATGTCAGCAGCAATACTAAATATAGCTACTGGCATTACTGTTAGTGTAAGCAGAGCTAGTAGGTATAAAACCAATATCATTTCTGCCACGGTGGGCTAACAGCCTTTCTCTAATTATTAATATTTTCAGTTGAGGGAATTTTGATATGATGAATTGCCTATTACTTGATAAGACACTTTGAATGCAATTTAAATTCAGTGTCAGTTCCACTTCAGTAATAGACCATATTTTCACCATTTTTAAAATTTACCTACTCAGTCCTATAGATTTACTATAAATTATGGCAGGAACAATAAAAATCCAGAAGCTAATCACATCCTGGACTATTGCTGCTGGCTAAAGCTGTGTTACTGGTCACAGCTTGCATGTTATATATAGGAGGAACTAACAGCAGTCATCGTGCCAAATATTCTCTATATAAAAAAAAAATATGTCTTTTGAAAATCATTTGTTTTACTCTGTAAAATGCTCCCTTTTGCATTATATCCAGATTATTGCACCTCATTCAGCCTCTGTTTTTGTGTAGATGCAGTGCTCACTAGCTATTATTTTAACAAATATATTCAAAAGTCTACAAGATCCATGTGGTTCATATGGGTCCAGTCTAGTCCATGAACTTCTGTTTAGTTTTTCTTTCCACCTCTGCAAAGGTTGTGATAATTTTTCCTGAAACATGTGAATTTAAATAAATTTTCTGATGTCTTCCACAGTTTACCAAAGGAGTTAAAATAATTCTCCTAGGAGAGTGACCGTGGAGAAAATCATGGTGTGGATATATGTTAATGTTTTCTAAGACTGTAAAGAGTAGTTGTATTTTGTTGTAGTAATGCAGGGGGAAGGGAATGGATTGGCTAAACAAGGGGTATGTTGTGGTCAAGTGAAAGAGTTGTTTATTCTCAGTGTAGCCTAAGACAGAAAAAGATGAGACTAGGCACTAGTACAAGTTTCCTTCATGCTTGTGTAGTTGATTAGTCATAGCGAGGCTGAAGAAGTGCTGCAGCACGGGATGAGACTCCCCAGGGATTTCTGTGTTATAATTGCAGTGGTAGCCCAAGAGGAGGAACAACTTCAGATAAAAGCTGCAATGTCAGGAAAAATAATGCTCTGGTTTTTGGAACATTTAAATTCTGTGTTTTTCTAATGCAGCTGTAGATTGTGTTATACCCGTGGCTGTGAAAGTTTCCTGAAGAAAGCAAGGACTGAGTGCAGTGAAGGGAGGCTGCTGCCAGGTTTCACTGCGAGCTGCAAACAGGAATAACCTGGTCCCAGGGGCCAGCAGCACCTGTCAGCCTCGGAGCAGCACTGCCTTTGAAGGAAAGCCCTAGGAGGATGTGAGGGTTGAGCATTTAACCTCACAGCTGGGAGGTTTTATTTGCCATCTGGCTGCACAATTTGGGCAGCATTCAGTTTGTCCTAAGGCAGGAAAACTCTGGGGAAAGAGCCACCCTGAGGTATTGCAGCACCAAGAGGGTTTTGTTGCCCCAAGGGCCAGGACCTGCTGCAGGGAGAGACAGACAGAGGAAGTGGACCAGGCTAGGCACGGAGTCAGGGAGGAGCCTTGTTGAACCTGGCTAGGGGAAGCAGGAGGGACAAGAAGCTCTATTTGCCCTGCTCAGCATCACTTGTGCCCTCTCCCTAGCCGTGGGGCAGGTCTGGTGGCTATCTATTGTCCCCAGCACGCTGGGGACTGACAAGCTTTGCACTGCATGTGCCTTGAGCACAGATGCTCTTTGAAAGGAGCCTGCTGGAAGGTGGAGTTTAGCTTTGAGGTGTGGGTATCTGCCAGCTCAGAGTCAACTCTGGTTCACTCACTGTCATCAAAGCAATGACTTTTTAATCTGTTCTAGACTAATTGAATAGAAAACACACTTTCTAAGCCTTAGACTACTTTCCCCAGCAGAAGATGACTCATTGTCTTACAATTTTAGGATTAGAGTGCAGTCAAAATTTTGATGTTGTATCCTTAAGAGGAATACACCTTGCTTTGGGACTGCACACCTTGCCTGTGCTCATTGAACAGGTGCCTGACTTGATGAAGGATTATGACTTGAACCTCATTTAATTCCAAAGACTTGGCTCACAGATAAATATACTTATTTGGCTGTGTGTTCTTTACTGTCTCTTTACAATTCTTTTTCACAGACAGACCATGTTCCTAATAACACCCATGCTTTAATTACAAACATGTATAACAGGCACACTGAGGAGCACAGTGCTGGTGTGAATCAAGTGCAATGTCTGAAGGTTTAATCACTTCATGGAGAAGCATTATTCCACTGTGAAGGTCAATCCAACCTATTAACATATTGTCAAGTGCAGGGCAGCAGTCTTGCTTTGACAGAATCCACAGCAAACTAGGGATTTGTTCGTGGCTCCCTCCCGGCACCGCTCTCCACACTTACCCATCCACTGACTCCACTGGCACTGCTCACTGTCAGCAAAGGAATCACAGCCAAGCCCTCAGAGAGGCAAGAGAAGCACACCAGTAGTGTCAGCAGCAGTGGGACAAGCTGTGCTGTCACAGAGGTGGCTGCCTGGGGTCTACCCAGGAGGACAGGAGGGGGAACAGACAGGGAAATGCTGCAAGTCCAGCTTGAGCAGCTGGAAGCGTGCTACCCTGCAAAGGAGGCGTGGATTTTTCCATAGCCACCCTCCCTGTTCCCTAGGAGCAGCTGTGGTGCTCAAACACCCCTGTGAGAAGCAGATGACTGCACAGGCTTGCAGCTCCAGGGCAGTGTGTGTGTCAGTGCAGCAGTGCTGGTGCTCTTGAGTCACCACGGCACCAGGCATTGCTGTGCGACCCGTGGCTGCCCTCCTTACCCCAGCACCTGCTGCCTCAGCAAGACATACCAGGTGTTGGAAAAAGTGGCTGCATTTAAGCCTGCAGCCTTGCACTTCAGCCTCAGGGGTCAGGAGACAGAATGGGATTTTAGGGGTGTTTGTCTAAGCAGCCGTTGCACCATTTTTTGCAGGAATGTGTTGCATTCACTGCTTCATGTGCACATACAGCCCCACAGCCTACTGGGCTGGGAGGGAACTGCAGAGCTGGGTTGGTACCAGGTTACACTGCCAGATGGTGACTGAGATGAGATTATATCCTAAGACCCTTTTGGAAGTCTTGCTCCTACCTTGTATTTGCTATGAGCTTTCCAGCCTCCTTGAAAAATAAATGTATGCTAGTTTTATGTTCCACTCCTGCTGTTTGGATGATGCTGAAGTGCTGTGGCAGGCAATGAACGGATGCTGGGTTCAGGAGGGCTAGCAGAAACTCCTGAGAAGATTTGCTTCCTTTGTTTCTCTGTTGTCACAACATTAGCTTTTGTCAGAAACCTGTTTGTTCCGAGGTTTTAGGTTGCTAAATATTGATGATGTCTACACAGACACTTACGGTGTTTCGAAGCGTCTGAGCTCCCTGCTCTGGAAGGATTGTCACTGCTTTGAACCTTGCACACAATGTGAGAAATCAAACAAGAGTGGAAGAGTCATGGCAACAAGTCACTAGACACAAAGGTGGTCGGATCAAAGAGAATGTCTCATCTACTTTCCTGCCTATAACCTCACATAAACACCTCGGTCTTAGATCCTGGCTGCACAGACATGTAAATTATTCAAACCAACAAATTAGATACTGTACGTGCCAGAAGAGGAAGACAGCTAACAACAAAAGTCTTAGCTCTGAGAATTGTTTGGGGCAATGGAAGAAAGGAAAGGCAGTAAAATATTTGGTAAAGATAAAACAGATATCAAGCTAAGCTGATACAGAGAAATAAAAAACACATATAACTATGTCCATAAGGACCCAAATGCTGTGCCAGAGTGAATCCCTGTTTCTGCAGAAGTTGAGGTTGACCTTTCTAGCACAGGATTTAATCTCCCAGCTTTTCACAGGTGTGATCTTTTGCTACTTTTGGAAAGGAGGATGAGGGAGTTAAATGCTTATGAGTCAGCAAATTGTGGCAAGTATGAGGCATATCCACCTGAATGTGAAGAAGAAACAAAGTTGTACCAGCTAGGCCAAGGGGACTGTGAGGAGATGTAGGAGGGGATGACACTATACGTATAGGAAGGTATTCATAGGATCAAAGGGAGTTCCAATAATTGATTAGTTAACTAATGAAACTCCAATTAACCCTGCTCTGCATTAGGCCCATGAGACACAAGGGTTTAGCCCGTTGCCTGCAGCAGTCAAGCAGTCAGCAAGGATTCCCCATGCACCCTGCCAGCCACCACTGCCTTCACTGCACAGCTGGCTGTGAGCTTGATTTTCGGGCACGTACCCAAATCTTTTCTCTCGGAAGTGGTAAAAGTGTCAGTGCAGCTTAATTCACCATGGATGATGACCTGAAGTGGCACAACAGTCCTGCCATAGGTGACTGATCAGTCCCTCAGGTCCAAGTGATGTTTAGATGTGAGGATTTTGCTAGAGATACAGTTGGAAAAGCCCCTGGGAATCAGAGGCAGACTGCAGCCCCTTGCCATGGCTGCAGACATTTGATGGCACCGTGGTGTTTCCTGCTCTCCAGTCATTGCAAGCAGTCCTTCAGCTGAATGAATAAATGTGGGTGCCTGCCTCAAGTACTGGGGCTCAGTGTTAAGGTGCCTGGGTGGCATATATCTAACATGGCTGGGATCAAATTAGATGGGCCAGAGGTCCATTCAGATCTTAAACATTTGCTCTGCAAATTAGGTTTAGGAAAAATGGTACATTAAAGGCCACAGAACTGAACTGCAAAGCAACATCTCCTGTTCATTTTTATTCTGTTTGTCATTCTGTCATCTTTAGATTTTAAAACTGGATGACATGGGCTTCTATTGCTTGTCTTGCTGGACTTTCTGAGTTTTGAGTCGAGTTGTCAGTCTCACCCTCCATCAGAGACATTTTAAGGTCTTATATTTAACTGCAAATTTGGTCTCTACTTTCTTCAATTCTAATTCACCAAAGCATATGATGACAATTTTTTCAGAACAATTGATTTCTGATTGCATGAAAAGATGAAAAGTGAAAATCAATCATTTACCCCAACTAACCTTTTAAATCAAATTGGGTTTCCCAATATAGTAGTCTTTTTCAGATCATGGTTTGCATATTGTCTGCTTTAAACAGTGCTTCTTGAATGGTCCTTATTTTAAAATAATCCACACTCCACTTGCAGTTTTGTAATGTGAAGCCTTTTTCTGCTGAAATTAGAGGTTAATGATTTTTTGGTTAAATTTAAAACATGCAGCCTGAGACTCATGCTAGTGAGAATATCATCACTAATATTATCACTTTGCAAAGAATGCTTCCCTTTTGGAAATTTTATTTTTTTTACTAAATGACCCAGTTTATTAAATGAAAGTTTGTTTTTCCTTTTAACAAAATGCATGACTTAAACTGTAAGTTTTTAAAGAATTGTTTAGGTTCCTGTGCTTCAGAAAATGTTATGCAATTCATGAGTTCAGTGTACAGTGACCTGAAATATTCTTTACTGTCACATCCTCACTGCAACATTAGCTACTTGCACCGTACATTTTGTGCAATGTAAGCATAAGCCTATGCCCTCAAACAAACACAAAGGGTCACACCAGATGTCCTGGACCTTCCAGTAATTTATATTTTTAATATCATATTCTTAATCAGTGCTTAATCATGAGTGCATAGATCTTAGATGACCTTGAATTACTTCCATTAAAAATAATACATAGTTTATTAGAGTACATCCACCTCAATGAAATATAAAGCAAACCAGTTAATTGTTGGCTACGGGTTTCCTGAAAGTAAACATCTGTGTGGAGGGAGAGCTGCCCTGTAAGTGGTTGGACAGAGAGAGAGGGAAAAGTATGAGCTCACATACTGTTAGGCACCAGAGGATCTGCGTGGGACAGGAGTCTTAATAAATATCCCAGCTGTGAGAAAATGTTGTGCTTTACTCCATCACTGCAGAAATAGAGATGCAGAAAAAACCCAGTTATCCTCTTCTTTGCTCACAAAATAGCATCTGTTGTAACTATAACCACAGTTGTGATAGCTTGAGTTTCACCTTACATATGGAAGCTTTCTTCTGGTAAGCTACAAGCTTCATTTTTTATTAATACTTATTTTATGCATTTCTCAGTTTGGGAGCAGAAAATACATATTCATTGAGACTACTATAAGAGGGAAAATTGCTTCTTTTATCTTTCAAAGATTAGATCCCCTCAGTCAATCAGATGATTGCAAATGCATGCTTTTTTGTTTATTTTTTAATCCCATAACATCCAATTAATTTAGTTTAATATCTTGCATCTAATCATACAATGTATCTTCCTCATGGGTGGAAAGTAATTTGTGCTTTACCAAAACATGAAAATAAGTGGCCAGTCATTTAATTCTACCTTTTTTTGTCCTAAAGCATCTGGTGCTGGTCAATGATTATATTCCTCCCAGCTGAGATACCAATCAAACTGGTCAGTCACAAGTGGCCTGCTCTGTACATTGTGCCTACTTTCATAGTTTTTGATTCATAGCTTCTTTCAGAGCTTCATTTTGCTTATTAAATATTTATAGTTAAGAGAACAGACTTTTTAAAGGAAATTGCTTGCTGTGATTTCACCTAATGGCTTCATGCTTTAAGAGAATTAATCCATGAAATATCTTAGATTTAGGGAAGATTGTCTCCTTAGGGTAAAGCTCAACTCTTGTGAATTGCATTTGATAACGTCAGGGACTTAGAAGCCTTGATAAAACTTCTGTTTCAGAAGCTTTCCGACATGGAACAAGCAGACCTTGTTTTGTCAGACAGAATAAGTGATGAAACGTTTTTTATTTTTACAGAGAGTAAATTCCTGTAAATTTCTTACATCAAGTTATGATATGCTGATATCCTCTGAAGATGTGACATTTTCTCTGAATCTATAGTACATATGTATGAATAAAAGTTAAGAGATCTACAACGCTAAACTTGTCAAAAAATTGTCCAGAATAAGTGGGTTCTCCATGTACTGTGACATCACAACTGTCCTAGTTTTTCTTACCCTGAAATGCACATATTACTGTTGCATTATTGCAGCTGCATACAAACCCAGATGGAGCATCAGGATGACCCACTGCAACAGATCCTATATTCTCTTGGAAATGTAGTAATTTGAAGGTCCAGTCTCAGGTTACAATCCAGCAGAGCAGTAAGGCAACACTTAATTGTCCCGTTTAAACAATTAACTTATTTGGGCACTTATATCTAAGCATGTGCTAAAGACCTAAGTACATCCTGAGCTGAAGGAGGTCCTTCTGATGCTGGATGGTGCTTAGTCAGCTCAGCTTCAAATAGTGGTATCAGCAGCACATATTTATTCTGTTTTATTGGCACTCAGCTGCGTTCTAGTTTCTTTGCTGCTTAGCAAAACAATGAAATCGAATATTACAATACTTCATGCATTGCTGGATCAAATGGTGTTTTACAGATGAATAGAGAGCTACGTTTTGTCATCTCTGCATTAATAGCATCATTATCATTGTTTTTATTACTATTGTCCATTGTGTTATTTTGCAAATGAGATATTAAATGTCTAAGCAGATTAGGTTTGAGATTCATCCATCCTAATTAGATCTCTCAAAGTTAGACTGCCTCAGTCTGCAGTACTCACCATAGGCTTCTTTTCTAATCAGCAAAGAGGAGCAGGCAGCTCTTGAAAATAATTCAGGTCTTCCTAGAAGAGAGGTTTTGGAGATGTCTCCTCTGCTGGCCATGAAGAGATGGTGGAGTCACTCATTCAAATTCTGGTAGTCAATTCTTTAGGGAAACATTTTTGGCAAGTTCATTGTGGTCACAAAAGTGTCAGTGGGAAATATGAAAACTGAATTCAAGTTTGACTTTCTTCATATCTATGCTTTGGTCCCCCTGCTGGTTCCTGGGTTTCAATATACTTCATTTCAGGACCCTGACTTGGTAACTTTTTGCTAATTCAGATTGGACATGAATGTCCAATGTCACAAAAGACCACAAAGGTGGTTATGAGGTGTCAGTGAGTGGTACTTTTCTGTTGGCAGCTTTAGAGATACCTGAACATAAATAATGTTGGGGAATCTTCGGCTGTTTGGTGCACATCTGCTCCAGATGACTACAGTTGGATTTATCAGTATCAAACATTTGTGAATTTTGTAATCCTTACTAAAATCCTAGTTCTGCAAACTAGTATGAGATGAAGCTTGGTGCTCTGGTGCTTTGTTTTGCCCTTGTTTGTGTGTTTCTCTTTGTTAAACTTAATTTTTCTAGTATGTAGAACCAGGAAGCAATCTTCTACTGCCTCCCTCATCCCCAGGGAAGGAGATGGTGGAGTTGCTAAAATGAGTTTCCTCTGTGGCAAAGTGATGGTGAAAAGCTGAATTTGGCGTTAGGGGTTTCTCTTACTGGACTGTGAGAAAACCACTGTCCCCCAAAGCCCCTTTATATCATGACTTGCAATGTTTAAAAGTTGATCTTAACTGTTTGAGTCATATTTACAGCTAGTCACTTATGCCTTAGTATGGAGTCCCATCATGGCATTACCAAAATCTTGGATCTGTCTCCTGACTCTTGGCTCCTCTCTGGGCAGGTTTTTAATTTCAGCACTTTTTCATTAGCCCAGGAATAGCTGAAAATGGGGAAATCAGTGGAGGTCTCCTCTTCTGTCTCCTTTTCTTCTTCTTGCTCCTGTTTCCAGGATCACAGGGAAATGCTCCCTTTAGATGTAATATGATGTTAAAAGCAAAGGAGATCTTTGTGCATTTTCATGGAATCACAAAATCATCGAGGGTGGAAGAGACCTTGAAGAGACCTCCAACCATCAATCCAGCATAATCACCCCTAAAATATATTCCCAAGTGCCACATCAAATGCTTCTTGAACACTTCCAGAAATGGTGACTCCATCAACCTCCTGAGTAACTTATTCCAATGCCCAACTACTCTTTCAGTGTAAATTTTTTTCTAATACCTAATCTGAACCTCCCCTGGCACAATTTAAGGCCATTTCCTCTCATCCTTTCACTTGAGACATGTCAGAAGTGACTGACCCCACTTCACTACATCCTCCTTTCAGGTAGTTATGATTTTGCTCAGATCCTCCTAAGATGTGGGACAAGTGAAGGGAAATGTCACCTGGCAACTAACCTGTGCAGGGACAAGGGCAGCACTGCCCACAGATGTATGGGGCAAAAGAAGTTCAGCATTCTCATCATAACCTCCCTCCTTGCACTGCTGCCCTTCCCACAAACTACATTATAGGTGACGTTTGTATTTTATGGTGTTGCTACACACGTTGTTGTTCTAGTCTGAGGCTTTGATGATTGTGCAGCAGCGGAATGAAACATGTAGCTTTTTTGACAGTATTGATTTCCAAAAATAAAAGCCAGTCACTGACCATGGCAACATGCTTTTTCCTTCACTGCAGCGTGCTGCACTGGGCCATGGTCTCAGTTCTTGCCAGGATCATCTCGTGCTGGAATACAGGGAAGCTCTGAGTAAATGAGCAAAGCTGTAACTGTGTCATGGTTGAACCCTAGTCAGAAACTAAGCCCCACGCAGCTGCTCACTCGCTCCCACCAGCAGGATGGGGGAGAGAATCAGAAGGGTAGAAGTGAGAAAACTCATGGGTTGACATAAAGACAGTTTAATAGGGAAAGAAAAAAACCACACATGCAAGCAAAGCAGGAAAACCAAGGAGTTAGTTCACTGCTTTCCCATGGCAGGTGTTCAGCCATTCTCAGGAGAGCAGGGCCCCATCACATGTAATGGTGACTTGGGAAGTTAATCTCTCCAGTCACTCCCTCTTCCTTCTGCTGAGGCTTTATATACTGAGCATGATGTCATGTGGTCTTGCATATCCCCTTGGTCCATCGGGGTCATCTGTCCTGGCTGTGTCCCCTCCCAACTCCTTGTGCACCCCCAGCCCATTCACGGGCAGGGCAATGCAAGCAGAAAAAGCCTCAATGCTGTGTAAGTGCTGCTCAGCGACAACTGAAGCATCCCTGTGCTTTCAACACCATTTCCAGCACAAATCCGAAACACAGCCGAAGAAAATTAACTTTACCCCAGCCAAAACCAGCACAGTCAGGCTGATTATTTCCTGGATCACTGGATCAGAGAGATTGAACAGATTAATATGTTTTGGTTTATTTCCAGAGAAATTATTTTCTTTTAACCCTGTTGTTCATATCTGGCAGCTGATATCAGTTCAATGAATGACTCCTGTTTTCTTTGAAAAATTATGAATTCAGAGTGTACCTTGTAACCAAAGAACCATTTTCAACATATTTGTAGAACACTCCCACTCCATCAAATGCTGAATTCAATTTCACTGGAAACAGTTCATCCTCTAGCATTTTTGCCATGTTTATTATTTTCTTATTCCATTATCTAGGGTAAGCAGGCTGAAGAATTTTCATCTAAATATATTCCCGATGATATGAGTAATTGCTTTGACGAAATTGCAAAAACACAGGCAGAAGAAAGTAGTAAAGCCAGGAGTTGAGTACCCAGCAGGCAAACAAGTAGCCCTTTGTCTGTTCCTCCACCTCAAGTAAACGAAGATGTCGATGCTAACTTCCCTGGTGCTTGGCGCGGCGCGTGGGAAGCGGCGATCCCGGGGGATGCGCGGCGGGCTTGGCTCGGGCCGCGTTGCAGGAGCGGCGCTGCCCTCCCGTGGCCGCGGCCGCCAATCGCTGCCGGGGCTCCCCGGGCCTGCCTGGGCACCCGCGGTTTGCAAACGCCCACCGTGCCTAGGAAAGGGAAAATCGATGGCAAAATGTATCCAAAAGGAATACGAGGCTGAGCCTGAATTCAACTGCCTTTACAATTTTTTTTTTTTTTTTTCCCCCGAGGCAAAGGCTTGCAATAAAACTCCCGGAGTTAATTCCTGATGAGCATCGATACGTGTGAGTCAAAAAGGACTTTGGGATCTCAAGAAATGCATTCTCTGCAACTCCGTATATCCAGATGATTTGTGTGGTTTTGCTTAGGTTGGTTGGCTCCCAGGCCATTTCCAATGCAAAGCTCTGTTTTTCTTCTCCGTGACTGAAGTCTGTGTAACAGGGCTCAGTGAGGAAAGCTCATGACTCATCCCGTACACTCAGGACCCCTCCACAACACACATATGCCTTCACACCAAGAGAGCTGAAGAAGAGAAAGGATGGAAGAAAGTCAGGGGAGACCACCCACCCTCCCTCTATCCAAAGCCTTTCCTGGTCATTTAGGCTTAGTCTTTATATTGGACTTGCTCCAGCTGTCTGGGAGCCAAGCACCTTTCTCAGAGAAGAAAGTGCACGGGGATCCAAACGTGGGTAGAGGCTGACTGTGTACATCAAATACTTCTGCATGATGTGTGAATTGACTGTACGCTTTGGCAGAGATCTGTGTGCTCCCCTAGATGCCATTTAGCTACTCCTTTGGGGTATTCCTCGATGATTTGTTCTCCAAAGCAGGCTTTTCACTTTCTGAGGAACCAGCACCAGCGTGTGCTCCGAACTGAGGCATTTGTGCTGACTCCAGTGTCAGGAAAACACATTCCCAGTTGAAAGGTGGGAAGTAGGAAGGTGAGGAGGCAGCGGGGCCAGGGAAGGGCGAGCTCTGGGGCTGGGCAGCAGCAGGCAGGGTGGCAGGCAGAGCAGTACCATGCTCCTCATGCAGCTGAGCTGCCCAGTGGGGCTTGTGCAGGTGCCAGCCTGCCTCCATTTTCAGCATATTCTGTGGAACACAGTTGTCTGTGTTTGCCTCATCATCAGAGGCATGCCGATTGTACACTGAAATGGCAAAATGTTCAGAAATGCAAAAATGTGGCTACAGAGCAAAAAGGGAGGGACTAAAATGTGGCACTGCTGTGGTGAGTGCTAAAAGGTTCCATGGGCACAAGGAAAGACTAGACAAGCCTGTAGAAGTGAAAGCCCTCTGTGGCTCTGCACACAGAAAGCACTTCTGAGGCTGGAAAAGACATGGGAGGAGAAGAGGTTCACTCTCTTTTGCTCTGTTTCTGTGTTCTTTCTTTTTTTCTCAGTCTCTGCTGCCGATCACCAGTTAAGACAGAAAACTGGGTTAACTGGGTGTGTTGTCTGCCAATAGGGCTGATGTTTTGTTCTCGAGTGATCTCCCCAAAGCCGGGGCTTGATGTTCTGAAGAGATTCAATTATCTATTGTTGCTCTGCACCCATTCTGCAGGGGTGAAAAAGAAGCACAACCAGTTTCAGCCTCATTGTGCTGAGGGCTGTACAAACCCAAGAGCTCTCACAGTTCAGCTTTGTTTCTTACTGAGGTGTTTGCTACCTTTGAGTGCTCCTATTTAAAACTATGACATTGATACACCTACACAGTTTTCAAAGAACTGTTGTTGTCACAGTTGTTGCTAGATATCAGCTATCTCTGTAATTGTGACTCTTTTCTATCTCTGTTTCATGCTGTGCCTCTGAATTGTTTAGAGGCAACCTGAATTATTTCCAAGGCCTGCTAGGGAGGCCTATTCTAGGTACATAAAAGAGCTTATGTAGACTGTTGTATTTGCAAAACCACTTGAAGTGTAAGTCTATATGTTTACATAAAGGGAAGCAGTAAATAAAGAGAACTTTCATCTTGAAGGTTAGCAGTTGTCAGATGTTGAGTTTGCATTAAATATAGTCTGGTAGTACTTATGCATGTAATTAATAGGTGACATGCTGTCTTATCTGATCTGGGTGGTGGGAAGGACAGTGACTGTGGACCAGGGAGTCTCTGCTTGTGTGGCTGCTTGGCTAAACCATGGCCGTGTTGCACCCCACAGTAACCAGCCTGTGGCTGTAACCCTTGCCAGGTGACAAGGCTCCTCATGGGGCTTTCTACCCCTGTGCAGCTCAGAAACCCCATGTGCTGTAGGTGTCCACCTACAGCCATCCCTGCTGCAGGCGGCTGGGATATTGTCTTGCTCCACTGCACACCCAGTGGTGATTTCCCAATACCAAGGGATCCAGCTGCTCTCCATCCACTTGGAACTTTGGAAAGGCCCAGGAAGGAGAACCTGTCAGCAGGTCTTCCTCATCCCTTACTGGACTTTCTTCTGCTTCTAAGGAGCAAATGGAAAACATAACCCCGTACGAGTTCCTCGTATGCAGATGTGTGTTTGTTTATGTGTAACGTGGGATGCTGGGTGGTCCCGGTTTTGTGAAGGGAGCCCCTAGGGAGTCCAGACCTTGAGGCTCAAGTAATCCAACTGAGAGACTTGCTTTTACCTTCTGAAAAACAGTCAGGCTTTCAGAAGTGATTGTTCCATCGCATAAAGAGTCTTACAACAACTTTGACAGATACAATGGAGGCTGACTTTGGGTCATAATCACATTGAAGGCAATCATAAGGCTTTAAATTAATAAGACATGTATTAAGCATAGCCTGAAAGTACTCCCACTTCACTAATCCACTCAGAGTCATAGCTTTTGAAGGAATCATGTAGCATTTCAGTTAATAATGTATTTCTTAAAAATAGTTCTTTTAATAGCAAATGTATGACAGCTGAACTTATTGTCCAGCCTTCTAATTTAAGACTGTATTCCTGCTTAAATTGGAGTTTCTGTATAGCATTAGGAGGCTTCCCACAGCTTACCAGTCAGAAAGCCCAGATCCATGCTTCCTTTCCAGTATCAGTGCAGTCCTTTTGACAGACACAAGGAAGGGCTTTTCCTCCTTCCCTTGGGTCCCAAAAGCCACCCTTGTTGCTCCAGGTAATGTTTCATTTTTAAATGTGATCACAGTGATTCAAATGTTGGGGGTTTCTCTCTCAATTTAGTTTTCTTTCATGATTTCCCGAGTAAACAAAATCTATGTAATTCAGTAGGATTAGTCCTGGATTAATTCTCCATCTCTCCTGCATTTTGAACCGCTCTGAGGGGAGGAGCCACTCCAGATTCTACAGGTTTCATAGAATCAGCAGCTTGCTAAAGACCAAAGATCCAAATTAGGGCTTTCCATTAAGAAAATTACTATCTTGTGGTCTCAGTGGTGCAGAGCCTTTCTGGCCTTCTGGAATAAAACTTGCCGCAACACCAGAGCCTGAATAGCAATTAGAGGCTTTGGCAGGGCAACGAGGGTTCTCTGTGTCATTTATGAGGCCTTTTCAGAAAGGAAACACTGAAACTGCAGACACAAGGAGGATCCCACAGGTAGGGGCTCATGTTGTAGCTGATAGGGAGCTGGAAGTGTTGTTCTGGGAATAACTGGCACTTGGGTGTGCTGCCATCATCAGTGCAGTGGAGAAGTATAAAGCACACAGCACAAAAATTCAAAGGAGACCAGATTACATTAGTCCTCCTATTCACAGAGCAGACTGTTGAAAAAATAAGTAGATGGGCAGAAGTTGGCGATGATACTGGCATTGTTAAATCGGGATGGTCTTCCAGACCGCCCAAAGCGCAAAGAGTTTTTTGATTTGTTGCAACTCCCTGCATTCTGCTAACAAGAACAAGAAGGTGAAATACTGTTGAGGAACCACCAGCACCACCCCCAATTTATCTAATTTAGAGGTTTTTCAGCAAAATATGTTACATTTCCAAACTCACAGGAACCCTTTTTTAAACATTTTTTTCCTAAATTTTAGAGAACACAAAGGGGATAAGAACCCTGTCTGGGGTGTCGCAGTTAAAATTTCATTATGGATTTGAACAAAATCACAAACCTTCCAGAGGAAGCCAGCCATATCTGGTGTGTTGATTAATCTGAAAAAGTCCTTATTGTTTTTCAGGCTTTCCATTGTCTTTTCATTGTATAAACAAGAAAACAAAACCAAAACAACTCCAAAGGGAGTTCATGAAAATGTGTCATATAAAACCAGAAGAAAAATTTGTTACCACTCAGAAAAGATGAAGCTGTTTGTTTTTTTCCCAGCTACCGAGAAGCCACTGACTGTTTTTTGAGGTTGGGATTCTGATGGAGTGGATCTTAATTTCTAATAATGGCTATGCTTCACTTAGGAGACATATGACCTGTAATATAAAATATTATGTCCATGTGTGTCTTGTGGGGCTAGTACTGTTTCTTCCTCTTCTGTCCACCAGGACCCCCAAGTCTTTCTCGTCAGGGCTGTTCTCCATAAGTTATTGCCCTATTTTCTAATTTTGATGTAGTAAAGAATAATATCCTTTCTGCAAAGAGCCTCAGCAGTATTTTCCACTCCCTCCTTCATCTATGGCACTTTGGAAATTTGGAAGGAGACAGATGGGTTTGGTGCATTGTCTTGTTTCCCAGATCCTAAGGAGTTTACAAACAATATACATGCAGTTTTAACCAAAACTGGCCTTTATGCAGAACAGTAAACCTGTTCTGTCTCCTCCAAGAGGCTCCTTCTTTGTCTTCAGTATCAGTGCTCTAAAGCTCTAACACCACCCACATGTTTAAATGTCAGTGACTAGGACTCAAGTCTCCTGAGGTATGTGTTCATGTTTAACTGAGAGAAGGAGGAGCTTTTTAAACACTCCTTAGAGCAAATGCACCTTTAACCTCCATGTCATCACGGTAGTGTGGTGTGATATCACAGCTCATGTCATTTCAAAAAAGCCCAGGATATTTCATTAAGAGGAAGATCTTGGAGATGCTCTCAGGCTACATACAAGTGCTGAAGAAGGAGTTTAAAAAAAAAAAAAAATGAAGGCATAGTGTAATTTTTTTATTATTCATATTAGTGTAATTCTTTTACACTAATACTGACTGAGATTTTTACATAACCACTTGCCTTCAGGATTCAGGAATATAAAAGAAGCACCAAGGGCCATGTGAGGGTCCTGTCAGATTCTACCACCGTGGAGGAGAAGGAAACTCTGCAGCACCAGCAAAACAACTCAAAGGAAGATCTACTACTTAGACTCTCCTGAGGCCTCTGCCATTTGTTAGCAGGTCTAAGAGCCATACAACTCCTCCTCCAGAGTACGGGGCTTTGGAGGCCTTTTCCTAAAACTGAAATACTATGGAAATCACTTGAATTACAATCTTCCAGTAGACAACACTTTTGTTTAATATTTTTGCACTTGTACTATACATGTAAAGTTAATTAAATGTGTCTGATATACAAAAGGATATTACTTGTGTTGCTATAAAATGCTACAGATCATACTCCTAACTGTACTTTGTGCCTCTTTAAAATAATTTGCATTCATTCACATCCCTACCCACTCCCCACGTACACAAACCTGTTCTCGATCCTGTTGATAATTCTAGGTGTCTTGAAAAAATACTTGGATTTAAAATGGTAAAAAATGAGAAACTGTGCTTTGCTCAATAACCCTTATACTACATGTATGAGTAAAAGGCTTTTATTTAAGTAGTCCCTTACAAGTCTTAAATACAGAACAATTCATACAGAGGTGAAGTTAATAGGATATTTTTCATTAATCCTGCAGTTCCATTTCCACATGCCAGAGATGGGCAAGTGAATTTGTCTTCAAAGGTCCTGTTAAAGAAAAAGAGCAATGGCAAGGGTACAGGTAATTACTGCTCTTTGTGATGTCAGGACCTTGCTTTTTAAAAGCAGTGGATTTAGAGGCACAATCTTGTCCAACACAGCAGTGTTATCAGGTGTCCCAGCCAGGCCAGGAGCAATCCACACAGTGGATTATATTGTGCCAAAAGGGATGTTGCATTCATCCAGTCATGGATCCAGCCTGGCAGCAACTTGCCCACTAATGCAGAAGACCAGGAACAGATTCATTACTTTTTTATAACTTGTTTAATTTCAATGACACCATGATGTAATGTGCTGACATGGGAAAACATGGCACCTGCCCACAAAAGCCACTCAGAGAAGGCTCCCTGGTGCCAGAGCATGTGGCAAGATCACTGGGGTGCCACAGTCAGATGGGGAATTCCATGCCTGGCTGCCCAGGCTGTGTTTGCCCTCTGAAGAGTAGATTTTCTGAGTAATCAGACTGGTATCTTTCACATTTACGAACTCAGCAAGAAATACATATCTAGAGCATAAATGGTATTATAAAACCATAATTTATATTTAAACTGTCTGACCAAATAGTGGTGTATAGTCCTTACTTTAATCCTGGCACTGAAATTTGGGGGCCTTATTGATTATTCCCTTATCATGGAATCACAAAATATCCCATGTTGGAAGGAAATCTGTAGATCATCTGGTCCAACATTCTGTGGAAAAGGGAGCCTAGATGAGATTACCTAGCACCCTGTCCAGTCACATCTTGAAAAACTTTAGTGATGGGGACTCTACCACATCCCTGGGGAGGTTGTTCTAGTGACTGATTGTTCTTATTGCAAAAAAAAATTCTCCTTATGTTGAGATGAAACCTCTCCCGGTGCAGCTTGCACCTTCTTGTTGTCTTCATGTGGCTCCTTGTGAAGTGAGAGCCTCTGTCCTCTCTGTAGGAACCCTTCAAAGACTTGAATCCAGTGATTGGGCCCCCCCTGAGCCTTCCCTTCTAAAGCAGATAAGAGCTAACTCCTTCAGTCTCTCCTCATAGGGCAGGTTCTAGAGCCCTTGATCATTTTCATGGACCGCCTGTGAAACTTCTCCATTTTTTCCATTTTGTTTTTGATCTAGAGGACCAGAGCTGGAGAGTCTGGAGTATTCCATGGCTCGCTTTCTCTTACAGAAAATAAAACTCCATTTTCTCTTCTTCCCTTTGTATCATTCTGAAAGAGTTTGTAGCCATCCCCTGTGGTTTCCTAGTCCTGAGAATTTTCCCACCAAGTTTCTGTAAATCCTATCACAGCATAAATGTCAGAGTGGTCACAGAATTCCAGTTCCTTCTGGAATGTTGCACAGACTCTGTGTGTGTACTTAACTTTGGAAAGACTTGGGGAGCATTCCACAGTACTCTGGTAGGTGCTCTGGCTGTGCCTGTGGAGATCAATTGTGTGATTGCTCCAGTGAAATGGTCTTACATTTTGTTTCTTATCAGTAGCATTTATTGCAATGAAGAGAAGCCACTCAGTTTCATTCTGCAACTGCCAGTCAGATACATTCAAGTATGAAGGGGAAAAAACTCGTAAAAGGATCAAATGAACACAAGTTTTGATACTTTACCAAGTAGAAAAGTTAAATGACTTGTTCTACAAAGTCACTGCCATTTTTTAAGAATCTACCTCGTCTATTTAACCTTTGTGGTTTTCAATGGAATTTTAATTTTATATATTTTTAAAGAGCTTTCATTTTGTGAAATAAATGCAATTAAATATTTGTTCCCTGCAAAATGTTATGGGTCAACTGGCATAGATTACTTTGGTTCATAGAAATATAATTGTAGCTAAAACACTTTGCAAAACTTATTTAGTTGGATCACCAGGTCACAGCATTTAGTATTGCTAGTTGTAAGATTAGCGTATTGTAAAATAATTGAATTTTGCCCAAAATCATCTACTAAAGGCACTGGTTTTAGTAAACATGAGATAAGGAAAATTTTTAACAGTTACATCATTAAAAATTTATGTTTATTCTCCATGGATAATGCCATTTATAATAGAAGCCTTGCTTGTGAAGAGAAGTTGCTTGAAAATAGAAGTTTTGCTTGTGTTTCTCTCTCCTGGTGGTTTTGAATTGCAGTTTTATACCCAGGCTCCTCATAGCTGACAATATTTATTAGAAAAAACACCTTAGTTTGATTGAACAGGTTAAGATGTTTTTTGAGGAAGACATTTAATCAGCAGAACTCTGCCAGTCAAACTTATTTTTGGAGTCTTAAAATATACAATGTAGCCAGTGCATGTGTTAAAAATAAAGTTTTCCACTGAAAAATGTTTCCTGACTGTTGAAACTCTGGACTCCACAAATAATTTTTTTCCAGATTTCTATTTTGTTATAGGTTTGGGGTGTTTTTTTTCTGTATGACATCCAAAATAGCCACAAAACACAGATCTAGGCAGGAGTCAGCCCAGAGCAGCAATATACATGTTGTGCATTACTTACACAGGAGTTTGTGAAAATTAACTGGGAAAAGCAGGTTCTCGTGTTTTTTCTTGAGCAGCAGGTTGTCCAAGAGGATGAACATGATGTGAGCACAGCAAAAGGCTGCTCTGAACAGCTTAGAAAACTCCCTGCCTATTTCCAAAGCAGAGATTTGGTGCCTATCATCTCCTTTCTCCTCCAACTAAAGCACTGTTCAGCATTCATGGGAGGTTCTGCTCAGCTGCTTGCATCCTTCATACTCTGAAATGGAGACATCTGTGGGTTTGAAACTCCTCCAGGGCTGAGATGGTGATTAAGAATAAGCACAGTGAGTTAAATTTGAATGTGAAATGAAATAGGAGTTAAGTTCCTAAGCAGCTTTGAGGATCTGTGCCTGAGCTTACAAAATGCAATTAATTAGTGACTAACTGGGGACTCTCTAAGGCTCTTCCATCCTTGAGGTTTCAGTATGACATCTCCCCTCCTTAGCCTGTGTCACATGCTCCAGAGTCATCATTATGCCACGTAAGGAGCCAGACACATTTACCAGCTCTTTGATCTAGCATAATTCCATGTAAACCATAGGACACACGTCACTGTGGGTTTGGCAGGGAAGGAGCAGGACTGAATGCCACCAGGCCTTAAGCACTGACAATTGTTAGGGCATTGCTTAGCCTCTCCTGGTCTGTTGAGCTGTGGCAACCAGCATGGATTGCTAAAGCTGGTGGAAATTCATTATTGCTACTGGAATGTCATTAACACTCTTCCCAAGGATTATATATACCTTTAAGTGTCAAAATACTCCAAGCCAGTGTTCAAGCAAATTAAAAGCAGAGATTCCAGGGAAGAGACATTTATTGATGAGAAAATGCTATGGGGGCCAACAGATGTCACTCCTTATAATAAGGCATGTGGCTCTAATTTGGCACTTCTTGCCATCAGGAGGAACCTCTTGCAGAGCAGATGTCACTTCTAATCCTGTCTTTCATGGGTGCCTGTGCCCTGTAGGAATTGGTATGCCAGTTCAGAAGCAGGCTCAGTGCCATGAAAGCAGATGGTCATGAGCACAAGTCATGCTACAAAACTGGTGCTTCTTAGAAGTGTGGGTGCTGAGACTGAAAGACTACCCAGGAACACCAAAATCTTCCTATGCAGGAAAATTCCCCCTAAGTAGGCTGATACATGCCATTACTGCTTTAGTGGTGTAGAAAATGGATGTTATCTGTATCTTCTTTCTGGTTATTTTAACTTTTGGGCAGCCTCTGGTGATGCCAGGGGTCATCCTGGCAGCTGAGGTCATTGGATCATATATGTGTCTTTGGCAAAAATGCCATCAATTCTTGGCATTTCTTTGAGAGCTCCACACTGCCTGGGAATTTTGTGGTGTAGAAGACTACCCTGCTGGGCAACAACAGGGAGAAGTGGCCCTTGGATCTGTATTCATCCATCTCCTCTGTAAGACAGTGCATGACTGTGTCAGACAACACCTGAAGTAAATCTGTGCTCCTGTTTTTCTTCACAAGCTTTTTGCTTGGTATAGAGAGTAGTCTTTTGCCTAAAACATTCAGCCTAAGTCAAAATTTTGTTGCACCACAGACAAACGCCTAAGCTGCCTTCACTGAGATCAAATATCATTTTTCTTACAAATTCAGCCTTCGATAACAATTAATTTCAGTAAATTTACTGAACACAGGATGCAGAAAACCTGTTGCTTGGATATAGCTACTTATTTACTCTCCCAAAATGAACCTTAGAGGAATTTAAATGTTTAACTGATACGTAATATGTTCTTAACTTGTGTGAGCAAGAAGAGCTTTCAAAATATTATGAGTACATACTTGCCTTCAAGTGTATCTCAGGTTTTAAAAACCAGCCCTTGCTATAGCTGATTGATATGCTTCAGTAATTACAGAGTAAGATCAGGTTACTCTGATCTGATCTGTTAGAAATCTTGATCCATATGTCTAGGAGAAGCTTACAGCAGATATGTTTTTTCTCTTCTCAGTTAGAGAAGCAAACATTTCCCCAGTATATAATTCTATTGTGTCAGCTCCTCTGAGTACCACAAGAGACACTTCAGTGGAGTACTCCTGATGTGGGATGTCTCTTGTCACTGTGATCAGAGTCATACACTGAATGATGAAGGTTTGCAGGGAAGATTTGGTCATGAATGACCTTTGATGGCTCAGCTCCAAGTAGTGCCAGGAGATTCCCCTTTCAGAAGGTAGGTACACAGTGAAGTCTGAGGCCCATTTTGAAATATCTGTGCAGCCCAGGTATCTTTGGCAAGATTCCAAAAAACTTATATTATCTCTTCTGACAAATATTACAATTGATCTGCAAAATACTGTGCTGTCTTCACTCCATGTCCTATGGGGTTTTAATTAGCCAGCCATGCAAAAGCTCTCAGCCTAGCCAAGCAGCTGTAGAATCCACCAGTGGCAGGCAAAGCCACCAACATACAGACTTTATTACATGATAAAATGCTCATCTTTCCTGAGAGAGATGTAATATTTCACCAGAACCCAAATAAAATGGGTTATGTGATTCCAAAGTCTGGCATAGTCAGCAAGTTGTCTGCAATTCCCAGTAACACATACAAGAAATTTTACTTTGTGGTGAAATATTCACCTTGCCCAATGAGGTTTGTAACACTGCAGGAGGGAGCAGTGCATGGCATCACTCAAGTAAGAAATGCATATAGCCAGATCCTAAAATATATATATATTTTTGGTGATGTGAAATGAATTAGTTTGCATTGATACAAGGTGTGTCAGCAGAAGGCTGATATTCTGTGTCAGCAGAAGGCTGTATTTCTACTGTTACGTATGAAGGGCACTGAAGATGGGCTTGTGCCACAAAAAATAAATCTAGATTTCAAAAACTCAGTGTCATCAAAACCAGTAAGTCATGTAAAGGAAGGAGCTTCAGTTCTACTTGGCAGAGGCAAAACATCTCCACTTTTCTAAACCCACTTCGATGTAAGTGAGACTAAGTTGAATGACCTGCTTTGCCAGTGACATGGAGCACACATGGCCCAGCTCAGTGGATGCTTCTTGGCTGCAAGTCCAGCTGTGCTGGTGAGAAAGGGAAAGCCTGGAAGCCAGGCTAAACCTAGTCTCCTGATCCCCCACCCTATTCTTCACACTGTGGCCATGGTTTTGTCTGCTCTAACCCTCTCAGGAAAAGCTGCTGTGATCAGCCTGGGTGGTGTGAGGATGAGACAGCCTGCAATATTTGGCCAGCTTTAGTTTAGCAGTGTAAGTACAGTCTGATGGACCAAGCCTCCGATAAAGGCCATGTGTGCGAGGGCATCCTGCTGGAAGTAGGGCTACCAGTGCTGCCCTGGCAGCTCAGCTGCCACCCGAGTTAGGGAAGCACAGCCTGAAGGGGCGGTGCTTCCCTCTGCCCTGCCAGAAACACCCCCTCTGTCCTTTGCTTGCCTGGATCAGCTGCAAGTGCAGGATACAGCCTTTGACTGCAGGAGCAGTCAGGGCAGCTGGGGGTGATGGAAGAGCCTCCCAGTGCATCTGCACAGAGCTGCTTTTGCAGCTCTTCCCGTGGTGGTCAGCCTTGCAGGGTTCCCTCCCTTCAGGTGCCCAACAGCTTTCTGCATAGCCAGGGGCCCAAAACCATGTGACAGCAGGTGACACAGGAAAAAGGTGCTTGGCTTTAGGACTGCAGGGCACGAGGAGAAGGATGGGCATGCAGCAATCTTTTACAGGTGTGGTAATGTACAAAAGCCATGGCTGATCACAGTTGTCATTAATCGTCACTGATGGCACAAAACTCCCTTCCTGTCAGTGACAGGACTGCCTCAGAAGTAATCATTGGCAGTGCAGAGACCCAAAGCTATCTAAAGCTGTGCTGCAGGCACTGCAGATTTGGCTCCTTATTTTGGTGGAAATTATTAACCTGAATGATTAACCTGAATCCAAAATTCAAGTTTTATTTTTGAATGTAAAGGCTTCTGAATAATCAGCTTTTATACAGGCATATGATCAGGCACAAAATAAATATTTTACAGGGAATTATTGCTCAAAAGTCTTTGTCTGAGCCAAAAAAAAAAAAAAAAAAAAAAAAAAAAAAAAAAAAAAGCAGTGGGAAAAAAGACTATAAGCTAAGTAAGTTAGGCTTAAGCATTGTGTGGACATCAATGCAAAAAAAAAAAAAAAAACCAAAAGCAATTAGCCAGCTAGTAATCTTATGTACTATAAAAACATCTTAATAACATGGTTAGCCCTCAGGGCTAATGATCACACCATACCTCTTGGTCCATAGCTTTGTTTCAGCTTGAGCTATGGAGCTGTATGCTCAATTGTGTCTCTTGAAAATTACACTGGGAAACCTCATATTGAACTATACCATGCTGGACTTCAAAACAGCAACACTTAAAGTAGTGAAATAAAAATCTCGTTTTACAGGTTACATATCTGGTAATCATTCTGTAAAATTTACTTACCACTTCACGAGTTACAATCAGGAATAAAGAAGGGGCATTAACTGAAGGATGGGCAAATGTCCCAAGTTAGTGAAAAGTGTGTCTTGCAGGTTTTGGTTTTAAACATCACCTGATTATTTCCAGCAGTTTAGGTATTGTTTTTTTTTTATCATATCATTCCCCATGGCAGTGACTTTAAATTTCACTTTGTGCTTGTACTTTTACTTGAAAACTGGGGCACAAAAGTGCAGCCTAATAAAACCCAGAGGAATAATACATCCCAGTGTTTTGCAGGTGAAAAAAAGTAATTCCAGCCTCATTCATCATCAGGTTTTTCTGCTCACTTCTCTGTCTCTGCTGTTTCCTTGCTCTGTGAATTTGGAAAGTGGCTCAAATCCTTTTTTAAAGCTTCTTCAGTTCTGTGACTGGGAAGTGATTTAGAATTGCTAAGTGGGATCACTGATGCAACGACTAGGCGTGACTTCATTGTCATTAACTTGGCGTCAAGTAGCGTCCAAGGATCTTTATGCTGGAAAGGCTTTCCTATAACCCTGGTAAATGTTTGTCCTTCAGTGAACATGCACGATGCCAGCACGTTCCCAGTGTCTTGAGTGTGATTACAGCTGTGGCAGGAGCTATCAGCTCCAAGCCTTCTGCCAGCACAGGCAATGCTGGACCTGCTGTGA
The DNA here is from genome assembly GCA_013398275.1 of Promerops cafer. Taxonomy (NCBI): domain Eukaryota; kingdom Metazoa; phylum Chordata; class Aves; order Passeriformes; family Nectariniidae; genus Promerops; species Promerops cafer. The sequence continues at coordinate 553,795 of VZSE01011964.1, forward strand.
AGAGCTGGAAACTCACTCCATGTCTCTGGGTGCCATAGGCTGCACATAGCAGCCCACAGGACAGGGATCTGCAGAAGCAGCTGCACTCATGCTGTAACTCATGCATGTAAACTCCTCTGCAGTTTGTCAGCAAGACACAGACCCATAGGCATCGTCAAACAAGCTGCTTTTCTAGACAGGATGAAAATTCTCCAACAAAAGGAGATTTTATTGTCCTTGATTGCAGACAGGGAAATCTGTAGCTGTGGGGATCCAGAACACAGCCCTTCCTATCATTGTCTCCTCTCAGATCAAGATCTGCCACACAACATGGCCTAATTAATTTCTCATCAAATGTAGAATTCTCCACATTCATGTTCCTGCTAGCTTTGCAGTTATATGTATTATCATATGATATTTCTATACTTTTTTATAAATATTTGTAAATAATTTCAGAAAAGGAACACCTTTCAGAAAAGGATCCACAAACTCAGAGTGACACATACAAGAGAGTCTTCCTTTTCTGAGGGTGAGGAGCCCCTGAAATGAGCTGCAGCTGCAGTAGATGATAAAAAGAGAGGTGACAGATACTGAGAGAGAGTGGTTCAAAGACATCTAGGAGCCAGTGGGATTTTGGTCATGGTTTTCTTCGAACATGCAGCCTACAATATGTTCCCAGCCCTAATTTCTCCATGTCCACTGGCAAACAAGTGTAGGGGAAGAGTGGCTGCAGCTGAGACTTTCCAAAGTAACTGCAAGTCTTCAAAGGAATATTCTTCTTTTCAATTTTTTTTTTTTTTTTTTTTTTTTTCAGAAGCAGAAGAGTAGGATTCCTTGGGGCTCATAGTGAGGAGATGATAAAAGTGAGGCTGAAGGCCTTCCGCCCCAGCAGATTGTTAATAGCCTGTTAAACACTCTACTGCAAAGTCAGCAGTGCTGCTCCTCATAGAGCACAGAATCTGCAAAAATGCAGAGCCTTTTATGTAGCAGCCCCCAAACGACTCACCAGGTGCTTCAAAGGCAAGCAGAGTCTCCCCTGGTTTAGACAGAATGCCAAAGTAGAAGAGTAGGAGGGAAGAGGTACAAAACAAGAAAGAATGTGGTCACCTGGAAACTGTTCATCCACTGCACATCTGGTGTTTCTGTACAGGCTTTTACTGAAAAATAAGAGATGGTATCATGGAAGGGCAGATGCTACTGATTCACCTGCTGCAGATAATAGTGGGAGGCATTATTTCATGAGGCTCTAACAGATGGACCATCTGATGAATAATCTTTCTGATTTTCCTATAAGTTGATTCCTTGAAGTAAATGAAAACCTTCATTTTCCTCCTAGATGAGAAATATGCATTCTCCTAGGTCTTTAACTTAATTTCCTCTTTGAATGCTATCAGAACTCTGGAATCCAGCACTATGTGAAGCAAGGTGAAACTCACCTACCTCTGCTCCTGGGCAACTAGATGCTGCCCTAGTGATATCCATGGAAGCAGCAAACATTTGCTTTTTGGGGCATATTATACACACACGTGTTGTTGTATCCCACTTTCTCTTTCCAATCTCCATCTATGAGTGAAGAGCAAAGGGAGAGCTAATGTCTCTTAAGTGAAACATTTACCTTACATCAGCAAATCCTGGGTGTATTGATATTGCTGTTGTGGAAAGCTGCCAGGTACCCACCCTGCCACTGTCTCACTGTCTCACCTCCTGTACAGGACAGGAAAGAAAATAAAGTGAGTAAGACCACAGGTAGAGATAAAGGCATGGAGATCACTTATCAACTGCTGTCACAGGCAAAAAAAATTGACTTGGAAAAAACTATCTCATGTATTAAGAAGTAAAATAGAGTTGAAAGGTGTGAAAAAAAGACAAAACAAAAAACTAAAATAGCTTTCCCCCACTGCTTTTTTCCAGTCTCACCTTCACTTCTCCCTTCCCAATTCCTCTACCTCCTCCATCCCTTATCCCCAGTAAGCAGCACAGTGGGAGGAGAATGGGGTTGCAGTTGGTCCATTACAGTTCCTCTCTGCCATTTCTTCCATCTCACACTTCTTCCTGCTCCTGCATGGCTCTTTACCCAGGGCTGCTGTCCCTCAGGATAAACCAGCTCTGGCATGTTTCTCATGTCCAGGACCACAGCTTCTTCCAGGGCCTTGCTCTTGTGAGGGCTCTCCATGGATGCAGCTTCCTTTGGGCCATGTCCACCTGTGCCAGTGTGGAATTCTCCCTGGACTGCAGTGTGAATATCTGCTCCTCCATGGTCCTCTCCACAAGCTGCAGGGAAATTCCTGCTTCCCCATGGTCTTCTCCAGGCTCTGTAGGGAACACCTGCTCCCTCTCAGCCTCACACTTCTTCCCTCACTCCTCATTGTAGGGCAGTGAATGAATGTTGAAATTGAGAATAAAGGGTTTTCGTTAAAGAACACTTGAAATCTATTTCTCTGTAAATAATAAGAATAATTTACTCTTCAAGGTTAGGGCTTCTGCAATGGAAACTTAAAAAAAAAATAGCTGAAGAAAGAAAAAAATTTTCTACAAGTGGTGTTACCTGAACTGACTGGGTAAGCATGTAAATGAGACCACTTCAGGAATAGCTCCAGGAGTGTGGTGCAGGCAGCGTGAGGTGGACACACACGCTGCAGCTTCCCCCAGCACCTGGCAGAAGAGATGCCCTCGTGCACAGCTGCAGAGGAGACGAGGCTAGGCTGGGCCAGATTTTCTGCTCTTATGACCTTATGGAAGTCAGCAATGTTTTGTCACAGTTAAATCAGCACATAAACTTAAATGTTTGTTACACAGGTGAAAAATCCACGTAGTTTGGATATTCAACACTGACCTGATGTGCTGAGGGGTTGTTATGTGCAGAGCTGTGTAAAGGTGACAAATGGTTCAGGTTTTTCTGTTCCTGTATACAGTACACTGCACTGTTTTGAGTTTTTAATGTGCTTGGGAAAGGTCAAATATGTTTGTACCAGTCGATTTATACTGCAGATACACACTTTAAATACACACTTTAAGGCTTATATGCAAGGACACTCAAAGACACAGCAAAACTTAAAGCTGTTTTCTCAGAGCCAAAACATATATTCTTCCTTTATCAGAAAGAGGATTTTCTTTTCCAGACTGCTTTTTTTTTCCTAGTAGATTTTCAGTAACAAGGGCAAAAATTAAATCTCTTCTTGAGCACTTTCAAGAAGCTTATGTCTTAAAAATACTGGAGACTTGAACATGCCAATTATTAAGATAATGCTATCATTTTCCTGCAGGCAGTACCTAACCAATATTATATTGTATCTTTGTAAAACAATTGAAATAAAAATTATAGGCCTTTTCTGACATCCTTTGTATTTCTTTCACTATCTCCACTAGTTTTTTCAAACAAAATGTTCATTCTTCTGCAAACGTTAGGTCCAGTTCTACTGTAATATTTTGCTTCTCTTAGGCCTTGTAGACAGATGGGTAAAAACAACACTCCAACTTTGCCTTTCTCAAATGTCAAGAAAATATTGTTTTCCTTATGTCTACAAGGAATCTGGGATGTCGTTATTCTGTAGATGGCAAATGCAGGTGGACACCAAACCCATTAAAAGTTTTGAAAGAGGTCAATTTAAGGTAGAAAACTTGGCTACCTAATATTTGTTATGAGAATATGACTGAAGTGGATGTGAGAATTAAGGCAGAATTTTTTCTTTGTTCTTTATCTTATTATTCAAATGTCTGAGTGTGACCTGAGGGACTCTTTGTGGAAAAACTCCACCTGAGCAGCACCAATGAGCCCTGCTATTCCCCTTTATTTCAAACACCAGCAACTTCCAAGAGATAGGGTGAATGTGTGGTGTGACTCCTCTAGCAGCTACAAAACCATAAACTCATCCACCCATATATTTAGGAATTTCTTGGTTTCTTTATGAGCATTGTAGCCACATACCTTCATAGAGGTAGACAAAGAGGAGGTCTTAATTTCCTGTTGGAATCAGACTGTAACAGCTGCCAAGACTTAGCATTTAAGTAAGTTGTTGGGGTCTCTTTATTTCTACCTGAGGGTTTATACTGGAGAAAGCCCGTGCAGCTTAACCCAAGCTGCAGTGAGAATGTGTCACTGTGGATTATAAATGCTGCCACAGTTCACATACATTTTTTATGGACTTATAATTAGTGCCATTCTGGTCTCCTGCAGGTTCCAGCTTCGGAAATGAAGAGCAGACCACCCCTAGGGCACCTGCACCTCCTAAGGATGTTCCCAAGGCGAGCAGCAAAAGCGCGACGCAGGGATCGAGCAGCGCAGCGACTCCACGCAGGAGCTTGCTGCCAGCACCAAAAACTGCCACAGCGCCCGCTGGTAAGTGCTCCAAACTTAAAACACCACCTGCGTTAAGCCAAGAAATGCAGAAACCTTGCTGTGATGCTGTTTTACTGCTTGCTTTTAGTTAATTTTCCTTCCCCATCCTTGGGCCCATTGCCGGTGTGCTGATTTGGACTCCGTTTACTGTAGACTCTTTTAAACACACTCAACAACACAGCTATAATCTCATTTTGTGAGTTATGTTTAGAATTGAAGGCATTTACTGTCCCTAACTGCACATGACAGAGATTTAGTGTATATATTGTTGGTTCTCAACAAGCAGCCTTTTGAAAACATTGCATTGCTTTAGAGACCAAAGCATTCCATTGAGCAGATAATTCATTGCTAGGTATTTTTGCAGTGATGAGAATATTGGCCTCTAGGTTTAAGTAATCTTTGTTTTTTTTCACTCAGAGAGGCAGAAGGAGGCAAGCAAATAAAGCAAAAAAAACCCTGGTCTTGTTTCCAAATTGTTTCCTTGCCTAAACTCTCCTTCTGCTCAATTCAGTTATGTCTCAAATGACCAGTTCCATCAAGTTCAGATTAGATCTAACAGTTTAGATTCCAAAATAAATAATTTTATCCAGGTCGGCTCTTACTCAACAGTGTTTCATCTCAATGTAAGTTCCGTTGGGTTTGATAACACATTGCAAATTGAGCTGGAAAGAAAAAGTCAGTGCAAGATATGAGACAAAGACTAGTTTTTATCACCTGGTTTCAAGACAGATTTACCTGTTGTAGTGGTTTGACCTTGGCTGGACACCAGGTACCCACCAAACCAACCGGACAGAGGGAGATAAATACAATAAAAGGCTCTTGGGTCAAGATAAGGATGAAAGGATAACTCAGGAAGTACCACGTCATAAACTTGCCTGTTTTATTCTGGGAGGAAACTAAACATGGAAGTAGGGTTACCTGCCTGTGTTATGCAGTCAGACACAGTTCCTGAACAGGGGCAGCTGACAAGTTTAGGAAGTTGTTATTATACACAATAATGTTGCATATGTATTTAGCATCTGACCAACCTCCTGTGCAAGACATTGCAGTTACTAAGCTGAAGTGCTTAGAGCACTCCACAGCTACAGCTGAGGAGCACAGGCACTATGTGTATTGCATACAGCATATTTTATGAAAGGAAGAAGGAAAGTACTTCACAAAGAGGATGGCAGTAATTTAAATGTAAATAATATTTCTGAAAGAGTGCAATATCAGGTAATGTAAAAATTACATTTTTATTTCAGAGATGTACATAATTTTTATCTATGTATGAATAGTAAATTAATTCACAAATGAAAATATCTACCTATATTAATGAATCAAAAATAGCCATCAAAAACCACATGAAAGCTTTCATGTATTAGATGTTACTTGAGAAGACCACATGAACTGTAAATTTTCACTTAAAAGAAAGAAAGACAGCTGCTCAAGAGAGATTGTATTCCTGATATTTCACTAAAAGTGCTTATGAAATAAATTGGACTGCAGGGAATAAAAAAAAATTGATTAATAAAAATGGACTCCTTTAGCTTCTGCTGTGCAGCAGATGATGCTGTGCTTCACATGATCACAAAAGAATTCTGGCATGGGACAATAGCAGTGGAAGATCGTTGTCATGCAATTTGTTTTGCAGGCATGAACTGATGGCCTTTAGACTGGTCTGTGAAAAGAGTGCCCTTAATTAGGTTTCAGTGTATTGCACACACCTTTTTATGTTTACATGTCTATCAATTTATAGAAAAGGGAAAAGAAAGCACATACTTCACTAAAAAAAAGAGAGGTCTTTTAATTTCACTTAAATATATTAACTACTTTGGGAAGTACAGTGATAACCTAACTAAAACTTGCCATTTCTATATTGCTTCATATTTTGTTTAACAATAGGTAAAAGCAGCTCTCCATCAGGAACTTTGCAACTATAATCTAGCTCTGAAATTCATATAAACTTCCTCTTTTCACAGATGTTGATTAAAATATATAGTACTTGAAGCACACATACATGAATTTTCTGGTTTAAATTTCCCTTAAAATGGGGGAATATCTGCAGAAGGCAATGTTCAGAGACTCAGTTCTGTTCACCATGCTGGATCTGCCACCCAAATGAAAATCAGAGGGCTGTGGGATTTTATATTTTCTATGCCCTGTTACGGATTTTGAGGGGTGTGTGTTATAGGATTCCTATTTCTACTTGGTTATTATTTAATGACTGTTGTTATCCATATGAAATATCCTAATTTGAGAGCAATGACAGTAGCAATAAGGAATTAATTTGAGCAGCTTGTTCCTACTTGGCCCCCTAAATTAATGACAATCAAAAGCATTGTTCAAAAAATTCACCCGGTCAATTCCTGTGCTTCTACAAGTACCAGTAAATCATGTATAACAGGACAGGCTGTTAAGTGCAATCAGTCAAGATGAAAAATAGTGGGCCAGTGTTATCTCAGCTCTCACCAGCAACCTTATAGTGTAAAATGTTCTTTTTTTGATGAGATTCTGCAAAATCCAGACAGCACAACATCAGCAGGAGGGAGAGGGATGAGCTGAGGTCACCTGAGGGGGGGAAAGAGTGAGTACCAGCACTCTAGGGATGAAGGGAGAAGAGTCTGCTGCTGCTTTGTTTCTCCTTGCAAACGCTTTTCCTTCCAAGTTGAATAGCAGTGTGCAATGGGTTACATTCATATTGTTCCTGTACTGAACCCTGGGATATGCAGCACTACCTTGCAGGTGAAAGTGGGAGTTCATCTGCAAGCTTTCCTAACTTTCTTCTGGGAACCACTCTAAAACACGCCGTAGCACAACTGTTTGAGGAAGAGACAATAAAATGCCATAGGATCCATGCAAAATGGCAGAAAGAGGTGTAGTTGTTTTAACTCTTCAACTAAAGTTGGATGTTGTTAATTACCATGAGATATTCTATTCAGTCCAAAGAATGATTCATTTTATCAGGTTTATTTTTTCCTTTATTTTTTAAACACCAGCTAAAGAGACTTTTCTTTTTTAATACAAGAACAAGGCAACCGTTTTCAGACAAGACAATGCAATAGTCGTTATCCTTTTTTTCTTATCAGATTGACTTTAAATTTGAAACAAACACAAAGGGAAAAGCACAAGCATTAGCAGTTTCTACTTCAAGAAATACATAGTCTTTCTTCAACATCTACTTATTTATTCAGTCGTTCAGTGTCTCATAGATCACAGGAAGTAGAGAGTCTCTAGAGAGAATTAGACTGCTCTCATTCTACAGAATCCATCATATTTCCAGCTTTGCTCATTTTGTCTCAAACAATGCATGCAGGGATGTGTCATTACTCACCAAGGACATGACTAGTCGTGGGTATCAGGGGGAAAGGCAGAAGAAAGCTCAAAGGGGCTCCCTGGGTCTGTGAGTGACTGAAGATGTTTCCTTTTTTTTTTTTTAACTTGCAGACTGCATAAGTTAACTTATAAAATACCCCTGAGAACAGCTGGAATCTGTCTGAATGCAGTCAGTCCCATTGAATTGTTAATGATGTCTACAGCATGTTAGGATTTGTTTTGGAATAAATACTCAATGTACAATTTGTTAGCTTGCTTTCAGTCTGAAGTATGAAAGCAAATTGAAGCCTGTCCCAGTGTACTGGCTTTTGAAGACTCAAAAATGTGCAGGCAAATACAAGTGCTGATTCTGCAGTGCTTGAGGAGATGTCTTAGATAAGGTGTCTTTTGCTCTGGTTCCTAGGCTAGCATTCAGCACTGCTGGGGAAATGGAGAAGTGACTTTGTTTATCTGCTATTCTTCTAAGTGATTTCTGGAATGTTTTGCCTTGTGTTTCTAATTATTTTGCATTTGCTCCTTCTGTTTCATTTGGAGCAGGCTGTGCATATTAATTAGGAAATGTAAATACCTTTACAGAACTGTGTGTTTACAGGCCTTTTTCAAAAGAAGATTTTGCAAGCACACTAGTAGAAAAGACAAACAAATATTTCTGCTCATTGTTCTCTTATGGCCTGAAATATCCATTTGTTTACACAAGTATAGCTTTTAAAAAAGAGGGGAAATGTTGAGAGATTTCTAACCTTAAATGGAATATAGATTCACATAAAAATTAGTAGTTTGTGGCTTTGATTACTGGCTACCGGAAATAAAATTTCTCATTGCATGAGCTCTTTCAGTGGCAGGAGTTGGCAGAGCCTTGGGAACTGTTCCAGGGAGCCTGGAAGTTACTGGTAGTTCCTGAGATGCCAGGAGCTTTTTGCTGGGAAGCTCAGTGCTGAGAGCCCTGATCATGCAGCCAGCAGGAATAAGGCTAATGTACAGGCATTTAACACAGAGCTAATTGGAATTCCATATTTCCAGTCTGTGGACAATAACATTAAGAATTTGAAGTAATTTTTGTTCCAGATCAGATTTAATATACATTATAAAAGATGAATTTAGAAGAAAATTTAAAAAGTGTGCAAGTTCATGAAATATACACTTACGGTGCTTAATTTCCTTTTGTAATTTTGTGTATTTTTTATTATTTTATGATTGCACCCATAACACCTCTTGACATTTCAAAATATACATGACAGAATATGATTTGAGGTTTTACATGTGTTCAGGCCTGTAATAACAACTGAAGAATGTTTGTCTTGTTTCCTGAGTTACCCTGGAGCATCAGACTTTTTTTTGTGCATTTTGGTCTTTGAATTACTTTTAGTACATGTCAAGCTAGAAAGGATCAAACTTTATAACCTCCTGCTGCACCATACCCTGTGCTACTGCACATTATGCTAATTACTACACCAGTGCTCTCCCTCAGATTTTTTTAAACCTGAAATTCTATATGTCTGTGAAATAAATTCTGAGCCCAAACACTTGTAATCTAAAGATTTGTTTTCCCTGCAGGAAATCAACATGTTTTCTGAATGTTTCTCTTCGAACCAACTAACAGCTGTTGTTTCAAAAGACAAGAACAAACCCCATTTTTAGAAAGGCAGTCAGCTCAAGCTCTTGTATGAGGTCTGATGCCAGGGATGGCTCTTCCCTTAAAATTTCCCTGTGGGTGATGAGCTTAGCAAAACGATAACGCTTTGTTCCTGCAGACTGTCCTTCCTTTTGCCTGCTGTGTGCTTTCTAAATCCCTCTCCTCTAAGGATGCCACAGAGAGGCCACCAGGGCCCTTCTCCTTACGAAGGAGAAGTTGAATAATTGCTAGCTCCATGTGTCCCTGTCCCTGTCCCCTTCCCAGCCAGGCTGTGCTGGGCACTGGCTCTTCCCTTGCGGCACAACCCCTCCTCCCTTGCACGCTTGCTGCCCCACCAGACCTCAGGAGCTCTCCTAGCCTTTTAAACTGGACAAGGGCACTAATCTTCCTTGTTATCACTCCTGCTTATCTTTCCTTGCCCAGATATCTGTTTGCACCTTCTTCCTGCTGGTCTTCCACTTTCTGGAGCCAATGTCCCCCATGTAGCTGTGCCTGCTGGGCAGCACCCATCCACAGCTCCCACTGCTCTCCACAGACCCTGCCTTGCCCTCTGAAGAATTCTGGGCTTCTTCACTCTGTTTTCTTTCAACCAAGCTCTAAATGGGGAATTGATTCTCATTTTGTGCCTAAGGTCAAGGGACTGAATGAATTCCCCAGGTGTTCCTCATTGAAAATGTCTCAAAACCAAAAGTAGTTAATTATTTACATGCCTAAGGAAAGCACACACTTTTCTCTATTGTTGCCTGTGTTTGGCATCTGGCATAGCAAAATTTATGGAGGAGCTCAGTATATGGCCCATTTGTGCATTGTATTTTTATTTTGAAAGCCCCAGAAAAGCTAAAGCTTTATTACCATGAAAAAGTGATGCTTGAATCTGTATCTACATAAACTATGTCTTATAAAACAAGCCCTGGTTTTGTCTCACAGCTGCCATCTCAGGTTGGTCCTTAGTAATGAAAAGGCACCATAAACTTATTTTATGACCTACTCTGTAGTAAAGTACAGTGTAATAGGGGGCAGGCACGGGCAATTTCTATCTTCAGTCACTTCTCTGCCTTAACATGTTGTATTTATGAACAGCAGAGAAAATGGAGATGGACAAAAGTAAAGGTATGAGCAAGTGTTCAGTCTTTACAAGCCCCTGACAGCTGATGGTGTGATTTGCCCATGAACAGTGGAAGAGAGTCAAAGAGGGTTTTAGAACTTGTCACATGCTTCCCTCCCAGTTGGGTATGCAGGTGAATGTGCTCTTTCCAGAAGCACTCTGCAAGCAAATGCTAAGAGACCGTGCTAGAAATTTTGCAGCCCAGCTTCTGGTGCGTGGCAAATGCTGTGTCTGCAGCTCTCTGCATGCAAGTCCTGATGCAGGCAGAAGTGGATAGGTGCAAGATGTATCAGAAATAAACCTATATACTGCAGCTGTGACTAGGTGTGGCTTTGGAGGGAGCAGAAAACTAGTAAAGCAGTAAGTGTCCCTGAAGGTTATGAAATTATAAAATATAAAATTATCATTTTTCTCCACTGTTGAAAGAGCCAGGTCACATTTGTATTAAACAAAATGGAAGCTAGTGTTAGCTTTTGGACTGCCACTGTCATTAGGGACTACCAAAAAAAATCTGATTTTGTTTTCCTGCTTCAGATACTTCAAATTCTGTGGGACATCTACCTATAAGATATCTGTAAACATACTCATAAGAGAGTCAATAAGGCAAACTTTGTTTTCCCTCTATAGCAAGTCATTTGCCTTAAATCTCTGTTTTTCCTGTGTATCCAGGGGCTGTGACACAGTCCTTCATGATAAAATGCAACCCTCAACAAGCACTAATGGTTAAAAAAAGGAAAGCAAACGGGCAAATACATTATTGTCTTGGTATTGCTCTTTCTCCTTACTTCTTTGATGAATGTTTTCTGCTTGAAATCCTGTGTCTGTGACTGTCACACCGTGGTCAAACAAGCAGGGCAGGACCTCATGTTACTGCACGCAGCATGGTCCCCACAGCTATTTTGATGGGAGCTGTGGGTGGGCAGGAGGAGCTGAGCTTGGGTGGCCACTCTGGCTTTCAGAGGAAGCTGGATCTCCCTGGTGCAAGAGGCAGTTGCTGACTGCAGAACTCTGACAGCTGGCAGACCATCCCGAGGCCCTGACCAAAAAACTCCAGTGGCGGGACGAATAACAACAGACACTGGGTTGCCTCTCTCAGAAATATTCCATGCCCTGTTTCATCCCACACTGGCACAGTGTCTCGTAGGTTTGTGCCCTGAATGTTCTTGCCCACCTCTGTCCCTGCCTGACTCACTGCACAGAGAGCCACTCTCATGTGTCTGGGCAGCCACATCCAGCACAGCTGTGACACGTCCTGCCTGCTTCTGGTTCTAGCCTCTCTCTTGACTACGAGACCATCTTGGGAAAGCTGGTCTCCAGAAAAGGCAGCTTCCTTGCCTGTGGAAAAGGTGACAGGGCAGGGACTTGCAGGTAATTTCAGTCAGCTTTGCACAGTCCTATTCCACTTCTCCTGCAGCCCAGAATGAGGTTGCACAGCAAGGTGAAGAGACAGAACACACAACTCAGAACAGATAGGATGGGTTAACTGTGTAGCTATTCATGCCTTAATGGCATTTGTCATTGTGCAGATGGCTGGAAAGCCCAGGTAGTGTGTAAGGCCTTCTTCTGTCCTCCTTTAGTGCTGTGCATGTCAGCTCAGCCGCATGTACAGTCGTGGTTGCAGACATGGCAGGTTGGCATCCAACCCAGAAGTGCTCTGTAGCATCATTCTGGGCAGAGCCCAGAATGTATGTATTGGTGAAATGCATTTGCCATTTTGATGTATATCTTAGTGACACAGTTCTGCACAGTTACAAACAGAATTATAAACTAGATGTCTTTCTATCTTTGATTTTTTTTTCTAAAACAGGTGTGAAGAAAGAAGTACAAAAAGATCAGGATGCTAGCAGACCAGCTGTCTCATCCCCTAAGAAATCAGCAGTAACAGCAACAAAACTTCATTCACCAGGTATTTATGGATCTGAAAGCAGTGTTTCAGGAAAGATTTAAACTTGTTGACTTTGCATCTCTTGTTAACACACTCAAAACTGAGACCTACTATTGTTAAGTGAGGATTGATTGTGTTCCAGGTTCATTAAGCTGGCTACAGCAGGCTTTATCATACCAATGTATGAGCTGAGTAGACTTTTGTTCTCTGTGTTATAACCATGCAATCATCTCTCTTTCAAAACAAAGAGTTGTTATTATTACATGTTTAAGGGCACAGGAACATCTTTTTATCATTACAATTTTCTTACATAAAAAGAGGGCAGATACATATAGTAAAATAAAAGACACCTCAGACAATTGCCTGGAGTGATAGTGTATTGCTCAGAATTTACTCTTACTTTTATGCAGAGGCACTGAATTTCCTGGCCTGTTTCTGTGCATAACTGGAAAAGGGATTATCTATAGAAATAACCTCTAAAGTGCTATTGGGACACTAACTTATACCTCAATATTGGGCACAAACACATGGTTTTAAGTTTTCTGAAGAATATCTTTTTTATTTACTAAAATGAAGAGAACTTGTTTCTGTTTACATCTACTGAGTGTATGTTAACAAATGGATAAGGTGCCTAAAGGCTTTTGTGAGGCTGGCCTTTGGTTGATCTAAATGCTTCTGAAATGAGTGTGCATGGTCTCACTGATTTCATTGTGCTTGCAGTTTATCTTCTGTTACCTCACTTTTCAGACTCTGCTTGAATACTTAAAATGTCATTTCTACAGCTATGTGATACTTAAGTTATAACAGTGGGGGATAGAACTCCATGTTGCTTCATTTGGTGGCAAAATATAAAGCACGTAGAACAGCTCTCCAGCTCCTATAACTTGCACCAAGAGTTTCTCCATTATTATTAAACTCAATCCCTATTCTTCTGCTTCTCAACCACTAAATTGAAGGAAATGGAAGGTCAAATTTAATCTTCCCAGGCACCAACAGGACACAAAATTCTTCTCCTTATAAAGATACCAGAGTAAAAAGATGAACTTAACGCTGTCCTCTGAGTCATATAATTTACAGGCTATTTTGCACCTGGTGAGATCACAGAGAGATCCAAAGAATTTGTTGCAGAGAGTGCCAGACCAGAAGCTCACCAGTGTTTATAACGGTGGGAGTCCAGTTTAAGCACCGGCGCTGATTGTGGCTGTAGCAGCATGTTATAGCACAGCTGATTTGCTTCCACTAGGATTACAAAGCAAAATGGAGCACTGGAATATTTGTATTGTCTTAAGGAGGTCTGCATTTCCACGGGTGACTTAGTAATTTTCAAGGCCTAAAGTTTTGGCATATCCAATTCATGAGGCCTCAAAGGTTTCTTCATTCTCAAGAGAGGTTGAGTAACTGACCTTGATCCATCAGACTGATTTAGAGTTTGTTCAGCTTGCTTGTCTGCAATTAAGCCAGTGTAAATTTGTTTATCACTCTCAGGATCAAGTAGAAAAATAAACCTGATCTTCATTTATTGTTTTAAGAGTAGCCTTTTGCTTTCTTTGAAATAACTATAGCAATAACAAAGCAATAATGACAATTTTTTCACCTACTTAACAATTTCAAAAAATAGTCAAAGCAGCCTTTGAAGAGGACACAGTGTAGCTGATGCTAAGGGGCAGTCACAGACTTTCCTCCATCACAATCACAAACTCCTGCATCGTTTGCACTTTTTGATAGGAGAGAATGTGTCTCACAGGTAATTCCACCACAGCTACACATGACCATGAAACAGGTTCTAAAATTCCTGAGTGCTGTTTCTAGGTTGTATTTGCCTCTGTTACTGGCCTTCTCACATTCAGTTCCTTTTAATCAGTGCTGGTTTTTGACTGTCATACACAAGTTTTTTGAGCTTTGAATCTGAAGACTTGCAAGGGAGTTTTGAGTTGCAGAGTCTTGCAGGGATCTCAATTTTATCCTTTGATGCAATACTGTTCCTGAGATCTGTATAGGATGTATAGGATGTATAGGAGCAGCTGTCCATAGATGCAAGTGCTCTCCTTCCACTCCATTTTAGAATGGTGCCAAATGCTTCTGGCATCTGTCACTCTACAGAATGCTTGATATCAATTGTGTCTAAGTAATTTGCTCACTTTCCTTACCAAAATGTTGGAAATTGGACAGTTAAAAGGCGAATAAATTGCATTCCCCATCTAAATCCTCATGGACAGTGTTAATTATGAGTATATACTTGTTATGTCTTCTTAGTTCAAACACTCACATAGATAAAAAAGACTTGGGAGTTTTGAAGCAGATCAAAGGGGTACAGTGATTTCAGTATACACTGGGTCTGCCCCTCTGGTCCCACCATCAGCAAAAAGGACATTGAGGATCAGGGCCAGCATCATTAATATATACCCTATTTTGTGCAGAGCAACAGAAGAGAGACATCAATGGCAGAATAAGCTTAGTAAGCTGCCTTTCAGACCCAAATGAACCGAGAAATTCAGATTTATCCCTGAGGAGAATAGCACCGTTTAATTTACAAGGACAGCTTATAATACTGACAAGGACAACACAGAGATGTGCACTTCAAATCTTCCAGTGAACTGGAAGGCTAGAAAGATATAAGACTAAGCAACCTGATGGCCTTCTGTTTTAATTAAAACTGAACTGATTTCAAGGGCTTTCCCTTACATTTCTCCCTACACTTCGCCTTCTGTTGTAACATCCCTGTCTTGCTTAAACAATCCAAGATTTTTGTACTAAAAAGACAGATATTTATGGCTGTTGCTTTTATGAATTTCTTATCTTGTGGTATTACCGACTGTACACTTAAGAGCCCCTTGACATGAATGGAAGAGTCTGCATTTTCTTATTACTGCACAAAAAGGTTGTCAGGCTTTAAGTGACATAAAAATGGATAGAGGGCAATAGCTATGCTGCTTGAACTGTCTTAATGACAAAAACTCCTTGTGCTGTACTATTTAGGTCTTCCAACAACATGGCATTAGTCTTGACACTGCAGAACATGGTATTCTTTGTCACAAACGGAAGTCATGGACACAAAGGGTTTCAAAGGGTTTTTTTACACTCGTGGCTCTTTGCAGTTGAACCATGAGATGCTTGGAGACATGAGGGAGCATCTCTGCCGGAGCTGGCCCCCTGTAAGCTTAGCCTGGAGCCAGGACGTTGCTGAGCAAGACAGAAGATACGCTCCCAACGGCTCCACACAATCTGGGAATCTGAAAAAGTAGGAATACGCTCCTGGGGTATTGCTCTGGGGAAGCCATACTGCTCCCCTGCCTGATCTAGTAAAACTGCCCTTAGGATCTATTTGCACACACAGACCACAGTCTTGAAGATCTAAAAGATCTAAAGCACATCTGACAAAATTACCTCTGGAATTTGTAATGCTCTACTTTACAAATTGGCTCAGATTCATACCATCAGAGGCATCTCTGTGGAAGGACTCTTTGGCTTTTTAGGAAAGGGATAGGTAGTATTCATGGCAGAAGGCTGTCTCCTATTACATTGATTGCTGGAGACTGGTTGTAGACATGGTTTCTGTATTGTTTTTCAGGGACTGTATACTACAAGAATATAAAACTACAAACTGTCCCCTTTTTTCATATTCTTGAACACACAACCTTTTCTACTAACACAGAAATGTTCCAGACCCACATCCACCATCTCTAGTAACACATGGGACAAAGGTGTCTGACTCATATTTTCTTCCTCTTTCTTACTGACTTTATCTTCTAGGGTAAAATCTGGTGAATAATGGGAGGATCTGTTGAAGACTGGAGGTTCCTGGCCAGTATTCAGGAATGAGCTAACGAGCACCAACTGAGGGGTAGCAAAAAAAGACTGAGGGTAGCAAATAAAATCACTAAGCTGTGCAAAGGTGATGCCCAGCTGGCCATAAATGTTTGCAGAGGAGAGTTCTCAGAAAGCTAAGAAGATAAAGACAGAACAGATTTTCCAAGCAGTGGCTTGAGCAGCCCGATACTACCAGAACACTGACCCTTCTTGCTTCATCCTCATAACTGGAATGGATAGTTGACTCAAGCAGGATGTGAACTTAGGAGAAAAAGCCTCACTGCCCTGAAGTGGCTTATCATGAGTAAGCTTTAGTTCTGGTGCCATTGGATATGTATTTGTGCTGATAGCCTAAACACAAGCTACACTAGTGCTTTCACATCTTTGTACAGCATCAGGCTTGCTTCAAGCCAATTTGGAGTACATCAGAGGAGCCAGAGTCTGTCTGGGCCTATTTCTGCAGGCAAATCATGTAGTGATTCTGGTGTGATCAATGATGCCAAGAGAGCAGCCATGTAGAGCCAGTGATGTAACTCTTGTGCATTGTGTGGCACTTGGTGGCACTTCAGTACATATCTGCTAAGTGCTGCAATTCTAGACGCATTGTAAAGGTGAGAGCAAGGGGAACTCTCAAGGTAGACTGCAGTATTGTAGATAAAAAGTAATTGTGATATCCCAATAGCAAGCAATCCATGCTGTGTTTGCATTCAGGGAGGGACAACTCCAGCCCCACATTGTCCTGTGTAGAGGCAAAATGAAATCTGCAAAGGCAAAGGAAAACTGGCACCTCTGTCGAGTCACCAAGCTAGGGGTTCATGTGAACAAAGAAACCGTGTGTAGAGTAGAAATGTCTTCTAGCTGTTTTCCACATCATTGATAAGGTGAATCCTGACCTGGAAGTGCCCATTTCTCTCACTGCCATTCAAGAGAGTCTGGCATCACAGATGCAGACCTCTGTTCTTGTAGATGTCTAGCAGAGGTGAGGTGCTTCCTTCCTCCAACAACCTCAGTTCTCAGTGATAAACTTAGAAGACTTTCTGGCTCAGAGCCTGAGGTGAGATGACTGTTAAAAAGCTTTGAGCTTTGGTCCCTAAAGAAACATATTTTACTGTGCTTTTGCTTTGCTTTTTTTTTTTTAAAGATTGAAAGGTCTGTGTGAGTGCTACAGACCTTTTTTTCTTTTGTTGGGATGAGTCCCAAAGGCCATAGAAAGACATAAAGGTCGTGTCTGCACATGTAAACCAAGTGACCTGAATGGTCTTTTCTTCTCTCCTTTGTAGGACATCCCAAGCAAAGGCCAACCACCCCAAAGAATGGATTCTCCCCCAAACCAGGAGAGGGGCGAGACACTGAAAAGCAGTTCATTCAAAAACTGAAGGAAAAGTGTGAGGAGCAGTCCCGGCAATTAATCAATATCCAAGATGAGCTTAAAAGGGCCAGCTGTGGCTTTGATGTCTTTGCTATAACAACACAGTACTTTTTCAGGCAGGTAAGTGCAATGGGTGCTTCTTACCATTGAAAAGATTCTTTGCCTTTATACCTGTCACTTGCCCAAATTTATTGCATGGTCACTGAGAATTTGTTCTTGGGACTAAAGCATGTAATTTCTTTACAATGATTATTATGAGAAGGGAATTTAAATTTCATAGAATTATAGGAAGGAAAACTGCAATGACAAAGGAAATCTAGCACCTCTGTTAAGTCACCAAGCTTGGGGATTGGGTGGCCAAAGAAATTGTGTGTAAAGTGTAGATGTCATCCAATCTGAATAATTTGATGCCATATATTTGAATAAAAGTGTTCAGGAGATTGGAAAAGGAAGAGTTTTGGATGAAGTATTTGTCACAAGCAGGGATTTTTAGGAATAAAAGAGATGCAGAAACTTAGAAGCCCAAGTTTCTGATTGCTAGAGCTGGAATGGAAAGTGTAACTGAGATATAAATACTTGTAAGCAACCTAAGCTGTTAGATGAAGGAAACTATTTGATTTCCCCCAATAATTATCTACTCTTCCTGTTCACCATGAATTGGGCAGGGTGTCCCTGTTACAGGGTTCCCAGTTCCTGAAGATGGTAGGATAACATTATCTCAGCATGCAGAAGATTACACACAGCGGGTATAGAGAACTTATAGAAAATGCTGCTGGTAATTAGAGAACCTTATTTATTTACTCAAGTCAAAATGAATATAGTCATAGTATATGAGTCAACAGAAATAACCATGAGAGACTTGAAGGTATTGCTTGTTTCAAAAGCTGTTTAGTGATCTAGGAAATGTAGCTGGGCTCTGAGGTCCAGGCCTGGTTCACACCGTGCCTTTGTATTTTACAACGTCCCAGGTTAGGCTGCTGTCCTGGCTACTTTGTAAAACAGGCAGACAATCACCAGCAGTAGGACCCAAGGTTCAGATAATACCCTTGATTGCCTGTTTGTCTACTTTTGGAAGAGACAAGAATAAATTTTTTGTGTTAAATGAGAGAAAGAAAAGCAAGGAAACAAAACCTAAATTCAGTCAGTCTTAAAAATTCTGAAATACTTTATTTCGTTTTGGGGGTTTTTATATTAGTGGGAAAGGTTACCTTTGAATAAATCACCACAGTTCACACTGTTCCCTAAGCAGGAGCTGATCTTGCTGGGGAAGATTCACTGAACTGAAAAAACAAGGAGTTTTTAAAATGTCCTAAATATTTTAAATACCTTCCCAGGAGATCTTCCCCCTCCATTTTTCTTTAGACTTGATGTTTCTGTATTTCAGGACTTGTTAGGCATTTCTAAACCCTTTTGGGTGGGTTTAGGTTTTTGGTTTTTGTTTTTTGGGTTTTTTTGGTGGGGGGGGTAGTTTGGTGGTGTTTTGTTGTTTTGGTTTGTTTTTTTTGGTTTTTTTTGAGCTGGCTGTGGAGTATCCTTGTTTAAATCAGAGTGAAATAAAAAAGGGCAGAGCACTGTCAGTTCAGCTTTGTGTGTGCATTGTCCGCTGGGGAGAGATTTTTCATCACATGCCTCATTCACAGTTGCTGAAGGAACTCTGGACTCTTGGGCATATCTCCTTTATCTCCTCTGGATATGTTTTAAATGAGAACAGCTGCTGCAACTGAGCTTTGAGATGACTGTCCTGCTGTTGGTGCATGTCAGATCTGTCCTGAAAATGCCTCCTAATTTGAACAACACAGGTGTCTTTATTTAACAGCATCCTCTCCAAGTTCTGGCCAAGCATGCACCTCATGTTCCCAGCTCTCCTGTATTTTTCAGGCCAGCTGGGGATTGCAGAAATGGTCCTCTGAATGCCTGGAGATGAAAAATAATACACCAGTAGAGTTTAAGCACCTCCAGGTTTGGGCAGGATTAGATGTAGATTTGTTTCAGATCCATGCGGATGTGGTACCTCCTTTAGGAGTATGGTTGCTTTAGGCTCCATTTTTAGTGCATGAAGGCAGGTGAGCATTTCATGAGGACTATTTAAAGCACCACAGACCTGAATTTCTGCTTGAGTTACTTGCCTGTCTCGTCTGAGACTTCCAGGGAGCACTAAGGCTGCTGCACTCTTAAATTCAATGCTTAAGCTGAGAGCCTACATACAGTGGGACAATCTGGGACTACTCAAGCAGTTGTGTTACTGGGCAGTCATCTGTCTTGCAACATAGACACAGGCTTACAAGTTTTTGAGTGTCATTCAAAAACACAATCTGTAGACATTCTCTGAGGTGACATTATTGTCTGAAAGCTTGGGCAAAATTGAGTTGGCTGTCTCTGAGTTAGGGCAGCATGGGAAAAAATAAACCAACTTTTCACATTATAAAAGTAGTAACAGTTGGGTGTATCTGTTTCTGAGAGCCCTGCAGGCAAAATGGTTGAGGTCTGAGTGGAACTGCAGTTTGGCAAAGGAAGAACATTCTTTCAAGAAAAAGGTGCAGCCTTATTCCAGAGAAGTTTGGGGTTGATTTGTCCAGCTAGCAGTTCCACTCTTGTTTAGCAGAGGGCCCAATTCTATTTTGTTACTGGGAGCCTCTTTTGGGCTGATAGTTGTTTGTGTCCAATGTCTCTCTCTCCTTACATCACAACAAAATAATGCTCAAAACATAGATTTTTCTCAGATTTGGACCTAAATTCTGCTGTAAAATGTGCTCCTAGGCAGTGAGGACAGGACTGAGTCTTAAAAACAGCCCAAGGACCAGTGTTCTCCATGCAAGTAGGCCCATGCCTGTGGCGCTCTTGTCTTACACTGTTTCGCTTCTCTTTCCAAAGCTGAGAAGAACACTAATGCAAGTGGTCCAACAAACATGTTTAGCTGTGTAGAAAGAGAGTGTTGTATGTAATAAAGAATGCTGGACCACACCAGCAGTTTCTTCAAGTGCTTTAAGATTACACAACCATTTTCTTATAATTTTTTTGGATTTGTTTTCTGACTGTTTCAGACCACTGCTGAATGGTATCCTGGAATCATCTCTCTTCCTCAGCTGGAAATGCTCTTAATTGGCATGACTCTTTTAATTGGCATGACTCTTTTAATTGGCATCTAGAAGTGCACAGCATGTAGCAGTATTTAATACAGACCCATTAAATGCCACTTAAACCAATTTTCTATCCTTGGGAAAAGCCAAGGCAATAGAAGCAGGTGATAGCTGAGGCAGTAGACATAAAAAATATTAAAGCAGTGGTTCTGACATAAGCATGAAAAGTAATGATTGCAGTGCCTGTGCAGAGCATGGCTTTTAATTATTATTTAATTAGCAGGTGTATTAGCTTAAGACCCTCGTATATGCACATGACTCTTGTTGACTTTTGGAACTGCTTCAAATTAATTCTGAAGAGGAGCAGATTAAGTCTGTCCTTAACGTTGTCACATGTTCCTCTTGCCGATACAGCCCTTGTGCTGTGCTGGTATTGCAGAGTGAACAACGGACTGACAGGAGCTGGAGTGATACCGGGAAGACTTTTTAGAGCAAATATTTCCAGAGCCCTGGTCTGGATTGCTCCTGACCTGCTCTGGCTTGTTAACCCCGTGATAGTGGCAGTCCTGGCCCAGTTTCAGCCCTGTTCAGCGAAGCGGCCAGCAGCGATCCCTCTTGGAAGTGGTAACAGTGCCATCTAAAGGAGAGTAACCCAAAGTGACAAATACGGGAGAGAAAACCTTTGCGGACATAAAAAGGGAGGGGGAAAAAAAATCCACTTTCATGTCTCTAGTACACTCACAGAAGTGTTTGTGTCGAGGGCTGTTGTGGCCAAACTGCACCGAGGTCCTGGAAACTGGGCTAATGGCTCTCTGCAAGGCTAATGGCTCCCAGCAGGCAGAAAGTGGAGTCCCAGCTCTGCCTCTGAAATTCAGAGGAGGACTCCAGAGCTACAGTGCGTGTGGGGAGAAGGGATCCTTTCTGGGCTGCAGACCTCAAGGGTGGGAGCAGCTGAGGGAAAGGGTTATGCTGGGGTAGTCTCTCCCATACTGTGCTTGGGCCTGGAGGAGTTTCCAGACCTGCAGCATGGCCTCTTGATGTGGTTTTCATCATGGGGGAAAAGCTCCTCAGTACAGGTGCCAGCATGAGTGCAGATGGATCAGCTGGGAATGGAGGAACTACAGAGATGTCCTGAACAAGAGCTGGGACAACACCGCAGTACTTGGTGACATCCCAGAACTTTGTGTCTACCAGGACTGGGGAAGGCATGTCACCAGTAAGCAGAGAGTGTGTGTCTGCACATCTAATCATGGGTGTACAATACTTGTATTCCAGAAAAGTAAACACACACAGGAATATCCTGCAAAATCTAGGATGGGCAAGGAAAACCTTTTCCCTCATTCAAATAACAAATAGGTGTGTGCTGGTGTGTCTTTTTGAGGGGAATGTTCCTGTCCTGTGAATGGACAATATGCCACCCAGTGTCATCTAACATCCTTGGCCAGATGCTAATGACTGCTTGTGCTAGAGGCAAAACTGGTCATGTTATTTATAAGTCGCTTGGCACTTCCCACCATTGCCTCCAAAACATTAATTTGGGCTAACATTTCAACGGATTGTCTCAGGCTAAGCTGAAAATGGTTTATTTTCACAGCTGTCGCAGAGAATAAGTTTAAGAGAAATATATCTATTGTTCATGCCTGGTGCTGGCAGAGTGGTAAGAAGCCAGCACTCATCAGAAAGATTGACCTTCTGGCTTTCAGGGGTAATGCTTTCCCAGCATTTGCAAAATATATTTGAAATTGGCCCAAAAATAGTCCTTAGAAAAGTGCCATTCCTCCCTCCTCACTATTACAGTTAAGCTATGTGTCCTGTATTGAGCAAGTTCATTCTTTTCATTGCTCCTGATGAAGACCAGAGCAGTCAAAGCAGTATTTTCATTCTGTATCCTGAAAAAGAAATACACTTTGGTCTCATCAAAAACTGACAGTTTAGGGTTGTGAATCACAAACATTTTATTGAAAGGAAAACAAAACACTTTGTCTACTTGGGAGGAAAAAAAAATAGAAAGAAGCTCTGTCATCATTTAGAGCTTTCTAAACTGCTTTTTAGGGAGAAATGCAAAAAAAAAAAATGGCTATTAGTTATGGTAAAACAGGGCAGTAAGAATCCAGAAGTGTACTCCTTTACTCGCAAGCATTACAATGAAGGCTCTATAGTGCAGATGCTGTGGGACCTGCAGGCCACTCACACATGGTCAGTCTGCCCAAGGAATGGATTGGGGTTTGTGAAATTAAGGAAATCACCTTCTGCTGGCCCCCTGCTTATTTGCTGTGTATGCTAAAAGTCAGGCAGTGAGTAGGTAAGGTGCTATAGGAAAAGAAACCTCAAAGCAGCTGAGTATCTCTCCCCTCCTCATCCTTTGGGTAGCTGGATCTTACACTGCTTCCAGACAGCATGGCCAGCTCTGCTTCAGGCCCTGCAAAACAGAAGAAAAAAGGTGTAGGGAACCACTTGGCTTCTCCCTGTGTCCTCAGTGGCCTTCCTAGAGACACTGCTGTGACAAAATTGCAAATATCAGTTTTGGAAGGTGGAAGAATATGCTTCCCTGGGAAGCACTGGTTTCGTTACATGGCCTTGTTTTGAAAAAAAAAAAAAAAAAACAACGAATTAGACTATGTTTGTATCCTCGGCTGGAGAAGAATTTTCTTAGTTACACATAAATATTTTAAATTTTGAGATAAAAAATAAATAGCCCCAGGCATTCTAATGCTCCTCTTGAAGATGTTTTAAATGGCCATTAAAAATTAAAGACCTCTTTATTTACATGTTGTCCTTGAAGAGAAATATTTTTAGGATATGTGCCAAGCATCAGGTAAAAGTGGATTTATTTTCTCCTTTTGTTTGTATTATCGATCTCTATGTAAGCAACTAACTTTGACAACCTTGATTTTATACTGCATTCAGAGGAAAAAACACATAAGAGTCAGAAGTGGTTCTTGTGATGTTGGCAGCCTCCAAGCTGGGTATACGTCTGGGCTTGAGGGATTTGGCAACACATTGGAAGTGGTGTGAAAAGCAGTGATGAGTAGTAGGGTCCAGTGCTATTGTGGCCTCTCATCGTGCAGAGGACAGGGAAAACCCAAATCACAGTGTTTCCATGCTGTACTTTAGGTTCAGCAAAGGACTCGATGGAAATATGTACCTCTTTTAAATTCCATGCATTTTAAATTCCTCTCTTACAGCAAAGAGGCAATATCCTCAGACCAATCATTGTTTGTTTTTTGGTGTGTTGTTTTTTGGAAGTTTTTTCCTTTGATTGATTAATTGATTACTCCCCAGAGATATTCTACCAAGATTTCTAGTAAGAATGTAGCAGAACAAAGGCTTTACAATTCGGTGTAGATCAATAGGTGCAAGGTTCACATATGAAAGTATTAATCACACCAGAAACTGAAGAATTTTCCTGTTTCCATGTGAGAACAGAAATATTTAACAAATGAAAAGTTATAGATATGTTTCAGGAAGTGAATAAGGAAACCATAACTCTCCTCAGCAGTGGGGTGGACAAGACCTGGCCTGTCCAGGCCAGAGGGATCCCATCCTCTCTTTGGGAGCCAAAAAGTGGAGCCTCCCTTCAAAAGCAAACTTATCAGCACATCTCTTGTTTTTCACACATATTTGTGTGCATAAAGTATTTAGAACAAGACCAAATGTCACTCTTTAAAGTTGATGTTAAGGGGGGGGCCATGCCTCAACTCACAGATAGTCTTCAGAAGTCATTTTAAAATGAAATTTTTGAACAGAAGTCTAAGGAAGGTTGGAATCAGCCTAAAGAGAGGTAAAACACAGAGTTCCCCTCCCAGAAGAAGCAGTGACCACTGAGCAACTTGACACGTATTTACATGCTGGTGGTTACTTTTCAGTAACGTGTCCCTCTGGCAGATCCACATCCTTCTTTCCTATGTGGCCAACCTCAGGCATCTCCTAGTCACTCATTCTGTGGCTTAAGCCTCATCTGGAGATGCCCATTGCAACATCCCAGGAGCTCTCCTCCCCTCAGATACACACCCGTGGCCTTCCCTACCTTTTCCCTGCTTGGATATTCACACCTCTGGCCACAATACTTTTGTTTGGTGGTTTTACATCCCCCTCAGGTCAAAGTGGCATGACTCCCTTAATATAAACATGTCCAATAATGACCTATATAGGCATTATAATAATATTGGCAACACTGATCAGTGCAACAGAACTTCCGTTTTTTTCAGTACTGCTACAGTCTAAAAAAGGAACAATTTATACATAACAAAGGTCTAATGTCCAATGCTAAATGTCCATCAAACCAACTATGTGCCAGCTTTTTAATTGCAGGAATATTAGGGTTTTAGCCATCACAAAACATAAAGGCTAGCCTCACTTAAAAAGTCAATTTTTATCTTCTTATTTACCAGTGGAATACAATCTGTTTAAGTTAACATTAGCTTGTGTTTAATCAAATTACACAAAACAAAGAACAAAAAGATGATGGGATTGAACTGGGTTTATTGAAAACAGAAAGCACTTGGCTGGCTTATGTATTCCTCTTTGCTAATATTTGAGCTCTATATAGCATTCTTAATAGAAATGAAGACATTAAAGTTTTTGTTATTCCACAATTATCCCAGCGAGTGCTAGACATTTTGAGGATGACACAAAGATGATGTCCCAGTACTGGAGCATTTAGCATCTAAGTAGGCAAAACCCTGATTAAAACTGGTGTGTCAAAGTGACTGAGTCTGGAGATTACCATATATTTAGTTTCTTAGGGGATTTATATGGGAAGATAGGCATGTGTTTGTGTGTGGATGCACACACCTGCATGCACTCAAGCACACCGTGCTGCGTGCTCTGCTTTCAGATATCCTCTGGGAAGAGGATCTCTGTTTCCAGTGACTGTATAGGGAATAGGGCTGGAGCACGAGAGGGCCTGGGATCACCAACAGGGTCACAGTGATAGGCACCACTGGATGAGGACTGGACAGTGAGATGTCCTGCCAGTGCATCACCCAAGTGCAATAGTGAGGGCAGGCAAGAAGTCAGAGCAAACCCACATTCACCAGGAGGTGCAGAGGCAGCAATGGTTGTGTGTCGGCAGCTCTGTGAGCCATAGAAGAGAGCCCAGCGAGTAGTTTCCCTTCTGCAGACAGGGGTACTCCCACTGTTCATGTTTATTTACACCAAATGGGTGCATTGAGTATTTTACATCCCACACGGGTTCGTCCCATCTGCCCTTGTTGGTGTTTCCCATGGTGCAGCACATGGCTCCAGGCAGCTGCAGAAATGAGCAGCAGGACGTGTCCTCAGCAGCACTGCTGGGCTGGTGGCTGCTTCTGAGGCAAACAGGCTCCACAGCTATTCTTATTACCACACTCTGGTTTCATCTGTGGGGGAAAATTAGCTGTATTTCTTCCTTGATTTGTTTTGTTGGATTTTTTTAATTGCTTAGTACACTACAGTCAATGAATAGACCCAGAGGGATGCTTCTCCTCAGGGGACGTATTGAGTATGTGCACATGGATTGTACAAGAAGCCCTGGCACCTTTGGTGTGCTGGCTGGGGAGTACTGGGGTTCACCACCATTTACCTAAGAGGTGCCTGAACTTGGACCTTATTTGAGGCTGGAGATGCCTTTATACACCTGAGCTTTGGTACCCCAGGCACTTGGCTGCATGCTGCAGGAGGACCCTTTTGGTCCCATGACTCTTCAGTTCTGTGCAGGGTCTTGGCTTCCCCCAGAGCAGAGAAAGCCATTTTCCCCCTTCATCTGGAATATTGCATCACCTGGCATATGGGATATTTTTCCTGTGCCTGGCATAGGCACCTTGCTCAGGCTGAACCTTAGCCTGAGGGATCGGAGTGACCACAAGACAGTTAAGTAGTGATCCCTTCAGCAGCTGAAGTTGGCTGCATTTCTGGAAATGGTTTTTGAAGCTTCTTGGAAAAACTTGTGTAATGCTGAGCTGCCTGCTTTAAGCTGCCTCACACGTAGCAGGCAGGCAGGAGCTAAGCACCAAGGCAGGCCTCTGATAGGCAAAGCTCCCCAGCCTTTTGGAGAGGCAATGACAACCCACAGATAACTTGCAGGTTAGGGAAAGTTGTGCTTGATAAGTGTAAGTGTCTGCAGAGTTATTCTGCCCTGGAAAGTAGAAGGAAAATGTTTAGGAGGGACTGGATGTTGTCCAGATATCTCTGCATTTCCAGTGGGATCCATGTTGCAACAAAAAAAGATTTTGGGATTTCTTTCTGTTCTGACTGTGAAAAATAGAGATCACCTCCTGATTTGGTAAAAGTTTCCAGATATTTGGATATTTTTTTGCTTTCACCTCTTGCTAACTGGTATTCTTAAAAACAAACACATTACAAAGGAGAATAACACACTCAAAGCAAAGTCCAGATACATGAAAGGATTAATTTAGAAATAAACAGGGAAGAGTTGGGTATATACCACATATTTATGTAGGTGCCATTCTATACTATACTGCTTGAACTTCTTTCCCATAGTCTTGGAATATCTTCTGTTTCCTGTAAAATTTAATTTCAGCGATCTTTAGTTAAAATGAAGTACTAGAAGTTACTGAGTGTTAGATGCACTCAAAAAAAAAAAAAGTTCTGTCTTCTTTCCCCTGCCCCAAAGGCATTTTTAGGTGTCATTTGTAGAAAGATTTCAGATTATTTACTGTGCTCCCTCACCACTGCCTACTCCTAAGCTAGAACACTGCTGATATAACTCTGTCTCTCCAAAGTTACTGTTGCAATCCCGGGGGGTGACAGTGTAAATATCACAAGTCCTCTTATGTAGATCCATCAGCAGATGCATTCGGAGCTGACGCACAAGAGGGACTTTGCAGCAATGTAGTGGAACTTTCCCTGTTGATCAAAATTCCTGGCAGATGTGAGGTTGTTCCAGTGCAAAGCAAGGCTTGAAAATACAGATAGACCATGACAACTATTTCACCTTACGTGTTTCAAGGCTGTGTGCCACATCTGCAAAAACCCTTCATGTAGACATGCTGACAGAAATGCAGCACTTCCTTTGTAAGTGAAGTTCTGATTTGATCTTCAGTTTTTCAAGTACAATTTCATGTATCCTTTGCAGACCGTGTGGATTGTGGTTACAGATTTTAGCAGCTGGAGAGCCACATATTTGATGAGTGGACTGCAAGCTGCCTGCCCTTCTGAGCATATAAAACCAACGCGCTCACATTCCCGCTGCACTGATTTTGAGAGGTGGATGCAGCAAAGCCAGGCTGAAACCAGCTCTGCCTGGAGCTGTGGTCTGGCCATCAGCTGGAAGGGAGTAAGCCCAGGAGTAATTAGAGCTTCTGGTGTCAGCACAAATCAGTGTGAGCTCCTACTGTGAACATGTGTTATGAAAAGCTGTCAAGATCTTTGGGTGAGTAAGCAGAGATGCAGCCAGTAGAAGTGAGGCAGTGACAACACCTGCACATTCAGCACTGGGGAGACTGATACTGAATATATGACATTTAGCAATGGTGCTCACACATCTTCAGAAGATAATGAAAAAATGGGGAGGAAAAAGAGAAGAGTAATAAGCAACTCTGAGATCTGGAAAAATCCCTTTTTTGTGAGAAACCGGAGAGAACTGTTGATTTCTTTGTGAAAAAGGGCAAAGTGGCTTGAGTGCAGAGCAGAAGAATTCTCATAAGGAGGTACTGCTGTGTAGCAGAAAGCACTTTTCCCAATCAGGGCAAAGTTTAGCAGAAACCACTGCTAAACTTTTGCAGAAGTTTGGCAGCTTCAACACATGAAGGAAGCACAGACTTTTAGGACTAGAGATGATCAGTTATTAGTAGAAACCACTGTGAGGAGAGAAAGCAGATCCATGCCTTCCTGTCAGCAGTTTGCCAATGGATGTCTTTATAGAGGGGATGTTTTCATCAAATGTAGTTATAGAACAGCAACTGTGGAAAATATCATGTCCTGTGATAAAAAAAATCATACTATTTGACTGAACCATCCCTTTGTCCTTTGCCCTTAAAGTGAACTAAGGTATGTAGGTAGCAAGAATATTTGGGCATTTAATGTTTGGTGGTGCAATACATGTTAGAGGGGAGATGCCTATTTTAAGGTTGGAAGCCTATTTCAGATAGATGTTGAGTCTTCATGCAGAACAGCTTTTCATCACACTCTTTAATGCAGGGTTACTTGCACCTTCTTCTGAATTTTCTAGTAATTATCAGGGCTCCATGCAGAATCGAGATTAGACAGATCATGACTCAAAGATATATATAAATGGTAATTGTGGTGTTCCAAGGACATTTTTGCTGTCCTTTCAAATGGAAGGTATGTCTCCTTGTACTCCTGGGTCCTCACAGCCATCCAAGAGTATGTATCTGCACTTTTGAATCATGTACCCAACGCACAACCTGTCTCTCACTTAAACCCCCCTTTCAGGCCTGAGCTGTCTGGTTCCAGAAATGAACTCTAAAAGGTTTCAGCTGCAATCCTGCTGAAATTCTCTGGTCTTGCTCCCACCCCTGAGAACTAATTGACATGCAGCTTCCTAGAATCACTTCTCACACGTCATATCTTCAGAAGGTGGTGGTGTGGTTATTATAAGGATTTCAGAACTGTTTATTTTGGTTCTTTGTTAAAACCAGCTCTAACTACAGAAGAGTTAGTGTAAATGATGCTTTTCTAAAATGAGTTCTAAAAATCATCTGAGCTAGGTTTTCTTTGTGTAAAAACTTCCCAAGCCTACAACTGATAGTTTGAATTCTCATCAATGGTGGTAAGTACTGTTCCTCTCAGCAGAGCCCTGAGAATCTGTCCAGTAGGAGAAACTTGGTCCATGTAAAGCTGCTGGAATTTTTTGCCACTGACATTGCTGTCATAGAATATCAGCACTTGTGCCTTGCTCTGCTTGGCCTCAAAGCACAGCAGCTTGAAGTTGTCATTGGCTTTGGCCCAGAGTAACTCAGGAGTGGGAGAGAGGAGATTACCTGTTTGTTGGGAGAAGGGAACATTTCTCTGCAAAGTTGATTTTAGAAAATGGCTATCTGCTTGCAGCTACTCAGAGGTCTGGAATTTAGATGTAGCCTCGCAGGGGATGTATTCCTGGGTAGACAGCAGGTGAGGAGTTCAGTGAAAGCATGCATTTTTCCTTGTGATCTTGGTGCATAAATGATATTTCATATGAGGAAACATGAATTCCCTGACAGCGAGAGCTAGTTCATTTGGAATGCTTACTTTGTACTTTTCCAGACATCAAGAACTAGAAAACATAGTAATAAAGCATTGTTCTCTCATGAATTTTAATCATTGGCCTTGCAAACTACTGACACTAAAATAAATGTAAGTCTACACTAGCAGAAATAACAAAACTCTGAATGAATTCTGTTTAGATCTTCACGTTCTTTTTATATGAGAACTGAATTAAAGAATCAGTCATCTGGGCTCCCTCACTTGAGAAACACAGGGCATGTAGTCCGTGTTAATTTGTTAAATTCTAGAGTAAACATTCTATTCATCCAAATATGCAATGGCATAATTGTATAGTTGAAAAACTGTATTATAAAACGTTTGCTTCCATATAAGTTGCCTGAGGATCATTAAAACGTCATGGTACTGAGTAATGCACAAAATGTGAAACCTCACTGCAAATCCAAGGGAAATTGCCATTCTGGGGCCATCTGGCATGATTTTCAGCTCTAGCTGAGTCATCTCACTGAAACTCATTACTGACTGCTTATGGCTTCAGAAATCCCCAAATCACTGTATTACTTTTTGTGATATTTTTTTTTTTTTAAGTTAGGCAAGAACAAAAATAACAACCCCAGCCTGGAAAATAATGAACCACATGTGTATGTCTGAAGAGCAATGTGGAGATCTGTGCTGCTGATGAGAGAGCTGTATCAGAGAAAACTTGTAATGCACCTCCAACAGGGAAAGTGAAATGTAATAGTGAAAGTATTTGCTTTTCTGATTGCCTTGGGCCACTGTAGTTTTCAGTTTGACAAGATTAGGGTTCAGGGGCTTGTGACTGGATTGTCCTCCTGGCTAACAGCAGAGTGTGGATTCCATTCCTTTTCCTGGGGAAGTTGGCCCTGTACTAGCAAAGTTGACTCTCCCCAAATTCACCACTTTATCCTTGCTTTAGTTTTAACCCCCATCTGATTCAGTGCCCAAACACTTGTGGGACTATAAGGAAGGAAGCTGGGACAAAACAAGTGACCAGGAGAGGGGAAGATTAAAACATTTCCTTAGACAGCAGCACTCATCTTCACTGGTTTCAAGCACTCACAGAAATACAATGTGACTGGCAATTTCAATAAGTGAAATTGGAAAGAGAATTTAGGACTAGTTGAGACTGTTTTCAAATTATACTGCTTGCAGAATTGAAGAATTAACAATACTGATAATAAATCAATTTCAGTCTTTGAGGCCAATGTTTGGTTTATTGAAAAATAGATTCAGTTTCCCCACTTGTCTGCAACTCTGTCAGTATACTCAGCTTCCCTCTTGTAGATATCAAAATTCTTGCAAAATCCACCTGCATGTTCTGTCACACAAACTGTAACAGTGTTTGAAGAGAGTACATGCAGAGAAATAGGTTGTGATAATCACTTAAAGTGTACTGGATGTCCCTTCTCCTTGCCTTGCTCTCCCATCTTTGGCATGCCACTCAATCATTTTCTGAGCCTCCTGTTCAAAATGCATTGCTGGAATAGCATTGCCCTGTTCTGCCTCTGCACTGCCTTAGACAAAAATCCTTTCTCGAGTGAATGCTGCCAACCAGACTTCTCTTCATGCCTTCCTTTGGACGTGCTTAACGTCGGTGTCACGGTCGCCTCCCGCTGTTGACTGCAGAGAATGCCCGGAGGCGGCGGCTGCCGATGGCCGGACTTACCCATCACCCTCAGAGCTGAGACATTGCAGGCGTTGCAGTGTTTCAGTTACGCACCAGGTCCTCTATATCCGACTGTCACATCTCTCCTCATTCCTGCAGTCTCCTGTTCCTTGTCTGCCTTCACCACTGCATTTCCCTTTGTCCTCTGAAGTGCCACCTGCAGAACAATCTTTCTCCTTAGTTTCATCTCTTTTTCTGAATCTGTGCTTTTGTTTCTTTACCAGGTGAAGCAGTTTTTGAACTTTTGGTTTGCCCCATCTCAGCGTTCTCTCCCGATTATCTCTCTCTGTATGCCCATGGTGCTGTCTTCAGTCTCCTTGGTCCTCACCACTAACCAGTCTCCTTCAGCTTTCTCCTTGCTTCTTTTGTTTATTTCCATAAGCACTGCCCTATCAACTTATTCCTACAGCTGGCAGTCCTCTTGCAAAAAAATTTGCATGCCTTCATGTTTCCTGTTTGCTGCTCATACCCTCAGAGTGTTATCTATTCGAATTAAATTAAATATTTGTTTGACATACTTCGCATGCTATGCCCCTCAGCAAGCCTTTCCAGCATTTCAGAAAGGATGAATCATAGTTCCCTTGAGGATTCTCCTGCTCTGTGACACACATAGCACTGCATTGTTACCTTTATCTCCCAGAGCTTCCCCAAGATTTCGGTTCTGGTTTTCCTTCTCCTGGATCTCCATCTTCACACTTTGCTGTATATTTGCACTGTGAAAATCCAGGGAAAGCATTATATTTCTCTCAGGAAGGTTAGCCAGCCTCCATAAAATAGGAAAACATCAGATACTAATGGCTAGAGATCCAAATCTTATATATGTTAGAATATATGTATAGAACCCTGATGGTTTATTGTTTATTCTCTACAGAGCAGAGTGTATGCACTGATACATAAAGACCATTATGGAGCTAAAGAGAATAATGTGTCCCATTTCAGGACCATAGTAAATTATAAAATATGGCTAATTTATCCCTATCTCTCCCAATGCAGTTCAGATAGATGTAAAATATTGGAATTGCTTGGGCAGTAAATAGGAATTGTATGATGTGCATTGTGGAGGAAAGCATTGATTCTGTCAATGTAGGGAAAAATTGCTGCCCATGGTGCCTCTTTACCATTAGAATAGGTTGTTTATAGACTAAGCCACTCCTCTGGGACATTTAGGAACATGTAGGTATCCTCCGTGGCCTTTAATTACCTAGGAGCCTTACCCTGTCAGGTGTTAACTACATTGTGTTTCCACTGAAGTCAATAAATATTGTA
The DNA here is from genome assembly GCA_013398275.1 of Promerops cafer. Lineage (NCBI taxonomy): Eukaryota > Metazoa > Chordata > Aves > Passeriformes > Nectariniidae > Promerops > Promerops cafer. The sequence continues at coordinate 586,416 of VZSE01011964.1, forward strand.
AAACATACCCCATTAATTTGCTTCATTTTGCAATAACTTTTATGTTTTAAAATCTAATTTTATCAGACTTCTTTCTTCTTATTTTTTTGCTAATCCTATACATAAGGAGCACTTTTCTTTGTGGAACTTACCTGTGTTTTCTCTTTCCAGTAATGAAACAAAACCACAACTTTTATGAAGAATGGCATTTTAACTAACAGTGCAGCAGGTTTTCCCAGCACACGTTGATCTCTGTCTTACCCACAGACTTCTTCATTCTGCCTTGAAGGGAAATGTGAGCCAGATCTGTTGGGACAGAGCTCCACGCAAAGCAGTTTGGCAGAGGCACATTCACATTCTGGGTGTGGACCATCAGCAAAATCCATAGCAATACATTGGTGACAATGCACAGACAGGCAGTATTGCATGGATAGCAAAGGCTAGCAAAGTTCATTCTGGGTCATCAAATCCAGACCCTCCCTGTTGCCAAACCCTATAACTTCTTCCCTAAAATGATCCATTTTCAGCTGGAAAGTCATTATATTTTCCTCTGTTTCTACCAGAGGACTGTTTCAGAATCTCTTGTGACTTAGGTATGCCCAAGTTCACACCCTTTTATCCTTACATAAATACATTTTTTTACTTTGAAGTACTTCTGCCTCTGTTAGCATTCTCCCTATATTATAGAAAGCTGTAATTTTCCAGCTTTACTGTTGTTTTCTTAGAAGAAGCAGATGTGTATTTACATGGCACCCCTCCAGTGGTGTGGGCTATATATTCCCTGCCGCCCCTCCCCCAAACACAGGGAACCAGAACTGTGTGAGGTTTCAGGTGAGATCTGCCACCACAGATACCCTTCCTAAATTCTTTCTTCATCCTCCTTGTTTGTGCGTTTGACTGAGGAACTGCTCTTTAAAGTAGTTTCTATTTTCCATTTGCTTTCTTAACTTTGGTCTTTCCTCATCTTAATGCTACACACCTTGACCTGAAAGATGAGGTTTAATTCAAGCTGAGTTTGGTCTCACTTTCTCCAAAAGGATCTAAGCTGATCAAAGAGCCCAGCAGCTCTCCCAAGCACATCCTCATCCCTTATCAGTCCTAATCAGCCTCTGGGACCTCAATTCATCCTTGCCAGAAGGACAACAGATGATTTCTGCTTAATTTGAGTTTCACTTTAATATTTTCTCTTCCAGTTTAGTGCTTAAGTGATACTAAAGTCATGCATAGACTTTGTTAGCTAATCTTTACCTTAGATTTATAATCACGGGCAGGCAGCAAATCCCCCATTCTTAGCAAAGCAGTTGAAGAAGATGAGTTCTTCATTGTAAAAGCATAACAAAAGGAATAATGACTGGGTTTTATTTTCCCTGCCTGACAGTAAGACGTGGATCTAAATACTGTAGATCAATAGCCAGGTCAGAGAAATGGCCATGGTAATTTGTCTACAAGTGGTTATGTAGGTTTTTTTCTATGACAGTTAGAAAGTTTCCAGTCAGGATTTGGACTGTAAAAGATCCAAATTACAGACTTCAGGTTGTGTGGCAAAAAAAGAAGGTCCTACAGGAATATTGAAATGATTTCACCATACAAGGAAGTCTCTTTTTACCTATACTCTGTAGCTGTTCAGTAGCCAACCAAATTAATTTTCAGATGCTGTAAAGAAAGTTAGGTCTTGAACACAAATGTTAAAAGACATGTATTTGGAGTGCAATTTTAAATTTGGTTTGGTTTGGTGTTTGGGTTTGGTTATTTGTTTGTTAGGTGGGGTTTCTATGTTGGCTTTGTTTGTTTGTTTGTTTGTTTTTAAATTATTTGACTGTGATACTCTAAAACTTTAGTTGAAGTCCTGGCAGGGCTGAGGAAGAGCGAGAGAGAGAATAAGAAGTTGACACAAACCAAAGTTACCTGAGAATTTAAATGTAGTTTAACACAGTTTTGTTGGACATTCTTGTTGGTTCCTACTATTTTTGAAATCGCTTTGTGCATCACCAGTCACAGTTGAACATATATTTAAACAAAAACACCTGTCCAGAGAAGCACAGATCTGAGCATCTTTCCCACCAGAAGGCAGAGCTGTTCAGCAATGAGGGCAATGTCACTTTTCTGTATGTTTGGTAGTGATTTGGCTTTCAGGAAAACAGTGGTTTTCAGGTTTAAACAGTGGACACAGCACAAATAACCACCTTTGCTGTGAGTCATTGAACTCTTTTGCCTTTTCCCAGCATTGTCTTTAACATAAATTGTTAGAGGAACATATGTCATGCCAAAGGCAGCAGCCCAGCAGAAATGAGGCTGATGCAGCTCCATGTCCTGGGTCTGGCCAAGAAAATGTGTTCCCAGTGGGCAAACTGCTATAGAGCAGACATATGCAGCACACCCGTGTGTATATGCAGGTTAGGGTCAGCGTATGTGATGTAAATACATATATACACGGCCAAAAAATTACACCAGCCCATGAGAACTACAAAAGTTTCTGGGTAAGTTGCAGAGATCTGTTTTTGCCATTACAAGGAGTCACCGAGGTCCAGTGGGTGTTGATCGTCCTCACGATTTAAATTAACGAGTTCAGGAAAAGTCCTTCCAGGGAGGTTAGAGCGTCTCGGGACGCTGTGGGACCCCCGGGAGCGGGGGGCCCCCCCCCACGGCCCGCGGACGAGCCGGCGGCCGGTGTCGCGGTCTGGAGCGAGCCGCTGGCAGGCAGCGCCCGCGCCCGGCCCCCGCGGA
>VZSE01011964.1:589765-675689 GCA_013398275.1 Promerops cafer
TTTTTATCCTTTAGGGAAAGGGAAGGACGGTAGCCGTGATAGAGCCTGTGCTGCTGCTTCTCGCTGGGGTCGGGGGCGGATGCGCTTCCCGGGTGGCGGAGAGGGGAGCGATGCTCGGCTTGTTTGCAGTGTGATGATCTCCCCTTCACCAGGGACAGGTCTAAGTGTCGCTTTCTCATGCACTGCAGTGCCTTACATAAGTTTATCCTGCAGTCTAAATGGAAGGGTTAGATGCTCGTGAAACAAGGAGGGACTGCTGGCATCTTCTGTGGCAACAGCCGATTTGATATTTTGCTCTGCTTTTCTTACATTTTTAATGTCCATGTGGAGTACAAGTTATAAAGGAAACTTGCAGAGAGTTTTAAAGTATTCAGCCTCTAGCTGTCCTGAAGTTTTACATCTCCAACTGAGGAATGATCCTCCAGTCTAGAAGAAGTGAAACAAGACAAAGCTACCTGTTTTGTTATGTTTGTGTGAATCTAAATCAAACGCATTCCTAGGCACCAAAATGGGTCATGTAAGAAATGTCAGTGCAGAAGTAAGTAGACATCTACAAGCAGCAGGAAAATAGCATGTGCAAGAGAAGTTGTGGGACACTTTGAACACACAGCTTTCCTCATTATTCTTCTGGAAATTTGCCTGGGTTTTATGTACGAAAGAGTGAAAGAACTAATATATGCATTTAATTTGCTTAATAGAAAATAACTTGGCAGAAACACATGTTTGTGCAGTGTATTCTGTTAGAGTTTGGCTTTATGATATATTCATATAACTGTTAAATGAAAAACTGATAGTGTCTCCCATTTACCTAATAATAGTTCAAATATAGCTTGAGATATGCTACTAACCAGGTTAAGAAAAAATGTGCGGGTTAATATAAACCTTGGCAAAGTGCAGACACTGTGGAATACCTAAGTGCTTGTAACCTTTAACCTAAAGGGTGCTGTGAGGAAGGATTACCTGACTAATGATGAACAGCATGATTGAACAGCAGTGTTAAAACACCACTTTTTAAAGGAAGACTGTAGGTAATTTTCAATATCAGCTGCAGTGGGATTCGGTTATTGCTTCTACAAGTATCATCTGAAATATTTATTGGTACAAGAGAATTCCCAATGTATATGATTCTGTTTTCAATTATAATATAGCACCTTGCCACAGGGAAGTCTGAATACAGCACAACAGTGACTAAGCACCATTTGCAGGTCAGGGATTTTTTTTTTTTAGTATTTTTAAAGCTCTGCATAGAAGACAGCTGTTCTGGAGGAGAAGTTTTAATAACAAATGCCACAGAGCATCTGTGCAGAGAGTTTTTAGGGGATACTGTAGAGAACTGAGAAGTTTTTGTACAGTAGAGACACTGTACATACATTTGGATCTTAGAAGATAAGTAAACTTGTAAGTTGGCAGGGTAGAGAGTCATGTCAATTTGGGAAGGCTCTCATGCTTGCTTCCTAGCTGCTGCTGACTTCCTATGTGGGTCTGAGCAATTTTCTGATGTTCCTTGCCTGATCTGACCCATTTCCGTTTCTATGATGGACCTACTATTACTTACTTATTGTTAAAAGGTACCTGGAGGTTTACTTAATTAGTATTTCTAACTCATTAGTACCTCTCAGTTAGGTTGTAGCTCTCAGAGGAGAGACACTCTAAGACAAACCTCAAATCTGCCTCCCCATCGCTCAGTTATTCCTGGTACAAGGTAAAATCTTGACTTGTCTCCCTGATGATGTCTCCTTAAGGATGTCTACCTATCATCTGAAGCTCCATGCAACTAAAGCAGAACCTTTCATAGAACCACAGAATTACAGAATAGTTTGGGTTGGAAGGGACCTTTAAAGATCATCTAGTCGAAGACCACTGCAATGAGCAGGGACATCTTCAACGACATCAGGTAGATCAGTGCCCCATTCAGCCTCTACCCACAAGCTTTCATCACTGCTTCCTCTCTTAATCTGTTTGGGCAACACCAGCATCTTTCCCATCCTCAGGTCCATATTATGATGTCTCCTACCAAGTTATTTTTCTAGGTCCTTGCATGCGGTTATATCTAAATTCAGCTGATTTTTTTTCTGAGCTACACTGCTAGGTTTGGCCACTGTTATTTAATTGTACAAATTCCTGTTTTTTTCCTACACCTCTGCCTACCTGCCTTGTCTTCTGGAGCTGTTGCACCAATGTAGATCATGCCTCAGTCCATCCTCAGGGTGTTTTGAGTTGAATGGAGAACTCACATGTGCCATTTTTGGTGTCCGTTTCACTCGCTGAAATGCTGTCCAACATCAAACCTTTCACAGGAGAAATATTGGGAGATCTGTATGCTATAGACCTGATGACAGGAAAAAGAGTTGCTACTGTGTCTTCTATCCAACAGAGCAGTAGGGCAAACATATCATTCTACCTGTTTTATTCTACTTTTCTTGCTGTCTGAAGAGATGGGACATATTCCAGACAAAAGACTTAATCATTATGTTGCAGAGTTCAGGAATGAGGAAGAAGTTTTTCTCCATCATGAGTGTAATCTTATTTTATGAAAATTACTTCACTATGAGAGTAATTTCTTGGGATGCAGCCAGCAGAAGACCTTTGTCATCATTTTTCTAAAAAGTAATGACGTCCATCATTCATTAAAAGTACATGAAAAGTAAATGCGACATTTTAATTTGTGCAAAACGCACTGTTTTGGTTTCACGGTTTTGGGCATAAAAAAAAGGAATTCCAGATCACATCAAAGCAATATTTTTTTCTTCCTTGCCATTTAACTTCTGCACTGGAAATGGTGGATATTTGCACAGTCTCCTTACAGGGTCTCTGATCTTTCCACCTACTGAAAACAGGTGTGTACAGTCAATGAACCTCATTAAACCTAAGTTAGATTTGGCCCTTGGATTCTCACCCTCAATGGCTCAACTCCAAGTGGTGACCTAGTAGAGAATCCCTACAAAGCTCCTTTGATATGCTGAGCCTTAGCAAAACTCTTGGGAGGGCAGCTGCTAACCCTGTCTTCTCTTTCAAATATTTTGTTGAGATACATATTAATGAAGACTGATTAACCCAATGGGACAGCCTCTTGACTTGGTTTCTTATCCATTAGTTTTGGGGAAGTTTTCCTTGTGTGCTTGTGAATTTTTGAATTGCTTTGATGTTCTCACAGTGGATGTATAGGAATGTCAGCGCTGAATGTGGTAGCTTTACATTCTGAAGTCAGATCCAGATTTGCTTGACTGTAATGTTTGGCTTCCTTAGCACTGGCATTCCCAGTTCCCTGGCTACCCTGACAGAGGAGTGCTGGTTATCTGCGGAGCCACACTGATGATAACAAGCAGGGGCTTTTTTGTTTTGCATTGCTGTCGTGTTTACAGTGTCACAGGAACATCTGCAGTCCAAACCTGTCGTGTCACACTGACAAAGCAGGTTGCAGTCGCAGAAGATGCCGGGGATTTGTGAGTTCACCGCACATCCAGGAAACCGTGAGGTTGATTTGATGATCAGCCAAAACTGCACCTCGCTTCTCTTCCACAAGAGGAAGACAAGGACTCGTGCTCTTGCTCTCTAGAACCCCCTGAGAAAGAGGGACTACTTGAGGCCTTGGCACTGAAGGCAACCCTTGCACATCTGGTCTCCCAGGAAACATAACTATGAGGTCCCAAAGAGCAGACAAAATAAAACACAATGCGAGAAGTATTGGCAGAGCAGTAAAATGACAGCTAAGGCGCCTGAGCTGTGCTGATCTGGCTGCCCGAGGCAGCCCCAGGGGCTGCTCTGCTCTGGAAACTGCAGCCCCAGCGTGGTGGGAGGCAGACATGACCCCTGCTGCCCTGGTGGGTTGGTGTCCATGCTGGAGCTGGAGTTATGGGATAGCATTTTTAAGCTGGCACCATGGCAATTCTCCACATTTTTGGAGAGAATCCCACAACCAAGTGTCCTCAAGGGTAGGAAAAATCTAAGTTAAAACATCATGTAAAATGTGGAGCCTGTAATATTTCTTATGGGGGATCAAAATTTTAAACACTTTTTCTACCCAAAAAAAGTGGGGTTTTTACTTGCTTTTAATTTTCTTCATGTAAAGAGAATAGTAACAATCCCACTGAGTTCTGCTGATCTGTAGGTGCTGGTAATGATTTGTGCAGAGCTCCCTTGCTTTGAGTGGCTTTTATTTCAAAGAATGAGAGGTGGTAATTTGAGTGGGTGTTTCCCATCTGCAAGTCCTGCATCCAGTATATCCCTGTGCACACGCCTTCAAGGGCACCAGGCTTGGCACTCTGTCAAGAACACTTCTTAAAATGACCCCAGTGAGTTAAACAGACTGTATGGGCAGATGCAATGGTATTGTCCAAAAGGGGAAACCTTACTCCTTTAGGGTTGCTGGTTTGGGAATCTGTGTGAAGTGATCTGGTTTTTTCATGTATCAGGCTGTATTTATCTGGATTTTTATTTCCCATAACTTTTTGACTAATTAGGAAAAAGAAGTCCATAAGAATCCACATAATTTTATTCTGAGCCTAATGCAGCTGGTCAGGACTGGACACTGCAGTCCTGGCACAAAGGCTCCTGTGCATTACTCAGCAGGGTATGGAGCCAGGAGGAGTCACTGGAGGAGCCAGGCCTTGCATTCCTGGCTTCTTCCCATAACTGAATAAGAAAGATGCCTGCATCATCTGGGTCTCCTCAAGCCTTCAGGGCTCTCAAATCAGTTCAGTTTATCGCTCCATTTACAGCAAACTTTCTGAAAAGTGTGTCCTTTGGATCTGGTGGAAATCATCCCAAAAGGGCAATATGTAAAGGATTTATTCAAATTCCAGATTCTATTATTCTGGTATTACCAGAAATAAAGTTGTGTTCTCTTAACAGAGTTAAAAGTTAGGTGCAGGAAAAATACACAGAAACATTAAGTTCTGAAATGTTTGGGGTTTTTTTTCCACTTTCATTTTTGTAATATAGATCTGACTTGCTATCTTATCTATGTATCCTGCAGCCAAACTAATCCTATCTGTGCCCTAGATTTTTCTTAGCCTTGCTTGCTTACTACAGAAAGATTTGGTTTCTAGGACTCCTTTTAATTCAACTTACTATACTGCTTTTTCTCTTGAATATGATTTGTCTGTAGTGTCCTTTAAGGATTCTTGACCTTTTCTAGCCCAGGACATATTTATAGTAACCTGATCTAGTTTTATTAATCATTGGTGATCTTCCCAGGAGGGTACATTCCTTTGTCTTCATTCTAATATGACTCATGATACATCCCAATTTAAAGTGCCCATATGATTGAACATCAGGTTATTAGTGGTGTTTGTATGAGAATGCTCACCATGCATAAAATGGTGTGAGTACAGCAATCTGTTCAGTAAGTTTGACTCTGTGAACATATTAATATGATTGGAGGTGGTTAAATGCAGGCTTAAATGGATGAAAAAAAAATTAAGTTTTAATAAATCCATCTTGTACATGCAGTCCAGCCATAAATGATACGCAGACTGACCACAAAATTATTAAAAAATACAGATGTCTTTTTAGACACATAGGAGTAAATAGAATATTCTGCACTGTCATGTGCATGTGAGTGTGTGTGTACATGTACTCCTAGACATACAAGGTATTTGTAATCTGTGAGTTGTGGCTCCTAAGCTTGATTTAAAAACTGAATGAGTTCATTATTATACCACTCCCTTCTCCTAAAAAAAAAAAAAAAAGGTAGTATGAGGAATCAATCTAATCTGCTTTACTAAATGAACATGTGAAAGTGCTTATCTGGGATAAACCTGGGTACTATACATATTTCTCTCTCTTTTTCCTTAAACAGAATGAAAATGCCCTTGTGAAAATAAAGGAGTTAGGAGTCGAGCTTGCAAACATCAGGGAGGAAGTTGGTAAGTAGTACAAGAAAAGTAACAACAAAGTGATTTTCTCACTATACATGAAAGAAGTTATTATGATTCCCTGTGACCTGATCCTGGGGAAGCTCCATACATGTGATGAAGTGTTTTCTGAAGCCCAGTGGCAAAGGGTTTTGTGACTTTGCAGGGAACCTTGATTTCACCTCTTTGCTGTGCAGATGGGTTCATCACCGCACACAATGGAGCCAGTTGTGCATCATCTTTGCCAAACAAATCGTTCTCCATAAATCCATAGCTTCTGTCCTCAAACACCAGCACTGCTGAGGAGAAAGCACAGTGTGATGAGAAGTGGGAGCTTGGGACCATTGCAGTGCACAGCGACTGGGAATGCATCACCAACTTATGAACATGGCTGTGTTTTGCAGTTCAGCTACAAACCAAAGGACACCAAGCTCAGAATTTGCTTGTTAATATCTCTAGGGTCTCTTCCTGGTTGAAAGACAGAAAGAGCAATGCATCATCCCATTTGGTCTGTGTATTCCCTCTATATCTGCGTGCCCCTCTTTTCCTTTTTAGTTTCTGATCTAGACAAGAGAGAATGTAAATATACTGCCACTCCTGAGAGAGAAGATGGGCTTTTGCTCTGGCTTCAGCCAATAGGCTGAGTTGTTCTGGGCTTAAATCTCTCCAGAATGAGTATGATGTTATGTTCATCTACCCCAGGGCAAATGGAGAGCAGGACCACTGCGTAAGGGGACACCCTGAGCACCAAAAGGTGTTGGAACCACTGATGACAGGAGCTATGAATACGGGGGACCTCTCAGCTTTCCCTGCATGTGGGAGCCCAGTTTCTGGGTCAACCATTAAGCACAGATTGCATCACGTGGCCAGAGCATGAGGTTGCCAGCAAAGGGAGGCTCAAACAAAAACCCTTGTGGGATGGGCAGAATTGCAGATCCTCCCTGTGCTTTGCCTTCATCTTGCCCATGACAGCCCACTTCAGAAAAGCTGATCAGAGCCCTCTTCAGATGCCCAGCATCTTGTGCTCCCTGCTTTGCCCCCCTGAAATGCTTTGGCTGATTGTCATTTCATAGAGAGCTTTATTGTCCCCATGGCCAGTGTATACTCCAGCAATAGCAAAACAGGTTTCCAGTTATTCCCTGATGCCTACCATCCTCCATCCTCTGCATCTCTACAGCTCTTACAGGAGACTTGCTGCCACTGGTGCTTTCTTCAGGCAGGGCACATCTGAAGTTCTCAGTTCAATAGCCACTTCTCATTTGAAAGCCCTACCTCGGTCTAGCAGGTTGGGTTTGCTCCTTTTCCTGAGTGCTTTTTTAAGTGGCGGCGACATGGGAAGGAAAGAGAGGTTCAGTGCTGGAGCTCTGAAAGAGCTCTGCTCCCATTTACACTGTGTTTGTACAGCTGAGGTGAACACAGATCCCTGGTGGTTTTGCTGGAGAAGAGAACTTTGCCAAGACTGTAACTGTGTGTCAGTTTGGGGTCACAGAGCAGCAAACTCAGTAACAGGAGATCGCTGCTCTGCCTGCCCTTGCCATTGTCCTTGCACATGCAGAAACAGACACCTCCTCTGCACAAAGCTGAGTGCTGGTGGCATATGTGGGGACAGTTTTGGTAAGAACCACAGTCACCCCAGAAAAGCAGCCTGAGCTGTGCTGCTTCAGAAGGGAGATAAGCTGTAGATGTGTATGGGCTTTCTTCCTCAGAAAGGGAAAAGATGGTGTGAGAGAGTCCTTTCCTCAGTGGTTCTGTGGGCACGTGTCATGGAGAGGAGTCATTACAGGCCACCTCTTCTTCCTATCACTCTGGAAGACATGGAGATGCTGAGCAGAGGCTGTTTGTGAGTGACACAGGTCACCTGCTTGGTGGAGGAATCCTCTCTGTGCAACCCTGAGATGCAACATGGCCAGCTAGAAGCACTCCCAGTAGGGATGAACAAAAAGACGAACATGTGCAGGTATTGCACTTCAGCAGAATGTGAAATAATTAATTAGCAATAAAAATCCTACTATATATCCCTCCACATGGAAGGTAAATTACTATGCTTTTTCGTATAAGTCAAAAATTGCTGCACAGTCTGTTTTCCTTTGGCATAAAATTACAAAACCTAATTTTGTGAAACAACCAGTGTTTTAAAACTGTGGAGGAGGTGAATTGGTAAATGCCATGTACACGAGAGTATTTCTCATCAGTGCAGTTCTTTGCAGTCTCTAAAGCAGTTCAAGCTGAGGTTATTACTGGAGACATGAGGGTGCTACTGGAGACATGCAGCCCACCTGTGCTATGGGAGGATTATTTTGGTCTCACTATCAGATGAATCAGTGTGTTGTACAATATTGTACATGATTTATGCAAATAAAAAATGAAACAGTCCTTTATTTGACAACAGCAATCTTGGGTGATTCTATGAAGAAATTCAGGGAAAATCAGAGTGTATTATTTTGACTACGACCAAGCTGTAGTTCTGACTTCCCTCCATCACTTTAATAAGTAGTTTTTCATCAATTTAAAAATAACCAGTCCAGTTAAACAGCATGGGTGTTGGTCAGAAATTCCTGATTTCTCATGTGTAAATGCACCATGTCAGACTCACTGATGCAAATGCATGAATGAATCAGTAAAACAAGGCTGGACTAGCCAGGTTTGATACAGTCAGTGAGTCTAACACTTAGTTTTTTTGGCAATAGCTGTAATTTAGAGTTATAATCTGGGTGCTGAATGTGCTTAGTTTGCACAGCAAGAAGTCTTCAACAGAAACTACAGGATTCTGCTATGCAAAGTAATGAAACTTAAACAGAGAACCCACTGTTCAGAAAAGTAAGAATATATGTTTAAGGAAAAATCTTGTAGTAAATAAAACCATTGCTGAAGCAATAGGAGTGATGGACCATGTGTAAAAAATAGCTTAGGGAGACCTGCATCCTTCTGGAGCCAGGCAAAATACTGAGGTCAGACAACACTGTCCACTTTTACCCCCAGCACTCCTGTGAAAGTATCACACCACATCTGAAACCAGCATGGGTGAAATAGGAAAGTGATTCTCCCTTGCCAGTCCTGGGGAGGAATCTTGGCCTTTATAAACACTGAGGGACTTGTTATTTAAAGCAATAATGTTTGCTCATGTATTTTGCTGGAAATAGCAAGGCTAGGAAAACATGACAAGCAATTGTTCTACACTCAAGACACCAATCTTTATAAATTATAAATATAAGCACTTTTCAGCTGCAACACTGAGTCTCTAGCAATAAAGAGGTTTTGAATACTAGCTGTTTCCTTTCAAACTAGTGGAAATTAGATGTCAAAATTACCTGCTCCTTTACTGTCAGATCAATGACGTGACGTGTGTTGAGAGGAGGTATGGAGATGCATAAAAAACCTAGATGAAAGAAAGGCAATGAGATGTCAAGTTTAAAATTTGTGTTATCTGTGTTCTCAAGAGTTTCAAAGCCAAAGCCTCTGTGCCATCTTCTCCTGGTTATGCCACCCAGTCAGAGGATACTTAACCTGAGTGTGGTGGCTGTGATTTGTCTGTGATTTTGGGGCCAAGGGTCAGGAAGAAGAGCCCATTTCTCATGTCAGAAGGAAACAGTCCCTCTGTAAGGCCACAGGACACCAGCCCCCAGTTCCCTCAGGAGCTGCACTCCTGAATGCAAAGTTCCAGGGCTGGGGAGGCTGCACTGTGGCTCTGACTGTGTGTGGTGGGGGAAGGAAGGTCAGTCCAGTAGTGACATCTACCTTTCCCTCACCTTCCCAGCCCAGCCTGAAGTGGGTTTTGCTCATCTGTTGTGCACTCAGTGCTCAGGGAGTAGGGAAACTGCAGTAGCTGGTCTCATTTAACCCAGCACTCTGTCATCCCAGGAAATGCCACGTTGTGTCAGAGTCATTTCCAGCCTGTAAGCAGCAATGGAGATAGCTACAGAGAAGGAAAAAGAAAACCAGGGTGTAACTCTTCACAACAGACCAGTAATAGTTGTGCTCTGCTTGTCGTGTTCCATGGTCAGCAATACATTCATATAACTTTTCAGAGTAATTTTTTTCCTACAAAAGTAGCTCACTTTAACAGTATCCCTGCCTTGATGCCTGAAAGCTAAATTCACAGTTTTCCAGCAGCATTAGCAGGTTGTCTCTTCAGGCATCTGTTATGGGGTCCCTGCTGGAGATGACACAGCTGTTTCACCAGGACCACACGCTGGAGCCACAGCTGGCCCCAGCAGGGCAGGCTCTCCCAAACTGGTTCCTGCTCCCCAGGCAGGAGAGCTGCAGACCCTTGGGCTCCATGGGTGTTGCCTTCTGCTGTGTCTGTCCCAGCAGAGCTAGGCCCAAAGGTCCATCTCCCTACTAACAGGAGATTCAGTTTTTCCTCAACACTTCTGTCCTCAGCCTCATTTGTCTTAGTCTGAGACTTATGGTAGAGATCACTCCTTCTCATTAGAGGTGTTTATTATTCTGTATAGGGCAAATTGCCTCATTTTCTGCCTCCAGTAGCTTTGCTGGGTGTATGGGAAACACACCATGCAAGCTCACTTTCCCTGCTTCCCTCTTCCCTCCATCTTGCACCTGCATCACAGTCTGATTTGTGAATAGTCTTGTATTTCAGATTACAGGATGTGTTTCAGATGGATTTTCTTTTGGTTAGAGCACATTGTTTCATTTCCCAGCCCTCCCTGTGTGCTGGGTAATCTCATTAGAGAGGCTGGAGAGAGATGGGGTTCATTACATCTCCTATTTAAAGCTTGAGTAAGTTTGAATTCTACTGAAGGCAGAGCTGCAAGCATAACTCCTCCTGCTCTGGGATCACTTTACATGCCAAAGATAATAAAAAAGCAAAAAGCAAGAGAGAGGGTTTAGAGCTATAATCCAGACTGCCAGGAGACGAGACATTCCAGCTAATGTACCATTCCATTCTGGATATAAGGCGAGTGGGAAAGCTTTCTATGTGCTGTCACTGAGGTGCTAAACTCACTGGTTCACTCTCTTTCCGTAAGGAGCAGACAGCTTGACAGGGACAGAGTCCCTCACAGTGCTCCAGAAAATATCAGGATCAGAACAGGAGCCCAGTAATGTTTATCTGTCTGGACATAACTGAGCAAGTCTGGATATTGATGTCCAGTAAGTGTGGAAGCAGAGATCTAAATAGGGTGACAAAAAGCTATGTGGGGAAGGGAATGGTTAGCTTGGGTGTCCAAACTACCTTGGCATGGGTGCACCTGACATAAGCTGTGGGGACAGCACTGGTAACTCAGACAAAGTGTTGCTGTGCTGGGAAAAATGAGCACAGTCTGACACCGTAGTAGAAAGAGGCAGGAAGATACAGATACTGAACAAATATGTTGTCAAAGGATAAACATGGGTTTGAAGCATTCAGCAGGGAGACAGCTGCTCCCAATCCTCTGACTTACAGTGCCATACAGGTCTGTGCATGGCACGTGCATTTTGAAAGGCAAGGGAAGGATAAATATGCAGTTTTTCAAAACCTGATCATCTTTCTAAATCAGCTATGGGTCTAAATCAGAAAGAAGAACTATCAGTGCCATTAGAAACCCATTTCTCCTTCTTTAGTATTCTGAATGTTATGGTCATTATGATTTTAATCACTTCTTACCTGTTAGATCTTTACAAGTGAGCAAACTTGCTCTGTAAATGTACTCTGACTGATCTTGTCCAGCTTGCATCAAGTATTCGATATCTGGACTTTTTGCAACTGTTCTTTAGCAAAGCAAAAGACAGAGAACACAGTGTTTGTGACATTGTTTTCCTGGGACCTGAGGGGCAATAAAGGTGAGGAACCAAATGGGGAAATGAACTGATTTTCCTTGACTTGATAGAACAGTTGGGAAACAATAGTGTGAATTCTGAGACATAGTCACTGGGTTAGTTCAGTAGAGTAAAAATTTCATGCTTTGTGAATGCCTTCAGTATCAGCCTTTCATTGTACTCTCTGATGCCATGAAGCACACAAGATAGTGGTTTGAATACAAAAATATTTTAAGCAAGTGTGCATTAATGGATTTGAATGGCCCTTGCTGGAGCTGGAGACAGATTTATGGGATGAGCAGCTTCGAACAGCTCCAAAATGAGATGTATGAGATACAAGTCCTTCTGGTCAAGTGGTCGATCATATCCCTTGCATATCAGAGTGGGACAGAAGCGCCAAGCTCATTGCTCTACTAACAGGTCCAATGCCACTGCTTGGTCCTGGGCAGTGTGAGGACTGTGTGGTCTTGTCTCCACAGACCTCAACACGGCGAGATGGAAGAAGCTACTGAGCGAGAAGGAGGAGCTGGAGAGGCGCTTCGAGGAGGAGGGGAAGCAGCTCCACAGGCAGCAGCAGGAGGAGATGCAGGCGTTGGAGCAGCGGCTGCAGGAGGAGTACAACACCAAGAAGGAGAGCCTGCAGGAGCAGCACAGGCTGCAGCTGGAACAAGCCAAATTGCAGCATCAGGATCAGGTCAGTCTCCACCTGTTGCCTTTGAAGAGCAGTCCATGATAGTACTGATTGGGTTCAGGTAATGAAATATATTGAACACTCCGACATGAAGATGCTGGTAATGAGTTCTGAGTGGAAAAATGTAATCCTCAATATCTTTACTGCTCTTTCTCCCTATTAGTTTTACTGTTTTTTCTACACGCTAATCTATTGCATTGCCATGTCTTGTCTTCACATGCTTGCTGATGTTTTACAATAAAAATATTAAGATCAGCTCTGCTGCCCACACATACTTGCTCCTCAACCCACCTATTCTAGTCAATTTATGACTAAAACCAAGGGCTATAAGAGCCCCTTCCACACAGGCAAGGCCAGCAGAGCTAGCCCATTGTTATTTGCTAGTTAAAGGGCAATACAGTGGAGTGATAGCACCCATGCAACACATGCAGCCTGAACATCAAGCACGTGATGCACTCCAGGTCCCCTGATTGCTGCCCCACCATTCAGTCTAATCTCTTGGACTGCACGTCCCAAGTGTTTCTCCTTGCTTTGCTTTCTGCGTGTAGACAGGAGCATTCTCACAAGCAGCTACTTCTGTCTGGTTTTGTCAGAGCAAACACTGTAACTCAATGCAAATGAGCTGTTTTGTCCTGGACAAACTACCTATTTCTGTTAATGAACTGATTTCTAAAGATGTATTAGAAGATGCTATCAAATAGGTTTTCATGTTCTAAATCAGATTTTTTCAAAATATTTATCTGAAAATTGTTAGAACCTACGCTGAGCCATGACTTTTGGTTCTCATTTCAGTTTATGCAAGTTGGTCTTCTTGCAATGCCCTTCAAAATTTCTGGTTTTCTTTCTGATATGAAGGAGGGGTCATGTTCCCAAAAGCCTTGACAATTTTTTTCCTTTCACTGTGTCAGTGTGTCAGGCTGTCTGGCAAAAGATGTTCACTCTAGCTGCAAAGGCTTACCTCTCCTGGATCACCTGACATCAGCATTTGTGAAGGAATTTGTTAATTTTTTGCTGAAATAGCTTATCGCTTGGCTCTGCAACTCTTTGAAGTGTTTCTGCGAGCTCTCAGGGCCACAAGAACAGATGTTGGTTCTTCTCCTCTCAAGCTGATCAGTGCAAGAAAGCTGTTCGAAGTCATTGTAGGACTTGACTAGAAGTATGCTTATTTTTCTCATGTTTTCATCTGTTGTGTCTCTACTCATCACCATAGAGGAGCAGTGGAAACATATCTTTCCCTCTGTGGGGCAAATAGTTCTTGGTTTGTTCCAGAGCTCTGTGTTCCCTGATTACTGAAAATAACACAAACATTCCTCTCCATTGCTTTGAAAGTGCAGCTGTGACCCTAGTATCTCAGAGTTTTAGCCCACATTTTCAATTCGTAATTCAGTTAGCATGATGAGTTTTAGCAGGCTTTCCCTTTGAATTCCTACTCTGCTCTATACTCGTCCTGTGTTGAGTGCTCTTGGATCACTGGATGCTGACAGGGCATGCTGGAAAGCTGCTCACCAACATTTCTTGGTCAAGGAAATGGAGCTCTTACATTGTACATGAGAAAAGCCTTGTCCTTGAGCTGCCCATCTGCATGAGGGGGATTTGAATTTGCATTCTTGAAGGCAATAATAATAGCAAAATCCTTATGACCATGGATCTGCATGTATTTCTGTATCCATAAATCTAATTTGGAAGATACTCATCCCACTTTCATGGTTTCCAGTCACAGCTTAACCTTCCATGCTGTGTTGCTTCAGTCACCACTTAGTTCACTGCCAGATAGCTGTTATTTGTTTGGAGACACAGTTCCTGTGTCAGGTTTTGGAGGTTCAGCTGCCTCTGAGGAGGTAGCAGAGCATGAGAGCCAAACTCCTCACAAAATGATCTTGTATGCCAGTGCATTCTCACATCTCCTTGCAGCTAAAGGCAGATTTGCAAAGTAAAGGCTGTGATCTGTCTTGCCAGTGTTCCTCACTTGAGGTGCTCAGCTCCAGCTGTTTTGTCCAGCAGCTTACTGAACTTCTCCCACTAACGCTCCTCTTGATTTTATTTTATTAAGACTTAAAAATCCCACCTGAGGTACTTTCCATAGCCAGAAATAAACATGACTTGTGTTAAGTGAGGTGATCAAGCTTACAGAGTAAGTTATTAGCATCCAAGAGAGCTGCTTCCCAGTGCCAAGTTGACTATCTGCCATGAAAAACTGCAGACAGGACGTCACACTGGAAGATTAAAGAGAGTCGCTTGGGATGTGGATATGAAACACACAGAAGGCAGAAAAATCCCTATAGATAATTTGGGACACATTTAATTGGCTTTATTGATAAATAACTTGTCAAGGATGGTGGCAGCAAGAGGAGACCCCTTCACCTTCTAAGGATGTTGGCATTGAGGATAATCATTCCTATGGGGTGCTGTTCATTTGAGAAGCAATTAGGGTACAAATAAAGGCTTCAGCAAGGGCGAGGTAAAGAACATGGCAATGCTCATGAGGCTTCAGCTTACAGACATCATATACAAGGACACTGTGCTCTGGGAAAAGCCAGGTGATAGTCCTTGCCCCATCAGTAGGCCTTCGAGTGATCTGCCCCCCACCTTTCTCAGCTCTGTCATGCAATACATCAGCAGGCTGAGTCCCCATTATTTTGCAAACAGTTCTTCACCACTGTTATCTCCCACATTATTATGAAAATTAGTTTGGATAATTTTAAATTCCATGTTAAATGCCCAACTTTCATTCTAAGAGCATCTTTTCTCCAATATGGTTGGAAATTTGGCTTCTGGTGGGTTACCTAATACATATGTTTGACAACTAAAAGCAGTGAAATAACATTTATTCCAGTCAAAGCAAACTCAGCTGCAGTAAACTTCTACCATTATTTACATAACTGTGAGCAAATAAAGCTTTTTAGAGTCAAGTCACTTAGCCATGAACAGAACAGCTGTTTCACTGTAAATGTAAAATAGTTTTATCCTCTGCCTTGCCAGATATCACAGATAATATTGTGTTAAATGTAGGGAATAAAATCACTGTGGTTACAAACCCCAGAAAAGCAAATTGATGCATTGCATTCAGAAAGTGCTCTGGACCACTGGCCTAATCTTGATCAGGATTTCTTATGGTAGTTCCTTTAATGATTCATATCAAAAGACCATCATTAGGGATCTCACTTTGCCTTTAGGCAAGTCTAGTAACAAACAATGTACTGAAGGAGTCCCAAACCCATGGGGTGCTCTGGAACACAGGCAGCCCACAGCCCTCTTCCAGCTGAACTCCTCACTCCCATGATGGCCGTGGCCTGTGTGGTCATTATCATAATTTATATCAATGGAATGTTGAGACTTCTGAACATTTAATAAACAGCATCTCTACCTAAGGGCTTTTAGACCTTCTGCTTTCTTATGTACCTCTTCATCACCATTAAGTTAAAAGAACAAAAATACCATCAGTAGTGATTACACGCTACCACTCAATGCATCAACATGGCAAAACTGGCTCAGGTGCTGGAAGTGTCACATTCCCTTTGCTGTTTCCAGCTCACTGGAGCTCTCCAGCAGTGGCTTGTCAGTGTGCCACAGCCTGTCTAACCATGTGTCCATGTCTGTGCTCACTGTTGCTGGAACAGGTGGAAGATCTCACCGCTGTACATGAAGCTGCAATGTCACAGTTGGAAAACAACCACATAGTGGCCATTACAGTACTGCAGGATGAGAATGACTGCAAGATTCAAGGTAAGCCAAAGACAGCCCAACAGCTACACAGCTGTTTCAGAGCCAGAATTAATGCTGTAGTAACACTGTGCTTCTTCCTGCAGAGCAGGTTACACAGAAAATTTGTGTTGGTCTAGTGCTTTCACATGGGTGGACCACCAGGTTCATGCTAGGGCAGAGGGAGGGATGTCTGCAGCCTACAGCATCTAACTTTGACCTGAGATTATCTGAAGGGGGTCTCTGGGTCAAAGATAAGGCTTTCTGTATGTGTTGCTGAAAATAGAATCCAAATTCCACATCACTTCTCACACATGCTTTTTCAAGAGCCTAATCCTCAGATGCTCAGGCGGATAGAGCTCTCGGGATATCTCTGAATTTAGGTGCTCAAATACCCACTGTGCTTCTAAAAACAAGACTCATTATTTCCAGGAGCAAATGTCTGGCCATGCTGAGCAGACCAAAGCCTCTCACTGGTGCAAATCTGCACCTCAGCACTGTTACTTTTATTTTGTGTTACACTTTAGCCACAGGATTGATGCTGCAGACAGAGTTCTTCCCTCCTTACAAGTTCAGTGTCTAAACATAGGCCTCTGTGCATGCTTTAGTAATCTGTGCAATCTCCCTATTTTTTCCTACATTTTAAATATCCCTAGTAGGTTTTCCCACGTTTCCCAGACCAAGCCATATCGCTTAGCTCTGCATTTTGTCAATTAGAGACACGGTTCAGAGCATAACGTGAACTGAGAACAGTCTATTCCCCTCTCTCCTGGGCAGAGAAAGTCTAGCATAGCATTTGTTAATTAACATATGTGACTTTGAAAATAAATAAGTAAAAAGCTGATTCTTTCTTGAGGATATTTTTATCTCTCAGTTTTTTTAGTATCTTCTGATGATAAAGTTCATCTGTGGTTCATCAAGGGTGTGGTGGCCAAAGTCTGTGCTCCCTGCTCCGGGTGCGGGTGTGAGATGCCCTCCTGTGCCCGGAAAAGGCACAGCAGCTGCTGCGGGCGGGAGCTCAGCGCCCGGCCCTGGAGCCATGGAATCGTCGCTGCTGTGACTGCGGCTGCTGAGCCGGGGTTAGAGGGCAGAACCCACGACCTTGCGGTGGAAAACACAAAAAATACAGTGTCCATATACTAAAAAGGCAGCTGCTACTACTGCACTGAATGATGATTTGATGCCATTGCTTTAGAGATTAAACTTTTTTTCACTTTGTTTATTAAACTTTTGGTTTTTAGTATGCCCAGGGTGAGTTATTCTAGCAGAAAAACCTTTAATCAAGTTTTTTGTCTTCTCTGTCTCACTACTGGAATAAACCTCTTAGCTCATCTACCACAGCTTGGGGAGAAGCACTGTCATTTGTGGTTTTGCATCTCGGGTGGCGGCCCTCCTCTCTATCCTCCCAAAGAAATTGCAACCCAAGCTTTTAAATGTATCCAATTTTAAATCCTTTGATCTAGGGATACTCACTCGGAATTGGCAAATGGCCCATTGTCAGACTAACCATTTTCAGATCAGAGTGTCTGGGAGCTGAGAATTCTGAGCAGTTCTGAAAAATCAGAATCTGGTCACATAGAAACAGAGGTACCCGCAAACAGTGAAAGATCAGGAAATTCTAATTTTCGGAGCAATTTACCTAAGGTCACAGAGCATATTGCTATCAGTTTCCTATTCCATATCCATGTCCTAAAACTGCATCCCAAATTGCTCTTGGCTCACGACGTATGCTCTCAGACCCTGGTTTGCTGGACTTCACTCAGTAATGTCATGTCTGTGTAACTTCTCCAGAACTCAGTACTGCTCACAAACTGGAAAAGGCACAACTAGAGGAGACTTTTGAAAAGCTGCGTCTGTCTCTCCAGGTAAGCAGTTTCTTTATTTCCCACCCTGTGATGGTGCTGGGGAGCAGCTGACGGAGCAGCCCCAGACACGCTGCCTGCTGCCAGCACTCCAGGCTGTTGCCTCTTACCAGCTCTGGTGCCTCTTGTGCTCTGCCTGTCCGAACTGGGATAGGGCAAAACCCTCAGGATTTTTCCTGCCCCTTGGCTGGTTCACAGGAGAGAAAACTTAAAGGCACTTAAAGGCATCTGGATAAAGAAAGAAAGAAAAGTCTTTTTGAACCTGCTGTCTGCTGGCAAATTTGAGCTCTTCCCTGCTTGGTAGGGAAGACTCTAGCACCTGCAGTGGCTGTGAGCATCACCTTGTCTGCATGGTACCCGCCAGCTGGCACCCCCAGGGCTCAGAAACGATGACCTCTCATTGCCTGGGCCTGTGTTTGTGCTTTAACCTCCTCCCTGCTGCCTGAATGTGGGAAAGCCGGCCCCACGCTGTAGACACACCTCCAGTCCCACCGGAGGGCAGTGCCGTCCCTGATGTGGGCTGCCTCAGGGCTGGCCCTACCGTGCAGCCGGGCTGTGGATGGCCAGGGTCAGCCCTGCACATCCCACATCCCACTGTTTGACACCAAGGTCAAAGTCGTCTAACCCTTCTAAAAACTCCGTGCTGTTCTCACTCCCTAGATGAAGAAATCACAAGGAGTGGAGGGCAGAACTGCGCCCCTGTGACACAAGCTAAGGTTGGAAATGTGTGAACAAGTAAAGATGCCACAGCAAATAATGCAAGCCCCAGGCAGAGATGAACCACAAGTTTTAAATGCCCTGACTAGCACATATTGTTGCACTGCTGCGACAGCTCGAGGCATGTCAGCAGTTTTGCAATAAGGGCTGATGTAATGTTCCAGACAAGAAATCACAACTGTGAAAGATAAAAATACCATTTTTACAGCAACTGTGGATTTTACAGGTAGATAGACAGAAATGCCTTTGATGGTAACAGAAATATGATTGCTTAAAATAATGTTGTTCCCATGTATAGCTCTGAGATGAAATGATGATCATTTAAATTCCACAGCACTAACTCATCATTGTTTGTTACCATGTTAGAAGCTTAGGGGGAGGAAACAGGTATCTCCTGCCTCATTCAGACTCCACAGACCACACAAATGCATGTGATATAAATGCCAGCTCTTCCAAGGAAGGACATGTCTGTTCTCACCCAGCACAAGGTGATGGGGTGATTTAGCATCAGCCCAGGTGTTATAGGGATTTTGTGATTCCCTGAGGCTAATCAAATACCCCATTCTATGTTCAAGTGGCCTGACATAAAAAAATATCACCTTACAGGGGTGTCCAAGGCTTATTTAGCTTCTCTGATAAACCACTGCCTGGTTTGGCAGTGCAGACTGACTGGTATGAATTTAAGTGGGCTGATAACACAGTTGGTGTGTTAATTGGTGTGTTTCCCCCCCAGGACCAGATAGACACCCTCACCTTCCAGAATCAATCTCTTAAGGCCAAAGCAGACCGGTTTGAAGAGGCTCTGAAGAAAAACACTGAGGAACAGCTGAAGGTAGGTGACCACTCTAACTATACAGGCATCAAGATACATGTTTCTAAATATTACACATCACCTCATTCAATGAAGAGCAATTGGATCCTCACTCCAGGGACAGGGGGCAGGTCCAAGCTGAGACCCCGAATATTAAGGTCTGAGGAAGAGTTATGAGTCTTAGCCAAAGGGGTGTCAAGGAGACAATATCAGGGGTCAAATGGGCTGCAGAGGACCAGGTCCAGGTAGTTTTCACACCACTGATTCTCCTAAAGCACAGGGTTACATTAAGGAATCTCTCTCTTATGGCTGAAGATTATGTATGGCTGACATATCCAAATCCCTGATGTATTTCCTAGATTGTGCGAGCTCCATATCTACACTTAGAAAAAGATTTGAAGAGCTTAAAACATGTTCTGGAAATGAAGAACCTCCAGATTCACCAACAGGAGAAGATGATTATGGAGCTAGAAAAACAGGTGAGTTGCCATTTTTCCTACAGAGGAGACATCACAGAGGTAATAAAGGAAAAGTTTGGTTACAGCAGATGAACTTAAGAGAAGTGAGTACACACATGAGGTTGGGGTAAGACACAGTCAAAGAGGTTCACATCCATCCATCTGGATTGCTTCTTCATACAGTACTTGCTCAGCATGTTAGGTTAGACAGCCAGGTGAGTGGTGGAGGAAGAATGGAGGAAAGGGAAATTAGTGGTACTCCAGGGTGCACCAGCCTGCACCATATGCCCCTACAGGGGTCAGATAGCCTTTTAGGGCTGGAGAGGGCACATGGAGCAAGACTGAGCCATGGTGTGTCTTGCTGCTGCTCCTGCAGGCATTTAGGGAGCCATGTGTGGATTAGCAATACTCAGCAAGCAGTCCCTAGCAAGGCTGACTCTAGAAGAGGTCTCTCCAGCCTTCCAATGCTTTTCTGCAGGCTATGCTGTTTTCTTGTCCTTTGCTTGTGGGATTCCCTAATGAAGAACTCCCCAGCTCACCATCAATTACATTTTTTTGCAGGAAAGGGGATTCATTTTGTACAGCATAACCTGCAGTGACAGTAAAATACTGTGCGGTGACAGGATGAGGCAATACCTCAGCTGGGAGCTGTGGCAGCTGGTTCAGCACAGCATTCAGCAAGATTTGTTTCCATTTACAGGGAAATTTGAGAACCCTGATTATTATTTTGCTGAACAGATGCTTTAGTAAGTGGATGTAGAGAAAAGTGCCTCTCTGCAACGGAGGCTTATTATCTCTGCTCCTTCCAACGTGCTACTCCTGGAGCTAAGCCAGCATTTGAAAACACTGGGGGAAAAAAAAATCCCAAACAACAGCCTATATAATTCCTGGCCATTTAGCAGCTTTTGCTTATTAACTGCATACAAGTGCACAGTCCTGTTCCTGGCCTTTATCACAGTAAAACACTGGGTCTGCTGTGGCTCAAAGGCACAACTGCTTTCCATTTCAGGATATACCTTTGTAAGTGCCAGAACACCTACAGGACATCTCCAAATGCTCTGGTGCCTCACAAGGGAGCAAGAGGGCATTTCAAACACAGGGTCAGCCTTGGCTCCTTGGCAGCTGAAAGGGAGGCTGGAAGTGAAGGTGGCACAGCTACTCCTTGTGAAAACCATTGAAGAAGCAGAGAGAGAGCCTGTGATGGTGATTCCTCTCTCAGAGCATTTCAAAACAGGGCCAGAATCCATGTGCTGCTCTAGCAAAATAAAATGGGACAGAACAGAATATCTGAGAATCAGGAGTATCCTTTACAATTACCTGCACAGACTGGAAGACACAACCTAAAACTGATGTCTCCACCATTAAGCGTGAGTTATTGCTATCCCCAGTGCACAATATTTTGGTTCTTTATAAAAGGTTGGGAAATTCAATAACCAAGCTCACACAGAGATAAGGTTACCCTATCTTGCTATCTTGTTTTCTTTCAAAAGTGTTGAATTCAGCAAAATTCAAACTGCTGGAAAACCAAGGACTAAGTTGATAAAGTATGTCAAATTCAAAGCTTGAGGTAAACAGGGCACCTGAGGCTGTGGAACATGCTTGTAAACATCTTACTGATGTTCTAATACACTGCTACTGATGTCCCCAAACTCTGCCCTTGAACTGTGCTGAATAAAAGCTGCCTGTGCTTGGGATAGGATTAATTTCAATTAATGACAACTTAAAGTTAAATGCCTGGTTTAAGCCTTTCATTTAAGCTGACATTGTCAGCAGTAGTGAGAAGAGTCTCCAGAGGCCAGCCCACCTCATGCAGCAGCACTCTAAGGCTGCTGCTGGGCATCATCTGCCCTGGTGGGTGACTCTTTCCTCTCCATAACTGAGGAATTATAATCCTGGAGGCTGGATGTCAGACTGTAATGTCTGGAAGATGTACACCATCCCATCTTGCACTCCTCCTCCATCACTACACTGACCACTCATACCACAGTGCTGGGCAACTTTACATGCTGGGTGCTCCTCAAGTGTCACCAGCACTTTCTGCAACGTCTGCTAACACTGGCTCCTTGGGGGACAAAAGTTGTGGGGCACCACTGAGGAAAACATCTATTTGTGCTGAACAAAACTAAGACCCTTCTCCTCCTCAGTTATAGTTAAGGGCTGGTTCAGCTCTGCCCCTGCTCAATGCTCTGCTGATGGCCCCAGGTACTTCACCTGTTTGATGTGGTGGTATGAGTCAGATCTCTAGGTCTCAGCTGCAGTCAAGAAAACCACCTCCACCTATCCTCAAAGTTTAGAAGCTGGTCCACAGATTAATATATAACAAATTATCTTGGATCAGGTGCTGAGTGTTCTTCAGACTTAACAAACCTTCTTTTGCTGCAGGTTGAAAAAAATTTAAAACTGGAAGAAAAAATCACCATGCTGCAACAGCAGAACGAAGAACTCAGAGCCAGGATTGAGCAAAATACTGTCATAACAAGGTTTGTGCTGGTATTTGCAATCTGTCTGAGTTTGAAAGGAGGCCCCAGGTCTTAATTGTCCAAGGCTGACACTTATTTCAGAAGGGGGAAAATTTATTTCCTCCTGAAAATGTATTTGTGTTCTGCTCTGCTTGTTTTATTAAAAAAATATTTTTATATTGGGGTTTGTTTCCTTTAACATAAGGAAGGCCATGTATCTGTCTATATATTTCCATGATTTTGACATGCTGCTGAGAACAAGCTTGCCAGTGGTTCTGATCTCAGTATCAGTGCCCTGACACCTGTTAGTCAGTGGGTAATGAGGATGTGAAATGCGAAAATCTTGGGGAAGACACTCTAAGGATGTCATTGTCACCCAGGCAGGATTAACCTTTGGCAGGTTTTTTCATCAGCACTGCCTTTTTGCAACCTTGTCACAGCCTGACAAGGGTGACAAGGCTCCTTGTTAGGTGATATGTAAAGAGAAGGGTAGGATAGTCCCTGTCCCAGAGAGTTTGTATCATGCTGTAAGGCTGGAGACCGCAGTTGGAGCCAGGCAGAAGGGGTGCCAGAGGGAGAAACTAGAGCTGGTCTTGTCCCAGCACTGCAGCTACCTAGGTGTCATTGCATCCAGAAATAATGCCCCTGGCCAAAAATTTAATTTTTAGCTGATTTTTTGAACTGTCAGTGTCTCATCTCTGGTTTTAGTTTTTGTCTTTCTCATGCCTCATTTCTTAATGACTTAGCCTTTTGAAATTGTCTCCAGCATGTAGATATTCTTAAAAGGCACCATTGCTTGTACTAATATTCAGATCAGGGTGAGGATTATGTTTTCTCTCACCTGATGGTAAATACCTGTCATACACGTCTCACTGTCTGAGGTGGATGCCTACAGCATTTCTGTGCTGGGGGAGGAAAACTGGGTATTTTTAAGGTCTGGTTCACCAGACCAGTTTGAGACACCTGCTTTTGGGTTGGATGAATTGTGGCCTGGAAGTGGCAGTCTCTCCCCACGCCTGACAGCAGCCAGGGTGCCTGGTTCAGTGCTTGGCATCTCTGCATTGCAGCTCCCTGTCTCTGGCTGGGTGAACAGCACCCTCCCTCCACTGCTGGCATCCAGCTGCAGCACTTTGCTTGTTGCCTGCAACTGCATAGGTACTGCTTTCAAAAACACCTTGTAGGTGAAGTTCTGAATTCAAGGTCAGCCCGGGAAGTCAACTTCAAGGAGAATAATTTTCAACAACTCTTTGGGGCCAGCTGTGGGGCAGCTAGAGGGACAGCCAGGGCTTTAAAGTTGTAGTTATTAAAGCATGCATTTTCCTGGCAGCAGTGACCACCCTGACTGCTGATTCCTGTTGTACTGGCACTGCCTGGGAAGCGCAGCGTGACCGAGCTCAGGGGGCTGCCCTGGATTAGAGCTATTTCTGCCAAACTGCAGTCTGGGTGCCCGAGCGGCCGTGGCAGCCCAGCAGCAGTGAGGAGGGAGGGGAGACAGAGCAAAGCCAGTCTCTGCAGCACCATCAGGAGGGGGTCCCAGAGGCTCTGGGGTGTGAGGGGTGCACCACAGAGATATTTCCAATTAAGGACAAGGGCAGGTACAAAGGGAAGGGCAAGAGCCTTTCAGGTAGATCATGACCCAGTTTTGGATGCGGGAGCTCCACAGAGCCCCTGCTGGGACTTCCCCAAAGTGCTTGAATAAATCATCTGATCTCCCAGCATTTCAGATCCTCCCTCCAAATCAACCAGCATTTTTTTGGTCCTTTGGACTGGGGATGTCTGAAGAATGATAGTTTCCAACACCCAAGAGATCAAGGTGACTCTGCCAGCCACTGCTCGCTTCAGAGTTCAGAACTTTCAGGGACTGGGAGAAGAAAGAGATGTACTCTTGATTACCTGAGCTACATTTCTGTAGGAATCAGGGCTAAAAAAGCAGAAATTCCTAAAAAAAAAAGTCTTTTAAACAAAATCAGAAATGCTAACCCCACCCTCTCATAGACTTTTGGTGAGTGAACTAGCAGTCCATGACATCTGCTACAGCCTTCTGGGCTACACCCAGAAAAGCAGTTGTACAGAATTTTTTGTATGCATCCAAAATCCACACCCAGCTGCTGCTGAACACTGAAAACACCTAGGGGAAGGTTAGGTTCCTCCCTGTTCATTTCTATAAAATCCTAAGTTGCCAGTAAATCAGGTTAGGTGCCTGCCCAGAGCTGCCAGGACGATTACATGAGGAGCTGGCTCTTGCCCAAGCACAGTGGGGCTGCAGAAGCCTGGTGCTCGTGCATGCATCCTTTGGGACATAGGTGTTGTCAGCACATGCCCAAATCACGTCTCGATCAGGTCCCACAGTCTACTTGCCCTGCCCCATTTGTTTCAAAACCAGTCACCTGGTTGATGAGTGCAGATTCACTAAGGCTGTGGTGCCCATAGAATATTTCCATGCCCCAGCTCCAAAAAAGCCATTGAGTTACTGGGCATTCTGGGGAGAACACCTCTCTGGTCGTTACTGGTGAAGTTTCCCTGGTGCTGCAGTCAGGAATAGAGGCTATTTTGGGACCAAGAAGGAAGGAGCTGGAGAAGGACCCATAACTTCATGACCTTTTAGGGAGGAGAGGGAAAGCCTTGAAGCTGAGCTGTGTCCTGCATCAGAACATCAGCTGAAATTCAGAACATGGAAAGGCCAGACTGCTTTTCCTTTGCATACAGTAGCAATGAGTTGAAAAAATCATGGCTGCAACTGCTGTCACCCCTCTTTGCACTTACTCTCACACTCCACAAGGCCAGGGAGGAAGGCTGGGGGTCACCCCACCTAAGCTTTGGCAGCTGAGATGCCTCAAAGAGGTGTAGAGCAAAGACATGGGTGCATCTGGAAGCAGAATCAGACCCTGGGGGGAAGCTGTGACTTGTGGAGATGACTTTCTCACCCAACAGGAAAGAGATCTGGGGACAGCTGTGCCACAGCCTTGGCAGATCAGCTGCAGCTGGAGGGGAGGGGAGGGGAGGGGAGTGCTCAATGTCCTGCCTGGCCCTGGCTTCATGAATGCCACCATGTCTGCCCTGGAGTGCCTTGCATGTTGTCCTGCTTCTCTCTCCAGGCAACTGTCAGAGGAGAATGCAAATCTTCAAGAATACGTTGAGAAAGAAGTGGAGGAAAAGAAGAAGCTCAGCAGGACTAACGAGGAGCTGCTCTGGAAGCTGCAGGAGGGAGATGCTGTGAGCCCTGTCAAACTCCCACCCGCACCATCCACTCCTTTTTATCGCTGCTCATCAGGGAACTCCTCTCCAGCAAAAGTCAGAACCTTGAGGCGATGAATCAGCAGCTGTGTGCCGAAGGTTCCCTGCCTTTTATGCATTTCCAATCCGCAAATTGTGACCATCCAAGGAAGTACTACCATCAACAGGCACCCAGGGTTCATGGCTGCAAGCATGTTCAGTAGCTGCATAGCTTTACACTAGGCAGGGTACTCTTACAGGCCCCATATAGAAATTCTTGGTTCTGACATGTTGATTAGGGTAGCAAAGAAGATAGCCAAGAACTAGAACAGCAGAAAGGTAGGCTAGCAAAAGGTTTAGTTTGATGTGTGAACATTTTAACTATGGTTAGAGCCAAAAGTTGGGAAATGCTCTATTAATAGTTCATCAGAATGAACTTTTGCTGCAGTATTTCAGGTTAGTTACAAATACAGTTCAAGTTGTGAATATTTGTGTATATGTGTCTGTGTTTATATACATGTACGTATTGTACCTTTATACCTATATATAGACGCACACACATATATATGTAGTTGCAGATGTTCTGAATTACATTTTTTATATTATTGGATACTACTAAGTGCTGATATATTTTCATTACAGTCAGCAGTTTTCTATCTCGTGCCTAAGACTTGTATCTAAACAAAATGCATTTCTGTTTAGCCTCCCAGGAATATTTATACCCAACCTAGAAGTAAGTTACACTGAAGTAGAAGCGCCTTCCAAGTGACCACCAAGTGGTACTCTATGTAACATGAACACCAGCGAATTTGAAATTCTAAGACAGTACTGCCTTCGAAACCATCACTTTTGCATTGAACACCAGAAAGGATATGCATACCATCCACTGCTTTTTAACTCTCAGCATTGATATTGTAACTGGAGATAGGCTAGAGATGAGAAAAGTGAGAGTTTTGGCAAATGTGGTAGAGGTTACTGGTTAACATGGTTCAATTTTAGTGTCTTTATTTCAATCTTTTATTTCAATCAATAGTCAGATCTTATCTTGTTTTACCTTGTCATGGTTAGGATGCAATCAAAATCTCTGGCTGTAGGTTTCTGTCCATTTTGTTTTATTTCAAGTCCCAGAAGCAAGAAGGAGAAAATAAGCTGTTT
This sequence comes from Promerops cafer, assembly GCA_013398275.1. Classification (NCBI taxonomy): domain Eukaryota; kingdom Metazoa; phylum Chordata; class Aves; order Passeriformes; family Nectariniidae; genus Promerops; species Promerops cafer. The sequence goes on from VZSE01011964.1 coordinate 616,440, forward strand.
GTCCTTGATCTTTGCTGGATGAGAGGTTTCCAATAGTAAGATGAGATACTGGGCATCTGCTAGGGCTCTAGTTTCCTTCCATCTCAAATGCCAAATAGAGCATAGCCAACCTCATAGGTGCAGATGAAGTCAGAATTTCTTTCCTTCCACATATCTGCGTTATTTCACATCGCTACAGCTTACCCAGAGTTACAGAGCACTTTGAAGATTCATGGAAATGAGTGGCTAAACTACCTTTAACTTTCCCATCTAGAAGCAAAAATGTTCACCCAGGCTTGGGGTGACCTCCCACCTGAGGGGATGGTGAGGCTGAGGAGTAGTTGGGGTGAGACTGTCTGCAGGGCCCTCATGGGCATTGCTAACAGGATAAAAATATCCCTGAGCATAATTTAAAAAACAAAGAGATCTCTGGGATGCCTTCCTACCCAGCTTAGGGCAGGGAGGGTGGCTTTCCCACCCAGGTGTGTGGTGGCACCAGCAGGCCCTGCACCCACAGGGGTGGCATTGCACAGCCCTGCCATCCTGCTCAAGTAGGACCTGTGCTTCAGCTTTCCTGGGAAATACTCAGGATTCACAGACTGCAGCTTAGATACAGCTTCAACCACCATCAAAGGACCTGTGGCATGTTCCACAGTGTTTAAAAGAAAGATGATTTTTTTTCTCCTTTTTAGAGAAATTTATTTTTGTAGCAGCTTTTGCATGGTACTGTGATATTGAGTAAATTGAGCATCTTGTTAGAATAGATCATGCCACACCAGCTACTACTGTTGAAATGCATTGCTAGATTTTAGTGTGTCCAGCAAGTACAACCTGAAAGATAGATACCTAGCACGCACACGCACACAGAGCCCCTTCTTGCCAAATACCACTTTAATCATTTTGATACTTGCTAACTGCACAGCTATTTGCAACACCTACAGCATTGTCATCTTTCATTCCACCAATTCTGATACAGTGAGATCACAGACTCATAGGGTGATTTGGGTTAGAAGGGAACTTTATCTAGTCCAGCCCCCACAGCCATGGGCAGGGACACTTTCCACTAGACCAGGTTGCTCAGAGCTTCATCCAACCTGGCCTTGAACACTTCCAGGAATGGGGTATCCACAATTTCTCTGGGCAACCTGTTCCAGTATCCTACCATTCTCGTAAAAGTTCTCTTCCTTATGTCCAATCTAAACCTATCCTCTTTCAGTTTAAAACTCTTGTCCCTTGTCCTATCACCACAGGCCCTGGTAAAAAGTCTACATTTTTCCTACAGGCCCCTTTGAGATTCCGAAAGGCTGCTGAAAGATGTCCCCTGAGTCTTCTCTTCTCCAGGCTGAACAACTCTAAGTGTCTCAGCCTGTCTCCATAGAAGAGGTGCTCCAACCCTCTAAGATCTTTGTGGCCCTCCGCTAGACCCACTCCAAGATGTCCATGTCCTTCTTATCCCCAGAGCTGGATGTAGCACTCCAGGTCAGGTGTCACAAGAGCGGAGTAGAAGGGCAGAATCCCCTCCCTTGCCCTGCTGGCCATGCTGCTTTGGATGCAGCTCAGGATACAACTCACTTTCTGGGCTTTGAGCACTCATTGCTGGTTCACATCCAGCTTCTCATCCACCAGTATTCCCAAGTCCTTCTCAGCAGGCCTGGTCCAAATTTCTTTATCCCCCAGCCTGTATCCATACCAAGGGTTGCCCTGACCTAGGTGCAGGACTTTGCACTTGGTCTTGTTGAACCTCATGATGTTCACATGGCCCCACCTCTCAAGCCTATCCCGATCCCCCTGGATGGCATCCCCTCCTTCCAATGTACCAGCTGAACCACTCACCTTGGTGTCAATCCACAAATGTGCTGTGGATGTGCCTGTTCCCACTGTCTGTGTCATTTAAGATACTACACAGTATCAGTCCCAGTACTGACCCCTGAGGGACATCACTTCTTACTGACTGCCGTTTGGACATTGAGCTGTTCTGGATGCAACCATCCAGCCAATTCCATATCCAGCTTCCATCCATCAAAGCCATATCTCCCCAGTTTAGGATGCTGTGTGGGACTGTGTCAAAGGCCTTGCAGAGATCAGGTAGGTGCCATCAGTTGCTCATCCCTCACTCACCAACGCAATCACACCATTGCAGAAGGGCATCAGATTAGTCAGAGTGGCTTGTTGGTAGTTTCTAGGATTCTCCTTTTTAGCCTTTGTAAAAATGGTTGAGATGATACAACTGGAGTTGTTACCTTGATGCTACTCAAAACTTTAAATGCACTAAAGCATATTATTGGCCCAGGACAGGCTGGCCGAACCTGTTGTAATTTTTTAATCTTTCCTCTTTGTATCTGCTGCTTTCCTTATCACTTTGTTTAGTCATATTCAAGCGATGCTTCCAGCAGTGAATTGGGAGTGGGGTTTTATGGTGGGAAAACTGGCACTGAACCCAGCTCCATCATCATTTGGTATCATTGCCAATCCCTTTCCCGTCTAATTTTTGCCTCCCAATCCTGCCTCTCACTGGGTTCTTCCTTGGCACACCCTCTGGGGCCTGCCCAATCACTAGCAAAGCTGCAGGAAGTTCTGCCTAACCAGAGGGACCCAGCAACCTGTCCCTGTGGGGGGTGTGAAGAGTGGTTCCTTCTGGTGCAAGCCCAGAAATACAGACTTTTTTCCCCAAAAAAGGTTATTCCTTTTTTATACTTTTCCTCTGTCCTGTCTTTCTTTGCCTCTGCATGCTGAAAGCCCAGGTCACTTGGACAGTGGGAGGAAGGGAGCAGCCCCTGAATGGGGCAGCCATTCCCAGGGAATGGACATCCCCAGGTGCATGGCCAAGCTGGTAAGCCATGCTCTTGCCAGGGAGCTGCAACCATGCAAGGTGAGCTTGGCATTCCCAGCAGGGCAGGGGCTGTAGCTCTAGTCCATGCTCCTTGGTCATCCCTGTTCAAAGACAAGCAAGGGGAAGTGTTAGCTTTTGCAGGGCTGCAAACTTCCCGAATGCCATGGCCACTGTAGGGACTTTCCCATTTGGAAATAGGATGGCCGGATGGCCTTTGGCAGGAAAGGGAATGTAGCCAGCACTAAGCAGAAAGGGTTTTATCATCTCTGTCTTTAAGGAAGCCGTTTGATTTCGTTAATCTTTACTCAATGCAGAAGGGTGTAGCAGCAATAAAACCAACCTACAGCTGCTCCCAAGGGGTTCCAGAGACGGGCACTGGGAGCACGTATCAGCCATGGGACGGCAGGAGAGCCAGCAGTGAGCGGGGGGCAGGGAAAACTCCTTTTTATTGTAGGAAGGTACCATTTGGCCCTACTGGGATTGCACCTCCAGTGACTGCTGGCACAGACAGGCTGACTCAGTTGATGCACAGCAGCAAAGGCTTGTGGTGGTGGCAGGCGGGGGGAGGAAAGGAAAAACTATCAAGTGCAAAATCAGGTATTTCGTCTCTGCACTGATGGTGGTTGTGTCCCATGGACACTCTGAGGAGCCTCTGTACAGTTTCCCATGCAGCAGGAGTTCTGTGGTCCCATTTATTATGTGGCTAATGATTACAGGAAGAGTTTGTATTATTTCAATTATGATGTACAGATAAGTGTAATATATTCCTGATAATAAATCCGTGCGCCAGTGCACCTGTGGGCTGACGCATACAGATCAGCACGTCCTGCCGTGTTTTCTGTGCACACACAAACTGGGATGAATGGCAAACAAAGCCAAAGCCCATTAGAGGGTTACCCCACTAAGGTAAAGATGGAAGCTAGACAGTCATTAGCTTCCTGGCAGCAGGGCTGGTCAGCTGCATTATCTGACAGTAGCTCACATGCTATGAGTTTCCATGGCCTCATTTTCTAGGATGCTTCCAATATGACTGGAGGTCCCAAAACAGTGACTGTGTTCTGCAATGTTTCCATTAAAGTGTCATGCTGCAGCACGTGGTAACAGGAGTATTTCTGCCAGTGGTTCAGGCTCATCAGCAAACACCTGAACTCTCCAATGTTCCAGTTCACTCAGTTTCAACACCCCAGCCTCTGTCCCCTTCACCCTGCCCTCCTGCTGAGAGCCACAGAGCTGCTTAGGCACGAGCCACAGAGCTGCTCAGGCTTTGCCACAAGGATTAAAAAGGGACCAGGTCACACCCCACCTCAGGAATGTGCCTGACACCATCCTCCTGAAAGATTTTTCACCAGGCCCCTCTCTTGCTCAGCACAGATGAAGCTGTGGCAAGGACACAAGTTTTCATGTTTTCATTGAACGGAAGCTGGTAGCCAGGTAGGAAAAACATCCTTATATTTTTAGTACAATGTGAAACTTTGATCCTGTCTGAGTTTTCATCTTGTTGCCCCTCCCACCACATTTTCAGTGCCTTCTGGGAGGCTGTGGAGTGTGTTGACCTTGCCTGTGTTTAAACAAAATAGACTTCAACTTAGTGGCTTTTAATTTCTATAATTATCTCTCACTGCTTGAATAAGACTTTCTATATGCACGAGGAGCAAAGGCTTGGCAGATGGTCAAGACCCGGCAACCGGAGCCACATTCTGTGGGGAAAGCTGCACCCACAGCACACCCTGAAGTGCAACGAACACATTGCCTTCACTTCCTCAAATTCCAATCCTGACAAGAAAAGCCTCCCAGTGTACTAGAATTAAAAGATTAAAACTCTTCAGTGGGCAGAAAGACTAAAGTCTCTTGGAAACAGGAGAAATGGTCCGCAATCCAGCCATGTAATCCAGGAGATGGTCTGATTCCCTTTTCTGCTGCATCAGATGTCTTCAGCTCAATGTCTCCCTGGTGAGACCCTGGGCAAGTCACGCAGGGCTCTGTTCAGTTCTCCAACTCAATGACAGGTGCAAGAGCTTGTCGCTTCATCAGCAAGAGCCATGCTGACCAGCAAATTAAAGATTGTCCAGTGTTCAGAGGCAGTAGTACAAAGGACACCTAGGAAAGCATCCACTCACATGGGGAAAGGGGATTTCTGCAGTATCTATCTGGGATGCTCCAATCCCAGAAGTATTTGAGAGCAGGTTGGACAGGGTTTTGAGCAACTTGATCTAGTTAAAGATGTCCCTGCTGATGTTAGGCAAGCTGGACCAGATGATCATCAAAGGTCCCTTTCCAACCCAAACCATTCCACAATTCTATGATTTGTTTTTCAGTACAAGCTGAAGCGTTAATTTAGATCAGTGGCATTATTCGGGCACGGCTCACCTTCACAGTGCTTTAATAAGCCTTTTTAGGGTAGTGGATTAATTTGACTAGGGAAAGCTATTAGAGAGAATTAAAACAAAAAATCATCTTACAGCCAAAACCAAGGCATTGCCAATCAAATACGGATCCTGGTCTCAATTCCAAATTTCCCACCTTTCACTGCAGGCAGGCTCTGGAGACAATCTCCAGCCCCAAAGGGAAAGCTCCCCTCAGCAAGTCAGACCCTAGAGCTTAATGGTGTTTTCTGGGCTGCATACTCTGCCGGGACTTAGAAGCCCCTGCACATCCCCACAGCCTCACCTGGGCAGGGGGCAGACACCAGGCATTGCTCATGTAAGAACTTCATGCCTCTGAGGATCTTCCTGTGCTTCCCTTCCCAGGGTGTAGGAATGTGCTCTACTCGCCAATACCAAACCAAAGTTGCTAATGCCAGGCAGCCAGCACAGAAAACTGATGTGGGGAGAGAAACACAGGGCTCCACTTGCTGTCAGAGCTAGCTCAGTTCTGCTGGCCACCATTACAGCCACCCCACTAGTGATTTCTGAGGCGAAGAAGCAGGACTGCTCTTTAGAGACACCCCTTGTTTTCAAGCCTTGCAGTACTTGCACCACATGGTTTCCTGACTAAAGCTGGCAATTCCTCTGTGGAGCATACAGTTGGGAGAAACACCTGCTGGTGTTACCTGTGTGCTGGCGAGCGATCACTCACCTGACTATCAGCAATCACAAACCTTCCCAACATTTCACAGCAGTGACGTGCTTTACAGCATGTGAGCACATAGCTAAAAAACCCAGTTAAACAAAACAAAAAAGTAAGACCTGATATTTTAAAGAATGCAAATCTCGCAGGTGCTTTGTTAACCTGGTGAAATCTAGTTTTGGTGAGAACCCTTTTTTTTTGTGTGCATACACAGAGGGTACAGCTCACATAGGATGAAGGGTAGATCCTGGTCTATGCCTGACAGTAGCACTGCAAAATCTGCTCCATGTATAATCGAGTAGAATATCTGTGGGGAGGTAATTCCCAGGGCTACTGAAAGAAGGACATTTGTGAGGCCTGGTTTCATAGCAGTATTTGCACACAGAAGCAGTTCTCTTTCTAGACACTGGGGAAAAAAAACAAAACAGGAGAGGGAGAGAGGGAAGCGCCCCAGATGAGCTGCCAGTGCTGCTGGGAATATGCCAGAGCTGTGTCTTTTCATCTTGTGATCCCTTTTAACTGTGCTGCTAAACAAACTGCAAGCTGCAGTAAACCAAGTTGGGGAGGCCTGCATTCTGCTTCCTTATTCCTGTATAACTGATTACAGGTGTAATCTGGTTCAGGATCCCCACCACAAAGTTTCTTTCACTGCAGCCATTCTTTGAGTTGCCCGTAAGCCAAACACAGTCATTTACAGCTGTCTGAGCCAGTGTCTGTGTTTCTCTCCGCTTCTGCTGAGGCTGCGTAGCTGGCTTCCACACTATGCCATATTCCATAGGTAAAGTAGATGATAAAGCCTGTGGAAGCCAAGGGAGAGGGCACTGTTAGCTCTGTAAAGAAACAGAAACCTCTACTCACAGCCACTGACACAAGTTACACCAGTGTAAGTCCAGCCATCATCATGGTTAGCTTCTAGCAGACAGCCACTATCTTCTTTAGGGAAAAAAGCCATTAACACAGGCACCAGTTTTTAAAAGTCAATCTATCCCAGCCCCAAACAGGATCCTGATTTGAGCATTTCAGACAATTCAGTCTTATCTACATGGTTGCTGGGAGCATCTTGGGATGCTGCTCAGCTCCAGAAGCACAAGCCCCACTACCTGGACAGCAGCACAAGGCCAACCAACAAGAAATGCTCTACAGTTTCTTGTTGGCAACAACACCCGTAAGATGGTTCATGGGTTGTTGTTTTGTCAAGACCTTGAATTTGAAACAAAGCTTGTTGCACGCTGGCTAAACTGCTTTAGTCAAATCACCAGGGTTGCCCCAGGATGATCAGTGTGCAGAATCCCTCTCTGGAATGCTACAATAAATTTATGGTTAACAAAATGTAGTAACTTAGAACATAGCATTTTTCAGTTAAACTCACCTAGGAGCATCCAGATTGCAAACCGAATCCACGTGCCTGCGTCTAGCTGCATCATGAGGTAAACATTCACAAAAATACTCCCAACAGGAAGGAAGGGCAAAAAAGGTACCTGAGAAAGAACGAGGGACATGTTACATCTACAAGTATGAACAATGAGCAGGAAAGAACATCATATCCCTTGTAAATGGAAGTGATGGCTGTTACCAACTCTTCAGCTGCCAGATCTGAGAAATGGCAAGGTTAAACCCAAAAGGACATCAGTCCAACATAGGGGGAGGATGTGAATGATGTTATTCACCTGTTTTAAAAGCTTGTTTTGTGGCCTAGAAGGAGGCAAGAGGCAGATTTTAGTGGCAATACTAAATACTTGTGGGGCAAAGGAGAGAAGAATAAAAACCAAGGACTGTATCATGACAAGCACCTATTTGAGACTAAGAGATGAAGGTAAGGGGAATGTCCGAGGAGGGACCTGAGGAACTTCAGCCATCAGGTACCAAGGCAATGAAGCAATATCCCAAAGCAAAGAAAAACAGCAAATACTGCAGGAGATTATTACAGCTGTACCAAGAATGCCTTAATGGTCTGAGAATCAAAGAAGAATGAGACAGCAAAGCCAAAATGCAAAAAAAAGAATACAAAAAATAGCACTACAAATATAAAATCAAACAAGGCAAATTATAATAATAGAAAAGTTTCTGAATATGATGGAATTAAGTGGAAAACGAACTTCACTCCTAAAGGAAAAAGAGATTAACAAAAACAAACAGGCTGAAATGTGGGCCTTTCTTGATTTAAGCTTTGCCAAAAAAAAATTATGTAAAGTAGCTGCTCACATCATTAGAGAGAGGAGACAGGCACACAAATTAGAAAAGAAGAATATTTTCCTAAATTTGGCTTTGTCAAGTCAGTAGAGACAAATAAGATTTCCCTAGGTGGGTGAGTTATGTACCCAGAGATTGCAGAAGTGGTCTCTGAAACTATTAAATAAGCAACTCTGAGAGCTCTTGGTAGACTTGTAAAGTATCGGAAGACTGGAGAAGGGCGAAAAATTACCTATTAAAAAAATACAGAAAAACAACTGGGAAACAACTAGGTCAGCCTTGGATTTCCAGAGTGATTTTGGAGAAAAATCACAGTCAGGTTGTAAATGCCCAAAGAACAGCAAGGAGATAAGAAACAACATTGTCAAGCATTGGAACAGGCTATCCAGAGAAGTGGTGTAGTCATCATACCTGGTGGTGTTTAAAAGACATGTAGATGTGGCACTGAGGGACATGGTTTAGAGGTGGACTTCGCAGTCCTGGGCTAACGGTTGGACTTGATGATCTTAAAGGTCTTTTCCAACCTAAATGATTTTATGATTACAGATATAGCTGTGACAAGTATAACTTTCTTTTTTCTTGGACAGGGTAGTGGCTGAGGGGAAAAAAAGGAGGTGAAATATCCTGAGTGAATGGTGAACAGACCTCCTCAGAAGCATGTTCAGAAAATAAGATCTAGATGAGAGTTTCTAAGTTTTCTGCTCCTGGATATTTCTGTTTCCACCTTTGGGACCATAACCCCAAAATGAGCTGCAAACACAACCTTGGAGAACTCTGGTTGTATTAAGTTATTAAAATCTGTGAATTTACTGAAAATGTTTAATTGAAAAGCAATCAAAATGAAAGGAGTTTATAGGATGGAATTATAATCCAAAATTAATTTAATAAATTGGGGAACTACCTGAAATCAATATGATAAAGCATGACTTGCAGGATCACACTGGTAGAAAAAAACCCATCCCAGTGTTTGTTTAATATAGAAAGGATGGTGTGCTTGGAGACGGCAGGAAGACAACAGAGTTCCTCATACTTAAGGCTGTTTAAAAGAGAATGGTCATCCCTTAGCCTCCATGGGGACTTAGGAGGACATAAAAGTGCACTTTCTTAGAGCCTTAGATCTTCACAAGCAAGTTTACTTCTCCTGTTCTTTTGTATCCATGATCTGATGTGGCCCTTCACAACCATCCCCTTTCCTCCAGTCTCTGTCTCTTCCCTATCCCACAACAATCTCCTTTCAAAAGCAGGGTCCTGCCCTTCCCTTCCAGCCACACCTCTGCAGCAGGTTCTGCCTTTCCAGCTTCTCCTGGATACAAAAGTTCACATCATGCCTATATTCTATACATGTCCATTTGGCCAGTGGCCCCCTTCTGATACAGGCCAACACATGCACGTCCTCCTCCAGCCACCTCCCAGCCACCTCTTTTCTAGCTACATGTCCCAGGGCATTCACCTTAAAGGAGAGTTTGGTTTTGCTTTCAGGCTGTTTCCGTATAATGAAGATGATAGTGACAACAAGGATGGCAGCAATAATCTGTACTGTGTTTATCAGAATGTTTGACTCAAGGGAAGTCAGGATACAGATACCCACAATAAGGAAACCTGTGAACAGACACCAAAGGTTACTGATTTTGGTTGTTTTTAGATACAGGGAAAACCCAAGAACAAATCATAAGCAGGCAAAGCAGAATCTGAAAGCTCACAAACAAAACAGTGACTCACAAAAACCCTAACCATACCAGATATGCCTTTCCCACTATACACCACCACACACTCCATCTGTGGATATCTTTTTAAGTCAGAAATTTAATCTTCAGTTATTCTGGCCATTACAAGAGCTCATCAAAATCACATCAAGGAGGTGAGTTTTCCCACCATGGTGAGTACAAAGCCCTACCAGCTGACTCATTGCCCCAGAGACACACTGCCCAACACTTACCTAAGAAAAAGGTTGAGACGTTCACCACCAAACCAGAGAATTTGGAAGGTTCTGAATCTGTGGAACACAGTATGGCTTTGAGGGAAAACTTCTCCTCTTCCTCTGGCAGAAACCCAGCCTGTGACTCACTGGTGCTCACAGACTCATTGTTATCTGTCTCCTCTGTCGACCTAGCCATCTGATATGCCAAATTAGGCTGCTCTGGCTGGTACCTAGGAAAAGGAAAGGACACAAACAGCCTGTTAGTTTGGCTTCTAAATGAGGGTACCACTCATTTAAAAGCCACACAGATAGTCATGGCTGCATGCCAGACCTTTACAGCACCAGAATAGGCCCACGTCACGTCTATACCCTTCTGCTTCAAGGGGAAATTTGAGGAATGATGTCATCATGATGTAAGCAAATATGGGCAGCTCTTACCACCTATGGCTTGGTTGTAACGTAAGTGTTTTAAAGTGGATAATGCTCCCTTTCATGAACCCTGTCATCCATGTCACCAAGACATGACTGGGTGACAGGAGAAGGAAACAGCAGAGGGACAGACCGATGGTCATAACCAGGCCATTGTGTCATCTGTGGCAGTTCAGCTCTTGCATTTTGGCATGGAGGTGGCTGAGCTAACAGCACTGCAGCTATCACACCCTGCAGGGACATTCCTGGTGCCCCATACTCCTCCACCCCAGGCTCTTCTGCCAGTTTGTCTGCTGCCACACAGGGAAGGAAGACCTGAAACAAGAATGGCTGTTGCATGTGTGGACAGCACATTCAACAGGGCTGTGACACACAACCATGTGAATCAATAAATAAAAAACACTCTTCCAGGCTCAGCCCTCTGTTACAGAGGGTTTTGCCAAGTTACTGAGCCACAAGTCTGACTAAGGGACTGGGCCATTTTGAAAGTCACCTTAAAACTGTTCCTGTGGGGATGTGTTCACAATGAGGCATTTGTTAAACACTGAGAATTGTGAAATGCAGTGAAATTCTTGGGTCCAGCCACAGCAAGAAACTAGTGGCAGCTAGTAAACTACAGCTTTGGAAACAATTCAGCTGCTACATCATTAAGCAGTCAAGGGGCAGACAAATCAACTGCCAAGGCCACTAAAAACAGGCTTTCGGCTATGCCAGCCCATGATGGGGGAAATGTCATGTAATAGGTACAGCAGCTTGCAAAAACAAATTAAAAAGCTATTTCTAGCTCTGAGGAAAAGAGTAGGCTGGGAAATCAGTAAACTTAAGATGGACAAGGTAAATCAGCAAGAATTTTCAAGGGGCAAGGAGGAGAGCACAAACACAAAGCAATGGGTAATACAGAACAGCACTGACCCTTCACGCGCTGCAAGACTGTTCTTAGTTCAGTGCAATTGCTGTGAAAGCCTCCATCTGATTCTGAGTAAGTCATTCAACACACACAGGTGTTTTTCAGTAACATGATCTTCATGGTATTATTTTCATTAATCGAGTGCTGTTGTCTGTAAGGTGCCAAGCACTGAAGACCCGAGATACTTAGCTTAGGTTTGGGAAGCTGTGGGAGCTCAGCACTTCTAAAAGACACACACTGATCCTGCAAACACATGCTCTGTTCTTTTCCTGCTACTAGACCTAATCTTAAACCCCCTTTCAAAAGGGAGGACAACCTGAAATGGTATCTCCACTGGGGACAAGAGTGGGAACAAGGCAGGTATCCAGGATCACACATCTTTCCTCTTTACCCCTTGGGCATATCTCCTGGGCCATTTAGAGTTGACCATAGCAGGACTGGCACAGAACAAGGGTTAACCAAGTTCAGAGGACCTCCCTGTAGATCCAACTAACTCAATCCCCCATGAAATTAAATAAACAAGTTCTTCACATGCCTGTAGCCGGAGATGTGCCCATAGAAACTATGAGGGCATCTGACTGTCTCTTCTGGCACACAGAGAGAATTCCACACAGCAAAGCTTCTACATTCTTACCTCAGTACCAACACACAGGCTGCTACCAAGGAGTAAGCCAGAAGGGTCCCGATGGACATGAGGTCCACAAGGTCTTTCAAGTCAAAGAGAAAGGCCATAACAGCTGTAGGAGGAGAGGAAGGTGAGAAGAAAAATCAGCAACATGGCAGAACATGCACATCTCAGGAGCGTTAACAACGATGCAGCACACATGTGACTCTTGGTCAGGACTTGGCAGGGGAACTCAAGATGTCCCAGGAGAAGGAGAGGCAGGCCTTCGTGCATGAATACCCTAAGACTCCACAGGCTGTCCCAGCCTCACTAGCTGAAACAATAGGAAAAGCTTACTACAGTAAATTCCAGCCTGTTTGTCTCACACAGCTATGTTCACCCAACTACCAACAAAAAGCAGGGGTTTAAGCCACAACCTCAATGTTAGTCCCCCAGTGCAGCTGCAGCACTCCTAAAGTCACAATTATCTCCTGGTAGTAGCTAGAGGGAACAGAGGATGGGCAGCACCTTGCCCTGGTGTCTCAGCTCAGCTGGGATGCAATCAGGCTTGTGCATGCAATGGGACCAAGCCTCAAAGAGGGCATCTTGAAGTAGCAGGTGTCATCATGAGGATTTCCAGAAAAAGGCTGCCATTTCTTAGAGATTAGCCTGCTTACACACCCTCACCAGATAACCCTGGTTGTACAGGAATTTGTATAGGGCTTTCAGAAGGCAAAAAAAGTGGATAAAAGACACACAGTCAGACATCATGTGAAACCAACAGTCACATGAGAGTGTAGGGACCTCAGAGCCAAGCCTGGCCCAGCTCAGCCTTAATGCACAACCTGAAGCCCAATAACCAGCCCAACCTTCAAACTCAGCTGGCAAATACTGTCCCTGCAGCTTCATGTGGGTTTTGGTCATAGGCACTATGGACCACTTGGATGAGACCACAAAGCTTTTTCTTTTTACTTTATATTGCTCTTGTTCCTACCCCACCATGATCTGGACCCAAGAATACCTGAAGAAGGAGGTGTGGGAGAAGGAAGCTGTGAGGAGGCTCTGCGAGTCCCAGCAGCAGGAGCTGAGCCCTTTCACAGGAGCTCAGAGCCCAGGGCAGCAGTCCAGCAGCAACTCTCCACCAAAGGTGGCACATTCTTGTACCCACGGCTCATCCTGCATTTGCAGCAGAAGGTAAAGAGGAAGCAGCAAGGCTCTCCTCTTTGCCAGGCATCGTGAGGAAGGGGGTGGCTGCAAGAACAGGGTAAGCTGCTCATCCTCACTGTCTGGGAGGTTTAATTCCTGTATTTCTGGGGGGGCAGGAAAAGGGAGGGGAGAACAGGGTGGCTGCAAGAACCGGGTAAGCTGCTCATCCTTGCTGTCCGGGAGGTTTAATTCCTGTATTTCTGGGGGGGCAGGAAAAGGGAGGGGAGAACAGGATGGCTACCAGCTGTGACTAACTGATTAACAAATGCCAGTGCCACAGGGGCCATCTGCCTGTCTCCAGCTGCTCTGGCATCTTCTGCAGAGCTGCTACCCACAGGCAGTGCAGTGTCTTCAGCCAAGCCAGGCCAACAGCCACAAGGATGCTGGGGCACCACTGGCGTTAATTACTTTTAAGGCTGGCTGAGCAGATAAAGGTAGTTCCTGGCATGAGATAGGATGGCAGCAATGAGCTCTGAGAAAGAGGGACAAGCAGACAACGAGCTACTCATGTTCACCCAGACTCTCCAGGGCATGCCCTGGAAATCCAGGACACCCTCAGGGATGTTGTATTCTGCAATATACCCAATTAGTAAGTGGGCTAGAGTCAGGCGGACTTATCTGCCGTGAAGATGAGCTTTTATCTCCTTTCCACAGATTTGTGCAAGTCTTTGGATCCTACCTGCAGTAGCTCCTGACGTCACTGTTGCAATTAAGGGAGTTTTTCTCTTCTCGCTGACTTTAGCCAGAAATTTAAAGAGAAGTCCATCTTCTGCCATAGCATAAATTATTCGAGGCATCGGAAACATGGAGCCAAGGAGACTACAGACACAGGAAGGAGAAATAATCTACTTATATCACCTCCTGCTGAGCACAGGCACACAAGTGAAAGCAAGTTTATGGCAGTCTAACTATAGAACAAGTGGCTTTCATTCACTTCAGCTTCTCCTTCAAGGGCTCCCTTTGAACACCCATGTTACTGATAGCTAGTAACTGAGGTGCAGCTCTATGATTTTGGACAGCTAAACTTAGCCATGGGGCATAAAACCAGCCTGACTTTCAGGTAGTAAAAGAGCTGTAACTTCTAAGAGCCTCTGCAAGTTGCTCATCTAATTGAGTACATCTCAGTTGATCTGAAAAAGGCCTTCCGAGTTCAAGAGGTGACATGTTCTGCCTCCAGCCTGCCCTGCCTCCCATCCAGATGGCTGTCCTGCAGGTAACCTGCAGACAGATGGCCCTGGATATGGTAAGCCCCATGCGCTCCTGAAGATGAACTCTGCACTACCTGACACAAGTCGGCTCTCCACCCAGCAGGCCAGGATGTCTTGCACCCAAACCGTGCTTGCATTGCATAGTTGCCTCCATGACTTAGTCACTCAATCCAGATTTATATTCCTGAGATGCACCTGCTGGGTCTTCTGGTAAGATGGGAGTTTCTGAAGTGATACTGGTCACCTGCTTCTCTGGTACCAACCACCAGGTGAAATCCTGGTCCTTTTGAGGTCAGTAGCTCTGAATTTCATCCCTGGTCTCCACTTCATTTCTTAAAGGAGGTGGAGGTACATGTTTGCCTTGAGAGATACAAAAATGCAGAGCAGTGTCTTACCTCGTAGAAAGTGCACACAAGGAACCGACAGCCACTGCATAATTGGCTCCATCCCAACCCACGTATTTAAAGGCATTGGGTAAAGGGCTGTTGGTATCCAGCTGGTAGTAAGGCATCATGAGTGTCAGGGCAGCCGACACGCCAAAATAAGCCACAAAGCAGATGAGAAGAGATGCCACAATGCCAATAGGAATGGCCTTCTGCGGGTTTTTTACCTCCTCGCCTAGAAGAAAGGAATTTAAATATCAGCTAAATGACAAGCAAGACCTTTATCCCAAACTAGGGCAGGTGTGCTGGCTGGGGCTTTCAAAGGTTTCATGGGCACAGAGGTGCTCTTTGACCATAATGCTGCTGATGGCCTGCTCCATCCACTTGGGATATCACAGCCTGTTTGCTCCCATTTCTGCTGCTCCTGTCACTTCTTCTGACACACATTCGTGGAAGCCTTGTAAACTCAGGCACAGAAACAATCTGGATTAAAAATAGTCCTTTCCCTAAAACAGATCATCCTTCTATCCTACTCCTTCTATCCTACTGATGGTGCAGAACCAAGAAGAGTTCAATGATCACAGAAGATGGAACAAGAAATTACTGTGCAGTTGTAGGGAAAATCCATGGATGTCCATTTTAGTAACATCTCCACCAGAACTAATACACCATGATCATGACACCATAGGTACCCATTTCCAGAGAAGGGCAGAGTGCCTCAAAGTCATATGGATCTTTGAAAATGCCTCTTAACAAAAAGACACCCTCTCGTTTTTATGGAAAATTTTCAACAACCAAGTAGGAAAAAAACGTGTGTAAGAAACCAAAATTCCTCAAAATTCAGGCACTGATCAATTACAGAATAGATTTGCGCTTTCCTAGTCTTACAAAACTGCTCTGAAAGTAAGAGCTCCTGAGGTGCAGCATTTCAGCAGGATGAACTGATAAATACAGATCCACACACCTACAAGTCAAAAGCAGATGAATGTTTCTCCCACAAGGAGAGGCTCCAGGGCTGGCTGGAGTAATGGAGCCAACAATTCTCCAACTCCTTCCCTGGAACAAGATGCAGTAATGCTTTATCTGTCTGTGAATGATTCCCTTCTCCCTCTGCTCCAGCTGTTCTTGCCAAATGTGAAATTAAGGATAATCCTTTCTTCAGGGAATTAAGATTCATCTTAGCCACAAGAAATATGACTATGCTGATGGCTTCTCTCTCAAAATGAGACCTCTTAACCTTTACAGGTAAAAACTCCCAATTTTGAGGCACAGCTCTAGGGTGCAGTTTACTCCCCAGAAGCTTCCTCTTTCTCTGGATCTTTAAAATACTCCAAGCCATCAGAGCTTCTTCAGCTGAAGGCACTGAAGAACTCTGTTCCAGAATAACCTGCTGATTAAAGTATCATCTGGAGTTAGAGGCTCAAACTCATACCAGACATGTGAACCTGGGCCTTCCCTGTTTGCCTAGCTGGTAAACCTGGACATGTTTTCTGTGGAGTCTGACCTGGTTGTGTCATCACGGACCATCCACAAGCTTGGGCCCTGCAGGCAAAGAAGGGAGGAAGCTTGTGGTTATACAGTTTACCCGTGTGCCACAGCAGTTAGAAGTCAGCACTCAGGCACTCAGGGACTTGAACAAATTCAGCACTTTCACTATTAGGAGCAGCAGAGCCAAAAGCCTATTTTGAGCTGAGGTTCAGAGGGATGACAAATGTGCTGTCCTAAATTGCCTATTATCTGTGCTCTGCAACGTTACTGAAAGTCAATCTACCGGCAGCCAGGTTCATAACCAGAATGAAGACATCTTCCCTCTTACCTGTAGTAGCAATACAGTCAAATCCCACAAAAGCATAAAAACACGTGGCTGCCCCTGAGAGGACTCCTTTCCATCCATAGGGCATAAACCCTCCAACACCGTAGAGCTTTTCTTCCTGTGTTTGACTGAAAGGCATGGCACTGGGTTAGAAGTGATCCTGCCTAGCTAGGAGTCACAAAGCTATTCACATAGCTCATAACAAAATCCAAGGCTAAAGTTTGAAGAAGCAGGCTCTCCCTTTCATATGCTAGCATACAAATACCAGGCAAAATGCTAAGCCCTGCCCACTGCTGAGCTTTGGACTGGCCTGCAACAGCCTGGGGAATGCATGGAATAAAAATGGTTCATGGTTTCTTCCCACCACCTGTTTTGTGGGGTGGATAAAAATGTCTTGGCTAAGACAAGGAGAAAATAGCATGAATATAAAAGTCCTCTCCTAACATTACTGCATTTGCGTAGATACATATATTCATTTAAACAGAAGCTTTTGGAAAAGCTGAAGACTGAGAAATATGTGAACCATCCACTTTTTACTTTAGATGGACGCAGATAAAGGGTAGGTGAGTAGACATTAAGAGAGGACTGAAGGGTACCACGATTGTTTAAAATCCACCCCATCTTCCATTCTCAGCTTCCAAACTCCTTGTGCCAAGCTCATACTCAAACCATGCCTGTAACCATTGCAGAGAAGTGGAGACTGGATCCCTGACACACCAAATGCTTTGCTGAGCTTTATCCAAAGTTCATTTAAGTCAACAGACAAACACAGGCTGATCCCAGTGCACTCTGGATTGCGACCCCAGATCCATGTGCCTTGTGTGGAGTGACATATAACAAGCATACCCTTCAGTTCAAGTGACTTAGGTCATTTTCTCAGTGAAATGCCTTTGTAAAGATGAATTACGGCAGTTAAACTAAACTAAATCCCAAATCTGCAAGTCTTCCCACGTATAAGCATCTGAACTCTCTCATAGAAGCACTGCTGAGACTTAGATGAAAACTGGCCTACAGAAACAGCACAACCCAAATGTGGATTACTCTGGAAATAATGACAAAATAAACCCCAGACAGATTTTACAAAAATAGCAAGTCCTACAGGTCAAAGAGCTGCACTCGTACTTTGAAACTCTTACAGTAATTGCTCCTTGCATGGGAGCAGCAGGAGGGAAGGAGAGGGGACCTGTCCTATAGAAGCAATTTTTTTGCATCAGGTTGCATCTTGAAAAGAGGCTCAAGAAGCAGCTTTTACACAAAATAAATTTGACCCACACAACATTTATGAATTTCACCAGATTTTGCCCAACTCTGCTTCCTTGCAGGCCATCATAAAGGGTTTAGGTAGCAAGCCAGGACTGAGCTGATATATTTAGAGATATTTAAAGGCCCTTATTCTGTGTGGTACAGTCTCAAGCAAAAATTAATAGTTTTGTCTTACTGGTAAGCCTTGTAAGCTCCTTAATTTTGATCATGTGTAGGATGACAGAATTTTGGCCAAGCAGCAAAATGTCATTAGAAACAGATTTATGATATACTTGCAGCAATGCATTAAAATAATCTGCAACTTGCCCTCATTTTACTGAGGTATTTGAGACAAGGTCTCTATAAGGTATAACAATGCCTCAAGGATATAGAAACAGATAGAAACAGATAGAAACAGATTTATGATATACTTGCAGCAATGCATTAAAATAATCTGCAACTTGCCCTCATTTTACTGAGGTATTTGAGACAAGGTCTCTATAAGGTATAACAATGCCTCAAGGATATTACCCTAGTATTCAAAGAAAGTATACAGCTATACTTGGACATGGCTTCATACAGGCACCAGAGCCAGCCAGGTGTAGACTTAAGTAGAACAGTGTCTAAAGAGCTCTTTTCTCACAACTTTGGATGCTGTATTGGTCATAAGGCTAGATATGGTCAATCCTGCAGCAGGGCCCAGCATGACACAGCCTACTGCTAGCACTTTCAGCCCATCAGCACAGCCTGCTTTCCGCAAACGCGCACCAAAGACGGCTTTGCCTCCAAGGTATCTGGCAAAGGAGGCAGCCATCCCATTCACTGGTTTTCTAACTCAATCCACAACCCTGCATTTAAACTTGCTTTTGAAAATGCACCAGCTTCTGAGAAGAAAACATCCAACCTACTTGTCTTTGAAAATGCTATGGCTGGTGTTGTAAATGTCCTGTTCAGTCAGGTTCCAGTTTTTAACGGATCCTTTCACAAAGCCGGAGATCATGACAAATCCAAGGACAAGGACGTTGATGCAGGTGAACACTTTGTTCACCAGGGCAGATTCTTTCACACCAAAAGCTAAAAGCCCTGGGGAAAAAATGGCATAGGTCAGGTATTTCACCACCAGCAGCAGGTGCTGGGGACTCACAGATATAGCTCAACTGTGTTCATGCTGTGCTCTGCCCAAATTATCACACGTTGTTTCTTCACAAAGCCAAGTAGCTCAGGATTAACTCACCCAGAAGTAGGATGAGGACTCCAGCTCAGACATTATTGCTGCAGAATGCGACACACCTTCCCACCCAGCACACCCATGTCCTTGGTAAAGTGCTTTGCTAATGCATTTAAACCACTCCCACAGCCTCAAACTCCATACAGAGACCCAGAGAAAGCACAACAGGTTTTCAATAAAATAACATTGTCTAAGAGGTCTTGGCCAAATGCAGAAGTTATGAACAACACTCAGCTTCCCTTAGAAACAGGGGAATATGAGCAGAAACCAAATCCAGGAGGATTCTACTTCTAATAGCCACTTTTAAAGCTGAAGACAAAGAAGAAGGTGGCATCTTGGGAATCCTGCTCCCACTTACATCAGCAAGAGCTTTGCCAGAGAGTTCAATGAAAGCAGGATTTCAGCTTGGTCTCAAGATCATCTATCTGAAGAAGAGCATGGCTACAGGCCTTGGCAAACAGAATCTCACTGAGGCACAGCTTGGCTTCTCAGGTTGACAAGCTCTCTTGACTTCCTCTTCAGGTGTCTGATTTTTAAGAACTGAAACTTTTAACTCAAATCTAAGGCTGAAGAAGTTAAAAAACTTCACACGGGCCCGAGGGAGAAGAGAAGCACAACACAGTGTTCTTTTACTGCTACTCCAAGGGACTTCAATGAGAGAGGAGCATCCTGTGTACTCACCTTTCCTTCTTTTAAAATAGGAAATAAGCTGAGACAGCCATATCAGAGGAGTGTTTGATAGGACCACAAACCAGCCCACAAAAACTTATAAGGTACTTCTTAGAAATCTGAAGCTTAACACAGTGCAAGCAGAAATAAACTTGTGGTAATATTTGGGACTAAAGCTGCTCTTTCAGCAGCTTTTTTTTAGAAAAGAATGCTTTGCCTTTCTTATTAAAATCTGTGGAATTTGCTTCATGCAGGAGCATAAAGCCGCCTTATTATAAAGTAACCTTTGTAATTTTACACCTCAGCAGTGCTAAAGTAAGGGGTTCTAAATTTTGTAAATTGTATCTGAGGTGAAAGACCAGATTCTGATTTGAAATGAAAGCAATTCATATTACACATAAATGATCAAAGAGGGAAATCTCTCCCATTCAGATGTAATCCTGAAAACAGAGGGCTGCTATTGGCTTCAGCAGCCCTCGATGCAGCCCTAGGTCCGAATGGAAACCCAAATGCCAACGCATCCCTTGCTTATGAGGCTGTCCCTATGAGCACAGCTCACAATGTGAGAAGGCCATTCTGATCAGAGTGGGAAATGCCAGGATAACCTTGCTAGTGTGACACTGCAGCTTCTGCCTGCTGCAAACCACAGAGTACAGAAGTGTAATTTTTTAAATTTGCCTAAACTTGCTAATGCTTTGCAAGACCCAGCTGGAGTAGAGGTAAACATTCAGAAGAATTTTGATCTTGCAAGTTGTCAAAACTTTTCCAATTTATGATCAAAGGCTTGGCACATTTTTAGAAAAATGAATGTCTATGACACATTTATTTCTCTGGAGTCTTGTATTCACTTCTGCAAATTGAAGCCCATACATATTAAAAAAAAACCCCAAAACTAAAACAGAGACTGAGACTGTAACCAAGTCCTCTTTCTTTTTGCCCCCTCACTTTCCTGCCTCAAGGCATCAAAAATTGGCAGATCATCAAAGTGGGAATAAGGCTGATAGACCAACTGTATAAAATTCTTGTGTAATAGGATTTGTGGAGGGAAGGATTAAACTCCTATACCTGATTGAGGATAACAAGTCATCTTTTCTTTTCCTCCTTATATAAAATTTGATTGAAGTTTTAAAAGTGGCTCAAAAAATATTGAGAATGCTCCCCTCTAATTAAAAACCTTGTAAATAGGCTATGCCCTGTGCTAACTCCACAGCAGCTATATGGGTCAATCCAACACCTGTAGCAAAGAAAGTCCTTAATATGTTGTTCAAAATAAATCAGGACTTCATGCTCATTCCAAAAGCAAACAGTGAGTTTACAGAAGAAGGAAGTGCAAGACCAATAAACCCCTCCAGTGCCTCACCTGTCAGGATGATGATTATCACCACAGCAAAGATGTCTGGGTATTTTGCTAGCACTCCAGGAGCATCCATCGTCATGTATTTTTCACAAAATTTTTCAATGTGCTGCCCTATGATTTCATCAAACGTTGCGCTCCAGGCTCTGGCCACACTCGAGGTTCCTGCCAGAGGATAGAAAGGACAAAGATCACCCTTTGTGGCTGGCACATGTTCCAAACCAGGGGGAGCCTTGTAAGGTTTTTCAATACGGAGGGCCTCAAAGCAACCTTGCATGTGCTCCCAGGTGCTGGGAGCAGCCTTTCATATCCATACCCAGCCCACAGCCTGTGCTCATGCTTGGCATCTGCTCTGATGGTAACACACACAGGTGGTGGGCCTCAGACTCATGCTGAGCTGACAAGCTGAGGAAAACCTTTTTAGTCTGGCTTCTTTGCAAACCTCAACTTTGCCTTAGCTACTGCCCTGACTGACCTTCTCGTTATACCCCCAAGGGCCCGACCTTCCCTCAAACCTGGTAATTTCTGTTACCAGAGAGGTCCAAATGTAATGCTGGCAGAAGTCCCTGGCAGCCCCAGTTAGGTGGCTGCAGCCCAGAGAGACCTTACAGAATCCAGCTGCCCTCCAGCAGTGCAATGCTGGAGCACCAGAACCTGGACCACACCAGTGGCCAGCTCTGCACTCTGGCAACACTGAGGTCTGCTCCAACCTCCAGTGCTAGAGCATCCAAGCAGGAAAAATACTTAAGATACAATTTACATGTTATCTGAGCATAAGTCAGCCTATTGCAGAATGCTGGTGATGACCACAGCAAGTGGAACAGCTCCTGCCTGCACCAAGTGCTCAGGCTTTGCTCCCTGGGGCCGCTTTTTGTTTCCATTTGAGTGCATCCAACTACATGCAGCTTGCTGGGGTGAGGACTGAACCTGGGGTCTCAGGACAAGCAAGTTGGGGACACTGTCTGGGCCATAAAAGTAATTTTAGAGAACTGAAATAGTAACAACAAAGAGCTACCACCAGACAGTGACAGCCTTTTGTAAAATAAGTAGACTTGGGTAAAAGCCAACTTCTCCCTCTCCTGTGTTAATGTGGCTACTGTTACGCTCTCAATGTTTTATACAGTACATACACTATATATAACAGCACCTAATTGCACATCATAATTATTACTGTACATAATTACCTAGTTAAAAAAAGAGCTTGGCTTGGCTTTGACTTGCAGAGCAGCTCCTCAGAGGATGCCATCATGGGCCCCTTTCCACCCAGAACAGTCTGTCCTGCCACACTCACCTGTGAGTGGGTGTTCAGGTCCCAACTCCAGCACCTGTAATCCTGTCAAACAATGTCTGTGCTCACCTACAGCCAAATCCTCTGCAGCAGCGGTGGGCAGCACCTGCAGCACAGCTGGGAACACTCACCTGCCCAATCCAGCTTTGCAACAGCATAAAAATTAAGCTGCAGAACAGACCTGTTGGAAGACTCTTCTGTTCACCAAGACAGAAAAGTGCACAGTGTGAACACCTTTAAAGAGTTTGGACATCACTGCCATCAATTTAATCTTGAGAAATTGCAAAAGTCATCATATAACACATTATAATTTTTCAGGTTAGCTTTGGCATGATTTGAGGAAAAAGACTATTTTAGTGCTATTTTTTTGTCCTAGCTCTAATATTTCACGTTCTAGGATGGGAACACCCACCTCCTGCATGTGTTAGATTAGATGCCAGCTGCTTGGATGCCAGTTCCACATAACTATCAGCCATTTATCTGGAACTCTCTGTAGCCAACAGGCTTGAGGGAGCAGGGGGAATCTGACATTCTTTCAACAATGCAGACACCTGGATAATATCTTGCTGTTATTCAAGAGCACAGTGCAAAGACAGTCAGCTTGTACCCAGGAGGATTTACTAGTTCTGGGTCAGCACAGCCTCACCAGAGTGGATTTGGCTCCTGCCTACAGCACACAGCTCCCAGGAGAACTGCAGAGCTCAGGTGCTGGGCTCGCAGCAGGAACAGGCACTGGCAAGGAGGTCACCAAGTGCCAGGAAACCCCAGCAGCACCTACTTACCAGAGATGCTGTTACTTATCATACTACCAGCTCCCACCAGTTTCTAGCTCCTGAAAGGCATCCCACAATCTGGCACAGTCCCCCAAACCCACATCATCCCAGAAGAAAGTTCACATCAGCTCCTGGTGCTGGACACCTTTCTCCTCCTCTCTAGACCATAACTGATCAGTTGCACGCCCATTTTCTTCTCATCACCCACCTCCAAGACTCCACACGAGCCTTCCCCCAAGTCAAGTCACTTCAATTAATTAAAAGTTACCCATCCTTCAGACCTCAGGATTTCTTTTTCCATCCTCATAATACTTCCTGAGCTGATGTCCGAGAACCGCAGCATGAAAATACCAAGCTGGCTGAGCCCCTTAGAGATGCACATTTCTGATGCGCTGCTTGGCGTTTTCACAGCAAGATTAAGAAAAACATTGGCTTTCTGCCCCTCTCAAGCCCTGGCTCTGAAGCACAGCATGCACCTGTCAGAGACTGAAAGGACTGATGTCTTGAGACATCTAGGGATGCCTGTGTGTGTGAGAGTGAGCAGATCAAGCTTTGCCCTGGTGAGGCAGTGCCCGGCCCCCACAACCCCCAGCCTCTATTCCAGCCCTGTACTGGAACACCAGGGGCACGGCTCCACTCTGCCTAACCCAGCTCCTGAGTGGCCAAATGACCAGAAGTCCCACAAAGGCCCAGGGGTTTTTAAGGCTGAGCATGAGTGCAGCACCTTGACCCTACCTTCCTCTTTGTATCTGTATCTTTGTATCTTCCGTTTGTATCTGAACACTGCTGGAACCCAGGCCTTGGTAGCTATGTGTGCTTTTCTATATCTTCTCTGTCTTTCACTCCTAATTCCCTCTTCTTGGAACATTTTGAGTAGCTTAACATGGAACAGGTTGCAAGTTTGCTAAGTTGGATGGGCTAAATTAATGCTGTGAGAAGTGTTTTATGTTGTACTAAGTCTTTAGCCAAAGTTTCCTGATTTTTCAAAGGTTTGCCAGTAAACTTTTGTGTTGTTTTGACCTCTTGAGACTATCTGGTCGGAATTTCTCCCGTGTGTCTAACCCAGAGTACAGGAACCATTACAAACACACTTAAAAGTCTCATTGAGTGAGTTGATTGGGGCCTTACAGTGGCAGCCAACATATCTTTCTCCTCCACATCTCAGAAGCTGCTTGGAGTTGTCCTTGCTCACAAGAGGGACAATGAGCTCTGAGAGAAAAGGTGGGTAAGATAAAGAGACCTCCTATACCTCATATCCTCCCCCAGAGTTTTTCCACCTTAGCCACCCTTTGTCACAAATTATGAGAGACAGTTTGCAAATACACCTTCTTGACACAGGACAAATAAAAGTAAGGAAGTTGTATTTGAACACATTCACGGATATTATCTACTTATTTTTTACTGTATTTCCTGCCTTGTGACAATACAGTGAGCAGTCAACTCTGAAATAAGAACTGAGACAGTTGTTCAAAATCCATTATGAGAGGCGGGGAAAAAAAAAGTCCCGAAAATACCACTCAGAGCCCAGATCCTTGGAGCAGAACATTCAGTAGGCAAAACTTTTCATTGTGCATTTGCAGAATCAGGTTTTGGGACGGCAACCACGGCTATGTCACTCATTTTGGTCGTCCAGTATCATGGTAGGAAGGGCCCCAAAACCAACTAGATGAAGGACATGAAAGAGATGATTTATCATTACCTTTCTGGAACAGAAGAAAAATTACCAAGAAGTCTGTTCAATTTGTCTACGTCTAGCCTAAGCAGAGTCCATCATAGAAGTCTGGAGGAAATTACACATTTACTTTTTAAAAAATTATTTTTATCTACTCCTTGCAGTGAATGTAATTCAGGAAATAGCTACAGGACTCTGATTTCTTAAGGAGATGAGTTTAATTGACTTTGGCTTTTCATCTTCTCTTTTTTTTTTTTTTTTTAAAAGAAAGAGGAGAAGAGGAGAAAAGTATTTCAGGTAACACACAGAGGAAAGCCAGCGTGATCTCAGACAAGCAGCTGCTACGCCACTTTGTTGT
Organism: Promerops cafer; assembly: GCA_013398275.1. Classification (NCBI taxonomy): domain Eukaryota; kingdom Metazoa; phylum Chordata; class Aves; order Passeriformes; family Nectariniidae; genus Promerops; species Promerops cafer. The sequence continues at coordinate 641,557 of VZSE01011964.1, forward strand.
TCTTGATATTATCTTACCCTCCAAGCACCATGGAAACTAAATTCCAAGGTAATGCTTACAAATCCCATAAAATACATTTTAAAAAACCAACTCCCTTCAGTAATTTAGCATACAGTCGGTTTTCAGTTTAACTAGCAAGCTTTCAGTCTCAACTGGCGAGTCTGATGCAGCCTTAGAGGCATGCTAACAAGCAGCCTGCCCAGAATGTGCTTGAAAAGACACGAATCCTTAATTAGCAAAGTGTGGCTTAGTTTTAATGCGTCAGCTGAGTTGCACAGCGCATGCTCTGAGCTTGATCCAGGGCCTCTCCTAGTGGGAGCCAAGAGCTTAGAAAGGATTTGGTTTGTATTTTCCAGAGACTGTGAACCTGCAGATCATCTCAAGATTAACTCTGCAGCAATTCACAAGACAAAACTCTTATCTCCAGATACTTTAAATAGATCCCAAAGGGACCAGAATAAATCCTTGATCAGCTGTGAGTACAGATGCTCTGTATAAAAGCATCTTTCTGTGAGCAGCTCCTTTCTCAGCAGAGAGGACACTCTTTTGCACCCTAGCAAGTGTGCAGTAGCCAGGGGATGCCAGAGGGGTGAGATGGAGATTCAGAGGAATTCCCAGCAGCAATAAGCCCTCAGCCAGCAGCACACGACTCACCTCACCAGCTGGCAGGAGCCATCAAAAACGCATCCCACTGATGAGTCCTGTAATCCTCGGTGAGTGCAAGAGTGAAGCACCTATTTTGTAACAGTAACACAGGCACCCTAACAAGGGTGACCTTACAGACCAGGCTGCCACCTTGAACTAAAGCTAGGGTCTGGCAGCACTCCCACCATACTTACCGATAACATAGGAGAGGATTAGATTCCACCCTGTGATGAAGGCCCACAGCTCACCCACAGTCACGTAGCTGTAGAGATAAGCTGATCCTGTCTTAGGAACTCGAGCACCGAATTCTCCGTAGCAGAGTCCGGCCAGCACTGAAGCCAAGGCGGCAATCAAGAAGGAGATAACGATGGCAGGTCCTGCGTTCTCCCGTGCCACAGCTCCAGCCAGTACGTAGACACCTGCACCCAAAGTGCTGCCTACACCCAGAGCCACCAAGTCAAATGTGTTAAGGCATCGCGAGAGGCGACTGTCTTCTCTAGTGCAGTCCACATATTTCCGACGAAGAAGCTGGTTTCCAAAATTGGTAATTTTTTGACACTCCATCTTCCTGTTTGGGCCTGCAAGAAAGATGCTGCCATCATTACCCAGACCAGAATATCCTCCTACATCAGCATCACCACACAGGTACAATACTCCCTGTTGCATTTCAGCAAATGAAACTTCCCGTTTTCCACCTTTTTACTGCGTGAAATGTCTGCTTTGGCATTTTATCTAGACCTACCATGGGGAATTGAAATAAACAATACCAAAGCATTTTCTGCTTCCAGCTCCCAGTCACGCTGCAAACCTTGTGCAATCCCAGGAGAGAGGCGATACTCCAGTCCAGCTCCCACCCTGCTCCACAGTCACTCAGTTCACACACAAGTGGGCAAAGTAAAAAGGCAAATTTTGTCTTTCAGATTTCAGAGGCGTTTTCCTGTTCTGGGCAAGAGAGTACTTTAAAAGTGAATGTCTCACTTGCCCCATTTACCACACTTTGGTTCACATTGCAGAGAGCTTGTGGAGTGCACAAAACCTGTACTACTGGGATGAATTTAAACCTGAAGATGTTGCAGGGGTGTACCTAACACATCCAAGCCTGATGGGTTCTCAGCCTGAGGGAACAGCTACTCCAGGACAACTTCCTCTGTAAGATCTGTTGTGCAGACATCAGATTTTCTCTGCTTTGCTCCACAAATCTACAGACTGTGTGGCCACAGCCTACAAGGATGAACCTCACCTTCCATCTCAGACAGCATCCTCTAGCTCCAACAGCCCCACCCTGATATCCACACTGCACCATTAAGCCTGGCTTCAGCAACAGAGCTTTAAAAATGTTTCTTCATTAATTATGGAAAAGGAAAAAGGTTCTTTTATTTAGATGCAATGCTGGATTGAGGCATATACTTTCCAGAAGTACACACTGCACACGGACATCAATACTGTGCTGAGAATAACATGCGGGCAAAAATACTCCTAAATGCAATTTACAGTACAGTTCAGTGAGATTGGTACTTCATCGGCTCCGGCTAAAACCTAGTGTAAAAGGCAGGAAAATACATGCTAAGAAACTTAATTGAGGCAACTGTTAAATCTATGCTTCAATTTTGTTACCACAGCGTCAGCTACAAAAATCCTCTTCACTTTTCCAAGACACCGGTCATAAGTCCTGGCTTAAATCCCTTTCTCTTGGCTTTACACTAACTCCCCTCCTATGAGAAAGTAATTATAACTGTAGGAACACGGCTGAGGATTTACAAGGCCCACTGTGTCAGGAACTGTATCCCACCAGCAGCTCTCAAACACGCTCCCAATAGACATGGATTTAGACAAATAAAGAAAGGCAGGTTTTAGGCCAATCTTACAAAAATCTTGTTTCATTAACCATGGGAGTTCCCAACACATACAGAGAGGGAAAACTATCTTTTCCCTTCAGCAGGAAGACAGACCTAAGTCTTTACCTAAATGCATTCATATGTCAGATTGTTCACTCAGTCTCCTTTCCACCTGAACCTTACCCAAATCCATGTTAGGCAGGATTGCTTTTGGCTGGACAACTGCTCACCTCCCTAAAGCTGCGACAGGGCAGTCACAAACTTTGAACTGGGTTAAACGGGCAAGAAGATTGTGGTACTGGAGTATCTCCTATGAATTCTGTTGCTTTCTAGGATGCTACCTGACAACAATGGTAGACTTTTTACTTCTTACACAGCCACCTGCCTTAACAAAATCTGGTATCCTGCAAAACAAACATAACTTAGTGGTTTCAATTCTGCACTGAAAATTAAGGGGTAGCTGGTCCCCAATTCCCTGCCTTGTCACAGATACACACACCATGAGAAACTACTTCCTTGGCAAAAACAGGGTTGGTGAGGGGCAACATGCTCAAGGGAGGAAGAGACCCTTGGTGCAGAGATGGAGGATCAGGGTGACAACTTGGCAAGGTCCCAGGGGGCAAGGGGACATACAATTTATTCACTAAAAAAACAACCTAGTGAATTATTTCAAGTTTATATATCACTCAAGAGTATCCCAGAAGAAACATATTTCAAATCAATTTCATTTGGAAGCTCCCTTGGGCCTATCTACAAGTGTTCACAGCTGTACTATGGCCATCAAGAATAAAGCAGAACTGCTTTTTATGAATAATTTGCTTAGAAGAGGGGCTATTTAATTATGACAGACCTGGAAATTAAGACCAACATCCTGCAATTGGCTTAATGCCAGCAAGACCCTGCTCTTCCAGCTGAACTCCAGATCAAGGTATCAACTCCCTCTTTCCCAAAAAGCATCTCAAAGTCTGAGCACCTCTGTTGTGAATAGAATACTTCCTATAGCCTGCAGGTAACAAACAGGGAGCCTGCAATGCAGCCATGTTCTGCGGCCCTCACACATTGCACTGTCATTCATCTCACAGGCCACTGATCACCATTCTAAGCATCTCTTACATGTTTTCTTCGCTTTTGAAACAGCAGGTACCACATCAACCTTTCACTTTCAATTATATTCACTGTAGCTTGACAAAGAGACCTTCAACAAAGGTAAGTGGGATTTTTTTTCAGGAGAACAATCTTTTGGTTTAGCAGGATGCAGTACATAGTCATTACACCTCTGCCCAAAACCTTCTGTGTATCATTTGTTATCTTTGCAAGTGTATCAAAGGGTGATTTTGGCAGAGATTATGATTTTTCCCCTCCTTAGAAGTTGGATCCAGCTGTGATTTCGCCTTCTGAAACAGTCATCCTTGACTTTGAAGTGACCCTTTGTTCTGGGCTGGTTCCACTCCCAACTTCACTTGAAAAGATGAGTCTTTTTTTTGAATGCACAGTCAGTATTCCTGTGGCATAATGCAGTCCTAATAACATAAAACAATATAAATTATTCCAGAAATGTTACCAGATGGTACCTAACGACCTTCAAGCTGAGGAAACTTGAATCTGAATGAATATAGACTAGTTTTGTTCTGCACACGCCTAGCTCTCACCCCTGCCTTAGCTCTGGTTTTTCCAATGAGAAACACTGAGCTGCAAATCCCAGCCACTCAGACCCCGGGTAGGTAATGGCTTCACCCCAAGGCTTTGGGTACCTCCATGTTTTGGCTGGAGCAGAGGTCTTTGGGAGCAGTGGGAAGCAAGGACACACCCAGGTAGCCTAGCAGGGTGCACCCTGGGCCAGGGGCCACATCCTTGGGTGATTCCTGTCCAATTAAAGTCAATGGCAAAGCTCCCACCAACTTCAATAGTTCAGCTGCTACTGGTGTTTTATTTACGGTGCATTTTATGTTTATTACTTTTGTTCCCTGTCCAACTTTTTGTGTCTTGACTCTATTGTATTTTCAAATAAAATAAGATATTCTTCCTCCTTTTATCTAGTGGTTAACATACCTATTATATCAGGTTGATAGATTTCCTTCCCCATTCCTCAAACCCCTAAGAAAATAAGCAATCTGCCATGTGGTTGACAGCAAAAAGTAAACCATAATAAACATCTGTCCGGCTTAACATAAAACACCATGTGTGAAAATAAGCTGACAGGGCACCATTTTACATAAGCAATACTACCACTTCCTCAACAACTACAAGTTGTTTCAGCTTCTGAAATGCAACTCCCTACCTATTTCAAGGCATTGCTGCTCCTGAGAATTTTCTTCTCCAATTTGCAGAAGAGCGTAAAACTAAAGCTGATTAAGCAGAGCAAGGAGTTTTCTACTAAGAAAAGAAAAAAACCTAAGTCTAACCTTGCTGCATGTCCAACAAAGTCTCCAGACATCTCCTTGGACAATGAGTGAGCTGAAATCCTCATTCAACATTGTCCCACATATGCTTATATCCATTTTGAAACACATGGAAATGTCTACTGCCATCAGTACCCTTCTCTCACAGCAAAGTCATGTCCTGTGGACAACCTGACATTTGTTGAAGACCAAAAGGATGCTGAGGAAAAATATCCCCCATACAGCTGTATAATCACTGCTACAAGTCTGCAGAACAAAGAGCTTGTGGAACAAAGAGCTTGTGCTTGCACCATGCTGGTATATTTGACAATGTGGAACGGTTTTCACCCTGTATTTTTAGTTCAAACATGGTCTGCAAACCAGCATGTAGTGATGATGCCAACCAGTTGATCAATACATAGGTAACAAACACCTTTGGGAGCCCTTTCCAAAAGGCTGATTTTGCTGCTTCCATCCCCAAGGCAGCATCATTCATACAGAAGTCCTACAGAGGAAAAGAGGTGGAAAACCTCAATTCCTACTAATGCAGTTAGAATTACAGGTATTTTTGGGGTGTCAGATTTGACGGCAGACTTCTAAATGCAAAAGGTCATAAAATAAGGGACCAAACTAGATCTCCTGAATGTTTTCTGAAGCATCATTCAGAAAACCAAGTCACTAAGGCACATCAGTCCTGGGTGTGATCTATTCCAATACAAATCGAGAATTGTGTCAGATATGTCCTTCCAAAATGTCTTGCCTTGGAAAACTCCAGTATTTTATGTTACTCTGCAACAAGCAACAGAGCAGAGTCAAGATGGCTACAGAAGATGCTGAGCTTTCCCAACAGATATTTGGGCACCTATCTCTAGACTTTTAGAAACAGAAGCAAAGGATGTGGCATCAGACCCCAAGTTGCATCTGGCTGTGTCCCTGAAGCATCTGCAAGTGTCCTCGTCAGCTGTGCTGGAGAAGGCAGGCAGTTTAGAGAAGACACGCTTGGGACAAATGCTGAGGACTGATTCAGAGACTCCAATTGTAGCCATTTGCAGATGCAGCCACCAGCAAAGAGGCCAGTGAAAGTAGAGGCATGACCAAACATTGCGCAAAGCTTGAAGTTACCTCACTATAGCAGCAGCAATGGCAAGGAGTCCAAGCCAAAAGCCACCAAAGTAGCTGCAATTCTTTGCATTTGTTTCATTGTGTGTGAAGAGATGTTGTCCTGCTGAAGTATTTTAACCAGAGAAGGAAGGTATTGTCTATGTGCTGGTTAATTGTTCCCTTCTTGATTATCATTTTTTTTTTTAGTATGTGTGCAAATGTATGCACATACCTCAATATAACTTAATCTAGATTACATTTGAGTGTATATACTTACAAATATATATATGGACATTAATGATAAATTTTTTGCCAATTTTGTCATTAAAAATCAAGATCAGCCACTAGCAAGGCATTTGCTACACAAAGGAAGGGAGCCAGGCAGTTAAATAAAAACAACGCTATTAAACAAAGATAGGGGTACACACACGTGGGGGTGCGCAGTGTACACAAAACCCAATCTTTTTCATCCACTTAAAGGCACACTGCCTGTCTGAAGGGGATCATATTACCCTTCTCTGTTGAGCAGATCCTTTCACACCAGGCGGGAGGTGGTGCTGGGGGACCAGCCCACTGTCACAGACAGCTGGGCATGCCGCAGGTTTCTGTTCCTCCATCTTCTGACTATTAGCAACATTTTCAAAGCAGCATCGCCTGCTCCTCTCCAGGCGTCTCACAGAGCTGGAGGATTTATTCCATTGGAAAAGGTGCAGTGAGGTGTTCTTTATAATCCCTACACCACCCACTGACCAGCAACCAATTACTGAAAGGTGACCACCAAGTCCCACTGGACATTAGGAAGGTGCTCAATTACTGCCGTGGGAGAACACCAGGGTGCTGCAGCTCACCCAACTGCGTTCCAAACTGCCATGGTTACTGGCTGTACCAAGGTCAGAAAATCCTCCCATCCCAGGACAACTTCCAAGATGGCAAAGACCATCCTTTTCCACAAGCTCAGATAAGAATTTGCAACTTCCCCCAAAATTTCAAAGCAGGCAAACTTCAGTGTTTTGTCGCAATACCTGCAGAAAAGTCAGTCTGGGTTATTTGTGATGATACACAAAATCCATTTTGAAATGAGCAGTCATTTTTGACCAAAAGTAAAGGAGGGAGGTTCCTGCTGTGGAAGTCATGAGAAGAGTACTTCAAACACTCAGAATTCAAGCTTCACAACCGCCAAAATAGAAGCTGTGATGCCCTTTCTTCTGCACAAAGCTCCAGCTGTGATTATCACCAAACATGGCACACAGTAAGCCATTCAACAAGGAAAAGGTTGGATAGATACTAATTCCCCTACTGCAGAAACACATACCATATCATGCTTAATTTGCACTGGGGAATTTGATGTCACAATCACTTTCCAACTGCAGGCACAATGAAAGGTTGGGACAGGGTACAATATCAGATCTCCACCACCCAAGTGTTGCAAAAACAGGTTAGAGAAATGCCTTTTAGACTCCAACTGGATATAGTGCACCCTGCCTCAAAAAGGGAAAACAGGAGCAGCCAGACAACATGTTTGTTTTGGCAGGGTTAAATCATGAAACCAGATCTTTCTCTCCCCAGCCTACTGCCTATCATCCCACAGCTGCACCAGAACAACCACCTGGGGAATCATGCTGAAAATCACCACCACTGAAACAAACTCAACACTGTGACAACAGCTGATGGAATGGCAGGCCACTGCAAACAGCAGCCAGGGCAGAGGAGAAGGATGTGACACTTTCCAGGATAGATTCCCATCTGAGAAGCACCATCCAGTGAAAGGTGCCTGCAGTGCCCTCAGCCCTTTTAGCCCACACCTCAGATTTCAGCTGGTGAGGATCCTGTCAGCTCAAAACAGCACCTAGATGTTTTGAGGAGGACAGCAGCGCATTCGCAGCACAGCTCCTCAGAGATAAAAAAGTTAAGGAAATGTCTTCCTGCCTAGCCATTAAAAGGCATCACACCTCTCTAATTACATGATTCACTATTTTCTGATGAAAAAGCATCTAACTGAAAAGTCTCCCACCAGCTCTAGTACAGTCTCCTCAAATAGTTCCTCAGCATGACTTCAAATTACACCTTGCAAGAAAATTGCTTGATTTAACTCCCTCAATTTGTCATAACACCAAAGGGGATCTCCACTGATAATTAAACTTCCCAAATCAAAGCCTGAGACAGACTGGCAGGGATTCACTTGAAACAACCCACAGTCCATAATCTGCCAAGGACTCAGCCTTGGTATTGAGCAGAAAAAAGTTAATGCTCTGGGAAACAATATTAAATAAGTGAGTTTCTGTCTTGTTAAACCCAGATAAAATGAAGACAAATCTTTGCTTAGCCAAAAGCCCCGGCCATGTCATTCAGCATAAACCAGTTGAGGTCCTTGAACAACAGTGCTTGGAAGAAGGTGGAAAATGTCCCTTAGGGGATAAGGAAGTAAGTTCGACAGCAACAGAAGTTGGTTTGTTATTAAAACAATAGTGGGGAAACAAACAAAACATTAAGAGCCCCAACCTTGATGCAGAACAAAAAGTATCCTGCACAGACATGGGACACATCCAATCAGACTGACAGAAGAAAGGAAGGAGACATCCCCAAACACCATTATTTTCACCAAGACGAAGGGTACAGCCAAGTTGGGACTTTCAGGTGCAGACAAGGGGCAGATCAAAGTGGGTGTGAATAATTGGACTTTGCTACGTCCCTGAGCAGCGGGGAACAGATGGAGGCCAGCAGGTAGGCCATGGAGAGCAGTGGCAGCTCCAGCTGGAGGCAGGACCATGAGGCAGCTGCAGACCCTGGTCACCCTTGTCAAGTGAGCCATGAGCATCCTGCCTGAGTGACAGGCTGGACCATGTACCTGTGGCCACCCTGTGGATCAGCATGTCTGCAGATCAGATGTTTCTCAAACAGGCACGCTCCCAGCACTACTGAAACAATTAAAAAACTGTCCCCATTAAAAAAATGCTGTCTCAATTAAAAACTTCCTCCATTACCATAAAGGGTACTGAATTGAAGCAAAAGATCCCTTTTCTTTGCTGGGAAAGCAGGAGTGTTGTTTCTGGGAATGAGATGGAAGAGTCTGAATAGCTTTTTCAGAGGAAACACTCTGTAACAAACCTCAGAGGAACTGCTCACATAAGGGAGAGCTCAGCCTGTGCTGGACAAATACTCATTCAGGGAGGAAGGGGAACAGAAACTGTATGTGGTCAAGCCATGGGGTTCCTTGCCTTATGCCAAGGTGATTGCAGGTTTTGAGAAAGGTTTTGCTATCCCTGCGTAACTGTGTGTGCAAATTAAGCATTCAGAGTCAGGATGGATGGGGCTTTGAATGACCCCACAGCAGGTGGATTGGACGGCACAGAACTTCAAAGGTTCCTTCCAATCCAAGCCATTCTAGGGTAATATGAAAATTCAAAATATGCTACATCACTCCTTTAGGCTTCTGCAATCAAAACAAAGTCATTAGCAAAGTAAGTAGAATACATTTTTGTTAATTTAGGCATTTTTCCACTGGTTTGCAGGCCATTCAAGGGCTTGCCCCATGCAGAATTCCAAGTGAGACCTGCCAGCCCTGCACCCTGCTGTGGCTGTTGGAGAGTGACTCAACACAGCAGAAGAATTAAGAAAAACTTCCCTTTTCTGAAGAAACCGAAGTTAATTTCTCATTAAACACACCAGCTGAATTAAAAAATACATTACAATCTTCTGAGGGCACTTGCATGACTACAGACCTAATACTAAAGCTTTTTGCGACTATGATTTCCACCAGACGAAAGAGACGCACACTGTGAAAGGAGCAAAAATGTTTGCTTTTAGATTCAGTATTCCCACATTCCAGCCATAATTCAAGGGCTGGAGAGGGATCAGCTCCTTGCAAGCATCACGTGCTCATCACTGCAGGCACAGACAAGCACTTCACACCCCCTGCTTGTCTGGTGTGTGCAGCAGACACATCCTCGCCTGCAGCAGAGAGGCTGCTGCATGTCTGCAGCTCCCCAGGTGCCTCTTCCAATTAATTCCCACTGTCAATTCTTCAGAAAGGCCTTCCCCTAATAGGCAGTGCCTTGATGCACACCGGAATGAAAGCAATGACTGAATCCTACTATCTGATCCAACTAGTACTGCCCATTGACCAGACCTACCCCACTGACCAGGGCCACTCAGTGCTGAAGGAGACAACAGTGCACGACTTGGATGGGCCACTGATGCTTCAGCTGCCTTGGAACAGCATGAGAATCTCCCACATGAGGAAACCCTAAATGAGGTAGCCTGGGATGCCCAATCAAAGGCAGAGGGGCATGCTGAGTACCAATGGTATGGCCACACTCCCAGTGTGGGATATGGCAATGTTCCAACTTGCTGGGCCAGTAAACGACTCCCCTTCCCCGCCAGTCCATGACATGTGCCTCACCAAGCACCGTCGTTTTGGGATGGGAACTGGTTGTGCAGGTCAGTCACAGAGCCTGGCTGCCAGGTCTTCAGGATATGCCTACATCAGTGTAGCCTAGACACGCATGCACAGAAAAATGGGAGCTGAGGATGGTGCAAGGAGGTGGAGCAGAGGAGATAAAGTATGGGGCTATGTGGAAAAAAACTCAGTCTCAAAGGTGTTTTGCAAATTATCCCACAAGCCATCACTGCAAAGACTTCACAGCTCCTAAACTGATGAATTTACAACAAAATGCCTTGGAAAACTGCATCTGTTTTAGGCATTTAAGTCTAAATTAAGTACAGAGCATGGCAAATCATACAAGCATCATGTTTGATTAGTATGTCAATGGGGTAACCAACCATTCCTGTTTTCACACACAGGTATGACAGTCTAGTTTTGATATATTCTACTTAAACAAATCTCATCAGAAAAGTGCTAGAACACTGAGTGGAATTAAATTTCACAGTGAGGTAGGTGTGGAGGATTTTTAGCTTTGGGTAAATACTATTTTCTTAGGCACACGTTCACCATTCAGCTCTCTCCTGCTCCAGGACAGGAGAGCTGCTGTTTAAGTAGATTTTTGCCTCCACCTAGCCCAAACATTCATGGCTGCAAGGCTGCTGATAGGGAAGTTCTGGGGTAAAGAGGCATCCAAACACAGCCTATTTCATATTTATCTCAGAACTTCTATCAAAAGCATGACAAAAGACTTCCTGCTCCTTTTTTGGATCAAAGCAAGACTTGCTGAAGTTTGTGGGATTTTAAGGGGCTTTTACCCTCAAAAAGCAAAGATGACACTGACCAGCCAAACTGTGAGCCAGACCAAAAGCCACATATTTCATGTCTCACTGCTGCCAACATCACGCAGAAGGATCCTGCACAACCTCAACACAGGGCTCCACACTGGCCAGCCCCGAGGGGAGTTTGGGCAGAAAGATGCTGGATGTGCTAGTTGAAGGAGCAGTGACAGCAGGGACAATACAGTGATACCAGGAGGTAAGAAATGCAAAAAGTTGGCAGACTTGGCCTGAACCTAGACATGAGTCCACTGCAAAATACCATGCAGACTCGGCTCCCTGGTTTGCACAAGGAGAAGCATTACCTTGTAGACACCCTTACAGTTTATTTTGCTGTCTGTGTGGCAGAAAACCAGGTCTTGCAACCCACATCTCTCCATGAAGAAAGCTTGTTCAGGCTCCCTTAGAAGCACAAGTCAACTTCGAGAAGTAATTAACTCCCATGAGCAAAAAAACATATTTGTCATCTACTTTTTATTCAACTCCATCAGTGTAGTAGTTATCCAGTCTGTAGGCTAAAATCTTATTCAGTTTTCTGAATGTATTGGAATTGCCACCTGCACCTCCCTGCCCTTCATGCAGAAGCCTGGTCTGCCCCAAAAAATGGTCCTGCAACCCAGTAACAGAGGTAAGTGAAGCCACCCAGCACACAGTCCTGTCAAGGGAAGTTATACTGCTATCCTTAAAAATAACTGTGTCCCTATCAGAAAAATACAGTGTTTGGAGTAAGTATACACTTTTTATTGGGAGAAAAATGACTAATATCATCCACTCTGCTCAACTTCTTAAAATATTATTACAGTTTTCCACATCATCATTCTGGCATCAAAGGAAATCATTCCTAATTATGTTTATGGGACTGGGAGAATACACAGAGAGCCTAGATATGACAGTCTTGGAGAAATATGGTGAAATGTATAATGCAACACCTCTCAGAATATGTACAGTGCCATCTCTCCCCATGTCACTTACCTAGAACAAGAAGCTTTGAAGTATAATAAGTTCTGCTGCTGCAAGGTGCTTTAAGTGACAGCAAGAAGGAAACAAACAACTGGCTGTAAATATTCTGCTCAGCTTCCTGTGCTGGGACTTGCAAAAGAAAATACATGGTTTTAAAGCAAAGTAAGTGAAACAAATGATAATTACCATTTTCCCCCCAAGGGTCTGAACAGGAGCATGAAAAGCAAAGCACTGCTGTTGTGTTTTTGATGGTGCCCTACACCATGCTGTTCTGCTCTCCAGGTATTTCCTTCGAAGGAAAAAACAGGTTCAAAAGTGCTCTAACATCTGTGATGGTTTATCTGGAGCAGCCAAAGCACAACAGTGAGGTTTCATCACTTGTATAAGTTTTTTTGGGGATCATCCTTGTGTTTCTTCACATGCCAGCCACGTTATGAGGGGTAGGATTCCTCTTGACTAGTTTCAGCCCACTTCAAAGCAGACATGGGGACTTAGGGTATCATCTCACCCCCTCTGTAACCAACAGGCTAAGACAATCACCTCCAGGCATGAACTTTTTCCCTTTGGAGGAAAGACGGGAGCTATGGCCCTCCAGAGTTACCTGCTTTCCCTAGCTACTGTGGTACTCTAGCAAACATCTACAAAAACTCCACCAGACAGATGCGCGAGACACAAGACAGGACTGCCCCTAGACCCAGCTGAAGCAAAAACACCTCGATGAATTCTGACTGGTCTTTCTGTGGACACTTAATAAAAGGATGGTGAAAGTCTTTGAATAATCTTAGGGGTTTTAACAACTCAGACATGCATTTTTCTCACGAGAGCAAAATCTCTTCCTTACTCTTGCTTTCCTCAAAAATAAGTATTTTCTGGAGAAAACGGGGCTGTCCAAGCATGATCCTAGCACTTCCAGAGCAAAACATCAACATTTCACTTCAGCTCTTCTGCAGTTACTTAGCTGTTACACTTTTCACTATATTGCTTGTGTTGGTACCTTTCCTGAACTATAAAGCTGCTAGAAGCCAAATTTCTGTTCCCATCTTACAGAAGTTCTCACTTCTAAAATCCCAACAAACACCTATTGTTTTTCTCCTCCAAGATGTAGCACCTCCACCCTAATCCATCATCCAGCTGATGACTTCTGGGTGTTGCGTGTTTGTTTTGCTTGCGGTGCCAGAACATTTTGATCCTTTCTTCCAGCCAACTGCACAGTCAGAACAGTCGTGCCTAATGCACCTGTAGTCAGCATGGACAGACATGCAACAGTACAGCACTTCTGCACTCCAAACTAGATCAGCCAAGTGCTATATTCTTCTCAATGGCCTCCTGTCAGCTTTTGGAAGCTATAAGTACACAAACCAGCCTGTCCCTGCAATGTGAGACAAAAAGTCTTCACATCACATACGTTACAGGTCACTCTGTTTTGTTAACTTTCTGGAGGAAGAAAAACAAATAAAGTGACATGCAGCAGCACCCACTGCTTGGGGATTATATCACATGGGTATTCAACCAGCTATCAGGCAGTGTGCAACCCTCAGTAAAGTTCAATCAGCAACCTAATGATAAAAGACTATATTCTGGTTACCTCAGATAACTAATTCCCTCCTCTGGAATATTTTCTAAAGATACAACACATTATTTACTTTGTTAGCTGAAACTGCTTTATAAAAGAGTCACTTCAATAAAACAACCTAGTTCTACAAACTCAACAATGCATTTTCCAACTCGTTTATTTTTAAAATTTGTCACCTGACAAAAGCAAGCTATTCTTCAGCTTAAGGGAACAGTTCATTTATCAAATCACCATAACTTCTTGTATAGTGCATTTACTCCTGCTGCATACACATCCAAATAAACCTCCTACATCAGCATTCCCAACTGAAACTATGACTAGCATTAACATGGACTGATTTTGTTATGGTTTAAAGCCTGTACTTTTTTTTCCCGTTTCCCTTCTTATTTTCCAGGATTAGTTTTGCTTACTGACTCCAGATTTCACAGTAAACAGTCTAGAGTAGTGGATCCTTTGGAAGTGAGTTCTCCCAAGCCCTGATGTCAGCATGCTTTACTCATAAAATTAAAAGGTGATTTTGCATGGCATCTCTTTTATAGCAATGGAGAGTGGCACTACATCACAACTCAGGCTAAACTTTGGTTTAATCAAACCACTGAATCAACATGGTCCACTGCCAAGACATAGAGCAGCACAGTTACCAGTGCAATGTCTTACAGTCATCTCCACACACATCCATGTGAATCATGGCACACACTTTCTCTTTTGACAGAATGTGTTCCAGGAATAAGTAAATTATCTGGTAAGGAGTATTTAAACCATCCACCTGAATCAGAACTGGGGATAAAACGTAAGTAAACAAAAAGCTCATGGATAATTATACTTTTTTAAACTCCAGATTGGCTTGTAATAAACTTTCTAGAGTGGATGACTCAAATAGGCACTAAATTTCAATAAAAACATAGCTTCCTCAGTGTAAATAAGGGTAGTAATTAAAAGCAAGTCCTCAAAAGCAAGATATTAGGTGAAATCCTCATCCTTGTAATTTAAAAATTAAATGGGCCACTAAGATCTACAAGGAAAGATACAAATTAATTACAAGGATCTAGAAAATAAGGCAAAAGTGAACTGTGAAATTCATACAGCTCAGGAAAGCCTGCCGAGATATTTCACTGCTAATCTTGTGAAAAGGAACCCAAGAGTTACTCCTCATCTCAGAAAGAGGCAGGGGAAAGAGGAGTAAGAAAATATGATGCTAAATACTACCACAATGTAGACTGATAAATTTAGTGTTTCAGTCAATATAGCAATCACATGGATTTCTCAGAAAAGGAGTCAAGACATGGCACGGAAGGCACTGAGGTACAAGCAAGATTTACAGGAAAATTGAATGAGGAATCCCGCGTTACTGTGAATAAAGTTTTCTGAACTGTTTTTCACTGAGTAAGAAAAAACGAAAACAAGACCACAAACAAAACCCAACAAGAACTGAGAAAATGTGCCTAGAACCAAGCATCTCACAGTGTTCTATTTCGGATCTCTGAAATCAGGCACTTCTGATACCACTCACAGGATTTATGATCCACCACCTTGGTGATCTCTGGCAGTGTCAGGGACCCTGGCAAGGGCAGCAGCTGCTGATTCACCATCGAGGGAAAGCAGCTCCAGCCAGTGCTGCCAGGGCAAGAGGCATTAGATTTCTACAAACCACAACAGGAAGGTGGCTGCCCCAGCTCCTGATCCCTGACACCCCCAAACTACCCAGGAACCATAGACAATAGGCAAGAATTCTGCAACTAGTGGGCCCATCATATGTCAAGTGATAGCCCCCTTGTTTTGTTTGACCATCAGACTCAGTTATGCCTTTTTGTTTTCTTTTTTAAGTAGGTTTTAGTAGCCAGTAACATTGCAACAACTGCACTAAGAAGGAAAGTACCAAAACAAACCCACCCTTATGGCAAAACTGCCGTAACTCTTCCCAAAGTCCTTGAGGTTTCCAAGAACCTCACAAGTTTCTTGAGATAAACACTTGGACCATTCATGCCTTCTTTTACACTCAGTGGAAAGCAAATGAGTACATGAGCATGTCATGTCACAACTCATTTGTTTAAGTGTACTGGGCTGAGGGGAAGCATATCCCAAGAATGTCCATCCCTCTCCTGGCTGACCACTTTGGACACGGATGAGTACATATGGCCAGATCAATGCCACCTTCAACACCATTCAGCACATGACAGATTTTCAAGGACTTTGACCCTGGGATAATGAAGGATGGGGATATAACAGGTAATGAAAAAAAATCTAGGATACAGAACACCCACCCTGGCTTACTAACTCTGGGTTAGCATTGACAGCAGCTGACCCCAACCAACTCTGTCCGAAGCACTGAAGTAGCTCTCCACACCACGCAGCCTCACGGTGCTGATGGTCAGCAGCACTAGTTTCTCCACATACAGAGTCAAGTCAGCAGGATTTCTTAGCTCATCCTTCAGGAGCGGCAAAGGGGCTGTGTCGCATCCCCATCTGCCTTTGTCACCAGGATGGCACAGCCAAAAAATCCCGTCAAGATCAAGCCAGCATCTACTGAGCACATCTGCAGACAAAATAACTCACTCTCTTTTCCTCCTGCCCCACTCTACACTGATGCTTTTAGCATCACAGATATGGGTCGAGAGAAGAGAATTAAACTTACCGCTTTGTTTTCTATTCACTTAAAGCTGGGATACAATTGAAAGTAACACTTCTGAAAGGCTACCTAAGTCTCCTTAATCTATCCTCAAAGTTGAGGAACTTGCTAGATCAAGACTGAACTACAGGTAGCGGAGGCAGTAATTGCAATAAGACCCCTGCCCTCCTTCACTCGAACAGTATTTCTCCCTCTCTTCTTTCTGATCTGCTTTTTCTTCTTTTCCCATCACTCCTTTTATCCCCTCGCTCTTGCAGGCCAGCAACTGTGCTCAACACCAGCTAGACTGGAACTCGCTCCTGTCGTCGCAGAATCCTGCTATTGTTAAGGTTGGAAAAGGACTCCAAGATGACCAAATCCAACCATTTACCGTGTCACACAACTTAAAGCAGAGACACAGAGCTGAGGCACACCATCATGAGAATGAACACTACCTGCCATCTGGCAACAGATTACACAGGAAAAAGGAGGAAGAAAAAAAAAAGAAGGGAGAAAAGAAAAAAAAAAAGAGGGAGTGACAAATCTTTCAACAATACACCTTGGAACAGGTTTCTCCAGAAACTGGTTAAAGAGTTACTAGCTTCCTCTTCTCTCAGCTAACTTCTTTCATCTAGAAAAAATATTGCAAGAGTACACGCCACGAGGAGTCAAGAGTGTATTGCGTCTCACCCACACTCACAACTGAACTGCCTGAATTAGAAGCCCAGTAGGCCTCGGGTTTCTGTTACAGCCCACTCAAAACAAGAAGTGCCTTCTGAACACACCTCCTTGCTGCTAAACACAGCCCTACAAGCAGCAAGGCTCAAAATTTTACAAATATCACCAAAGTGGCATATGTTGGGGACTAAACATCTGTTAGTTCCCCTGCCTAAAGAAAAGGATTTATTTCAAAGCCAATGTGACCATCTAAAGCCTGCATGTGACGCAGCACAGTCAAGGTCTGACCCTGTCAGATCACTCAAAATGCAAGATATTTGAAGTACTTGAATGCAAAGTAACTTTCAAACCTTGTGGCAATGCACAAGCTTGCTCCTGCTTTGTGCCAGCACTTGCAGCTATGGAGCCTGTGTCATCACACAGTCTTTGGCATTATATGGAAAGCTTGTCCAAAAAACTTGTCAGATGGCCACTGAAGGCAACAGAAGTCCATAGAGTACCTGAGCAGAAAGATACATTTCCGCCTGTTCTTTCCAAGTTTTCATTGTATTTGCCTCTAACTTGGAGACAGCAGTCAAGCATCAGCGAGTGAACGAATGGCTTCAAGAGGCATTGCTGTGCCACTGCAGAGGGTCCCACACACCATCTGCGTTGCCATGTGTGACCACATCTTCACCACTCGTCCCCATGGCTCAGAAGAGTCCACAGAGGTGGGCAAAGGGAGGCAGGGTAGGGTATCCGCTAGTTCAGCCGATGTTGGACTTCACCATGCTGTTGGTGCTCAAGCACAAAGTAATATTTGCAAAAGACCACAGGCAAGCGGCAAAACCACTGGGCTAAGAGCCAGCTTAGTCAGGAACCGTCAGCACCATTATCACCTCAGCTCTTCTGCCCAGATCTGCAGCCTCTGTAGAGCTGCAACTGCCTCTCTGTCACAAGTCTCTACAGCACCTACAAAAACACGACCTTGCTCCAAAACTAAGGTTTCTAGTAGCTGACAACAGAACTGACTAGCAATTCCCTATGTAGTTTCAATCCTCCTCTCCAGCCTTAGCTACGCATAAATTTCCTCTTAAGGATTTTTAGTGGGTTCCCCTTGCTCCACCCCATCTGCCACCCACATTCACACATAGTAACGTAAAAAAAGATGAGACCCATCTGTTAGCCTAGACAGCTGCCTGGAAAACGCTGACAAACCAAATGGAGATAATTAATTCCCTGTCCTGGTCACAGGAGCAGGTTCGGGAGCAGCAGGCTGCAAGAACTCCCGGGATACGGGACTGGCTCCAGCGCTATGAGCCTTACGGGCGACACCAGCATTCTCGGTAAATTCTCAGTCTCTTTCGCAGTTTGACGAAGGAAGCAAAGCACAGCATGGAAGTCCCTCGGGAGCCACCCTGGACATGGAAAGGGCATCAGGGACACGGCCCAGGGTCTCTCCTCGGCACCTGGGCCTTCATCGCCAGCACAGCACGTTCCCTGCGGCGCTGCTCGCACCGCAGAGAAGATAAGCAAAAAGAGGGATTAGCTCGGGAACAGGCACACACGGATCCATGCCACCCAACTCTGCCCCGGCCTTCTCCATCCCTGGCATAGGGCAGGCATAGCCAAAGGCAGTTCCGCGGGGGCACACGCTCCGGCAGCGCCAAGAAAGGCCCTTCCCCGCCGGCATCCTGGGGGCGGCAAGGGGCCGCGGCACGGCCGCGGCAGGCCGGGGAGGGGGTCAGGGGAGGGGAGGGGAGCGCGCCGGCAGGGACGTACCGCGGGGCCCGCAGGGGCGGCAGCCGGCCGGGAGAGCGCAGAGCAGCGCCGCGCCTGCTGCACCGCGCAAAATGGACGCACCGCGTGGGGCCCCCGCCCGCTCCGTCCCAGACTCACCCAGCCAGGGGGCTCGGGCAAGCGGCGAGGCAGCGCAGCGGAGACCCCCAGCTCCCTGCTGCCGCTTTAGAGCTCCTGCGCGGGCCCGCCCGCGTGGCTCTATCTCCCAATGAATGGCAGGCGCTGTTCTAAGTGGGAAGATCCCCACGTGGTATATAGGGTTGGGCCGGGGGTAGCAGCGGAGGGAGCGGGGCTCCGGCGCGGGAAGAGTCGCGCGGGAAGGCTGGCGCTCCCCGGCGCTCCCCGGCGCACCGCGCATTGCCGGGCCCAGGAGAGCTGGGAGCGCGCAGCTGGAGAACCGCGTGGCTGCGCACGGCCACGCGTGGAGGAGATCACCTCCGCGGGGCAGGAAGGGGCTTCACAGGCCGGCTCACTGCAAACGGCTCATGCCGCTCGCTTGGCGCGGACTGAAAAGCTACTCGGTTTTTCTTTTTCTCCTCATGCTTCCTGGGAGAGAAGTGAGGGCCTTGGTTGGACTGAATCACCCATTCAGCTGAAACGCACATCTTGCTCTGAGAGCTGATTGATTCTGCAGAAGATGGTTGAGCAAGAGATGCCAGCGAGAAATGGATGCAGTGGATAATCACAGAGTGTTAAGGGTTGGGAATGGACCTTAAAGATGATCTAGTCCTGAACTCTCCTGCTGTGGGCAGGGCCACCTCCCACTAGACCAGGTTGCTCAAGCCATTATCCACTCTCCTTGAACACTGCCAGGGTTGGGGCATCCACAGCCTCCCTGGGCAACTTCTTCCACTGTTTCACCATCCTCACAGTAAAAAAATTTCTTTCTAATATCTAACCTAAATTCCCCCTTTTCAATTTTTACCCATTACTTCTTGTCCTATCACTACAGTTCCTGACAAAAAGTCCCTTTCCAGCTTCCCTGTAGGCCCCCCTAAGATACTGGAAGGCTGCTGTGAGGTCTCCACACAACCTTTTCTCCAGGCTGAACAGCCCCTGATAAGGACAGTAGAACAGCATTTCACTCACTCGATAAGGATAAGGAACTTACTTCTTACCAAGGACAGTAGAACAGAACAGCACAGCCTTGGAGAAATAAATAAAGGATGNATTTCTTTCTAATATCTAACCTAAATTCCCCCTTTTCAATTTTTACCCATTACTTCTTGTCCTATCACTACAGTTCCTGACAAAAAGTCCCTTTCCAGCTTCCCTGTAGGCCCCCCTAAGATACTGGAAGGCTGCTGTGAGGTCTCCACACAACCTTTTCTCCAGCTGAACAGCCCCTGATAAGGACAGTAGAACAGCATTTCACTCACTCGATAAGGATAAGGAACTTACTTCTTACCAAGGACAGTAGAACAGAACAGCACAGCCTTGGAGAAATAAATAAAGGATGTAACTTAGGCAAACAGAAATCATGCAAAATGCAAGCAGGATGCCAGCTCAGCTCTGCAAGGCTGAAAAAGTAGAAGTTAAGCAAAACAATGATATTGTACTTAATCAAAAGCAGGGGGCAAAAAACAGCCCCCAGAAAAGGACACTGGACTTTGATGACAGAACCCAAAGAACCATAAAAGGACTTTGATAAGGGTTGCAACTGTGTAAAATAAAGTCAAGGAAATGGGGATAGCTAATGGGGATAGCATTTATGACAAAAACTTTATGCCTGACACTCGGAGCATCAGTTAGAGGAAATATCTTCCAAATGCCCAGCATGCTGTAATAAAGAATGCCTGCTGTCTAGTACTCAGAACTGTGCTAGAAAGTTTCTATCCAGCTAATTTCAGCATCACCTCTCTCTGTCTGTCTTCACAAGAGAGGTGTCCCAGTTCTCTTACCAACTTTGTGACCACCCTTTGGACTTGCCCCAACCGTTCCATGTCCTTTTTATGTGGGAGACACCAGAAGTGTACACAGCACTCCAGGTAGGGTCTGACAAGAGCAGAGTAGAGGGGGAGAATCACCCTCAGCCTGCTGGCCATGCTGCTTTTGGTGCAGCCCAGGATTCAATAATGGTGGACTGGATTAGGCTGGTGGACTTGGATTAGGCTTTTGACATTACTGCCCATGAAGCACAATGCTCCCAATCTGTAAAGCACACTGCTGATGAAACTTCCATTGTCAACCCCAAAGCCACAGCAAACAGCCCAAAAGAGCTGTGGATGTTGGAAGAACATCATGGTGTCTGTGCCACGCTTGACAAGATCCCATTTCCATTACCATTCACAAGAGATTACTATGGGAAAACTGTCCAGTGTGCTGCAGGATGAGAACAGCATCTGAATGTGAATCTTGAAGAAACATCAAGATTCAAACTGCCCAAAATAAAGTGGAATTCTAGAAAGTAGGAGAGTGATGGTTAAGGAAAAGAAAACCAAATAAGCAGTGAAGAACATCTGGCTGAGCAACCAATTCAAATTGCATCAGAGGAGGTTTAGATCAGATATTAAGAAAATCTTCTTCACCAAAAGGGTTGTCAAGCATTGGAACAAGCAGCCCAGGGAAGTGGTGGAGTCACCATTCCTGAAGGTACTTAAAAGATGTGTAGAGACACTGAGGGCTTAGTGGTGGACTTGGCAGTGCTGGGTTAATGGTTGGACTTGATGATCTTAGAGGTCTTTTGCAACCTAAACAACTGTTTAGAAAGAGATCAGGAGATTACAGTGGATTCCAAAAGCCATGTGAGCCTACTGCATGGGACTAATGGTACTAATGAAATAAAAAATACTACCCAAAAGAACTGTATCTTTCTAGTAGAGCACCTTAATTGAAACATTTGTAGTACATAGAAAGTAATTATGAAGCTGTAATCAATGGTGCTGAAACTTTAGTACGGTGCTTATTTTGACATTTAACCATAAAGAAATACATCTGCTCCATGGAATCCTGAAAAAATGCTGGTAGGAACCACATTCATTAAAGAAAAGTTTAAAGAATTGTTTTTCTTTTCCAGGACAAAGGTAGAGCAGTAGAACAATCCTTCAGTGATTAAGAGGCAAAGGCATAAACACTAAAGAAAGAAAGAAATTGTTTAATGTCAATTACAATTGCACCATGCTCATTAACAATTACCCACTGGAGAGGCTGGAGGACATTTTGGGGGTAAGCATTCACAAAAACCCCTAAAACAATGTTTTACTGCTGTGTTTCTTCATCACCTGTTCCATGTGAGATAAACAACTATACCTGTTACGTTGCCATCTGCTTTTGCCTGTCACTTCCATAGAGCCCTGGTTTCATCTCCTCTGTTATTAATAGATGTGGTTGCATAAATAAGGGGAATGGTGGTCTGAGATAATGGCTCCTAAAATTGTTCTGGGAAAGAAACCCCCTCTTTTATGCCAAGCTGAAGTACCCAAGAACACCAAGTACCAATTAATAGGAAAAAACCTCAACCGAACAATGGTTCTGAAATTTCTCTTCTTTTTGCTCGAATTAAACTCTGTACTCAAAAATCATTTGTCGCACCTTAATCCTTCTTTGCTCTTTAATTAATCAGCTGGTCTTCCTGTCCTAGTTCATTTTAATCTGTGGAACCCATCCATACCAACTAATGGTATTTTAGACGCATCTTTAATCCTTAGACACAAGAACTGTTAGCACAAGCCTGTGGCCATTCCCTGTTTACACACAAGTACCCTATTTTGGACAGTAAGAGGATGTAATAGTGTGGGTATTAACCATTCTGTTCCATAAGCATTTTCTGTCTTCAGCAAGCTTAGTAGACTAATAAAAAAGCAGTCAATACAGCTGTTTGTGGAACAGTGCTTAGGGACATGCCCTATGTTTAACTACCAAGCACAGATGTGGGCTGGATGTGTGAAACTAAGTGTGAGATGAATACTGCCTTGTCTACCACACGACCATGATAGATAAGGCTATGAGGAGGGCAGAGCTGCTTTGACTAAGCAGTTCAACATTTCCTGCAAAATTTATCAAGCCAAATGTGAAGATGTAACAAAATGTGTAAATGAAGTAATGCAGCAGTTGTCTACCAGTTTAACCAAAAAACAGTTATCGCGTGGTTAATGACCTCTAACAGCACATGACTGAGGTCATCCAAGATGTCCCAACAACATGTGTCATTTGTATCATCGCAGCCTCAGAAGCTAGACTTGTGTTACCGGAGAAGGTGGGCTTGTTCTCTGTCTTTGAGGGCACGCGGCACAGCACAGCTCACA
Source organism: Promerops cafer (assembly GCA_013398275.1). NCBI lineage: Eukaryota > Metazoa > Chordata > Aves > Passeriformes > Nectariniidae > Promerops > Promerops cafer. The sequence continues at coordinate 664,572 of VZSE01011964.1, forward strand.
TCCATACAGCAAAACCCTCCTCTGCTCCAAAACAACTCCATAGCAACTCCCTCCAAACTGCTCACTGGGAAGAACAATCTGATGCTGTCCCATGAACTGTGCACAGGCATTTCCTGTCTTGCTCAGAGTGTACCTGTAGCAGGAAAGGTTGAACATCATGGGTAGTTGAGGACTGGTACACCATCCTGAGCCCTCACCATCCTTTATTTGCTCATACAGGTGTAGTCAGGAAGGCTGGAGCTTTGCTGTGAACCTAGAACCAGACAAGAGTGTTTTGGACAGGTGGCTTTGGCATTTCCTCATGAGCAGTGCAGACACCACACCAGTTGTAGTAGATTTTAGCCCCCAGAACATGACTTTCTCTCATTTACAAGCCAGAAGAGTAGGACATCTTCCTCAGCATTGAACATTTTGTTCCCAGAGCTAAATTAACTTCCTGGCATTACAAGCATGTGTACCCCCCTAGGTCTGGCCCTTGATGATCCAAAGTGTGATCTAAATACTGTGTTTGATCTCAGCCTCCTACTCTGTACACAGCAGCCCCACTTCCTCCTTTTTAAATTTTGTTTCTATTTAACAGTTAACAAACCTTTCCGCATTCATCTTCACAGATCTTTGCAAGATCTCAGCTTGACTTTTGGCATTTGGTGCTGTATTCCTACAGTTTTTGACCTTCAAAACACAGCTGCATAGACCGACTGACCTCTTTATCTGTTCCCATAGACTGTTTACACCTAGCATCCTTCCTTGAACAGTCAATTATCCAGGTAACTCTGGAGAATGTCCTTGTTAGTTTTCGCTTTGTTTAGCATGGAAATTCCAGAAAGATTTTCTACCTCTGACATAAAATCTCATACATCCTCATAAGCAACCCCAGAGCTTGTCAAATTGATTAACTCCAGTCACTACTTTTCTTAACTTTCTTGATGTTTTCCCTGTGGAAAAACAAAGAAACAAACAAAACCCATAAAGATACTTTTTAACCTCTTCCCCATTCTATTAAAGTGCTATCAATACTCTGATCCATTTCTTTTTACTATAACTAGTTCTTCTATATGTTCACTACCAAAACTACATCCCAAATACATGCCCTTTTGCTTGTGGAGATACACAGGTGTAATACTACATCCCTTTATTCTTGAGTTTGCATCTCTGACTCACACTGAGCTGTTGCCCACCATGAACCTGAGATCTCTCTCTGCAGGGCTGCTCTCCAGCAACTCCTCTCCCAGTGTATACTTGTGTCTGGCATTACTTTGTCCCAGATGCACCGTCTGGCATTTGGACTTGTTAAATTTCATGCTATAAATCACAGCCCGATGTTCCGATCCATGTAGATCGCCCTCCACAAAGCCCCCTGTTCTTCACGAAAGCCAAAAGCACCTCCCAGTTTGGTATCACCAGCAAACTCAGTAATGGTGCACTGCAGTCTTGCATCCAGATGGTTAGGAATTACAGGAACAGGACTGGCCCTCGAGCTGATCCCTGAGGAGAACCACTGGGGGCTGGTCACCAGCTGGATGTAGCCCCCTTCACTTTACAACCCTTTGAGCTCTGCCCTTCAGCCAGTCCTTCACCCAGCACACCATAATGGTTTTATGTGCCCTGTTCTTCCACACTCAAATCTTGTTTCTGTGGTCCTCTTGCTTTGCTCACATACACCCTTTGCACCCTCTTCACAGAATGGGTCAGGTTGGAAGGGACCACAGTGGGGCACCTGGTCCAACGTCTCCGCTCAAGCAGGGTCACCCTAGAGCACATGGCACAAGATGGCAACCAAATAGTGCTTGAATATTCTCCAGTGAGAATATTTTTTCTCCTGTTTCTCTGTTTATTTCCCAGCTTAGTCATTGCAGTAATAGAGAGGTTTTGTTATTTCTGCCTTCCTGCCTGAATTAGAGACAGCCTCTTCTTTAGCAGGACCAAACTGTGATTGTAAAGCTCCATGTGCATCCTCTCTATGGCAGGAACTAGTGGCCTTGCATCATTTTCGGTCTCTCTTGATAACCCAGGCCAACCTGTGACAGCCAAATTCTTTACTCTTGCTCTGCCACTGGTCTAGGTGATGGTTCCTGGGCACATGAGCAAGGTCCGGGAAAAAAAAACAGGTAAGCCATGCCACAAGCGAGCAGGCTGTGCCTGTGACCACCTCCGCTAAGCACAGTGTAAATGATCAGACTGGACCATGCTGGGATCCAAGGGCGTGTTCACACCTTGAATCCCCAGGAATCGGTGAGGGAGGAGCAGCCTCCCGCCCGGGGAACATCCCGGGCCCAGCCCGGGCCCGCGGCAGAGCCAGCGGCGGCCCCGGGCCCAGGCGCCGTCCTGCGGCGCCCCCGTGCGGGCGGCGGGGCCGTTGCCGCCCGCCTCCCGCGCTGCCGCTGCCGTTCGCTTCCCGCAGCGGGATGGCGGGAGCCGCCTCCAGCCCGCGCCCAGAGCCCGGGAACGGCGGCTGCTCCGCGGGGCTCAAGCCTCAGCTAACAGTGGCTGTTGCTGGGGCTTCACCCCGTCACCCGCCGGGCCACACCCCAGGTGTCCGCACCCCTGAGGTCCCCAGGGTTTATGGGGGACTCCTGTCCCAGCAGTTACTGCCGGCTTTAAGGACAGACTCTCGCTTCCCCGGCTTGACCTCCCACCGCCAAACCTTCCTCTCTCCAAGAAGGAGCCAACCCACAAAGACATTTGGGCACCTAAATCCTCTGATTTCAGTAGGATGTTGGTACCTAAATACATGTGTAGGCCTTAATTTCTTTCACGGTCTCCAGGCAACATGGAATTTCCCACTGGGCTAATGGAGAAACTCCCCAAGAAACCCCCTACAAACTCTCCTTTATTGACATAAAAATAAAGTAAAGCGAAAAGCCCGACTGCGTGGCTGTTGGGCACCTGTGTTCCATAGAGGTGGTGGTTGTGTTTTTCCACCAGAGATTATGTTGTGCCCATGACACAAAGGGGAAAACATCTAAGGGGAAAATCATTCCCACCTAAAGACTGTGCTCTAGTGAGGCTGGGTGGTTTGGCTGGCTTAAATAAGATGGATGCAGTTTGCAAAGTGCTGATGGAGCTAATGCAGTCTCCCAAGTCTTGGCCAGGTCAGATGCTGAGCAGGGTGATTGCTGAGCCTTCCTGACACCTCCAGTGGGGACAACACAGTGGGGCACTGGCTCAAATCAAATTATCCCGGCGCTGGTTCTTACTGCCATGAGAGCAACCTTCCTGGATGTGGCCTGGAAGAAATGCTCCTGAGGGAAAAGCGTCCTCCTTTTTATTTAAAGGTTCCCAAATACGGCATATTGCCTGCAAAAGAAGCCATTCATGCAGCTTTTACTTGAACCTTCTTAGTTATACCAGAAAATGCCTGGACTTTGACCCTCCTCCATTTGACATATGTCCATCATCTCCCCCACAAAAATTACACACCCTCTAGAAATATCCTTTTGGTCTCCCCATTGCTTCATGAAGAGTGGGGTCATTGCCATCCACAGCCCATGTTCTTGCTGACGCATAAGTGTCCTGTTTCCATCCAGGACAGAGTTGCAGTAGCTGTGAGCGGCGGAAGCCTGGAGTGGTGTGGACATGGCTAGGAAGTTATTCTATACCACCTCACATCAGTCGCTGGGGCCAGGGGCAAGGGACTTTCTGGCTTCTGTGGAGAAGGGCATTCTTTTCCAGTCAGGAGAAAGCATGGTGTGGTGGGGAAGAGCCTGTTGGTATTTGTCAGGGCTTTCTGTGTAAATAATTTCTTTGTCTTATAACTTTTATTATTATTATTATTGCTGGTACTGTTTGTTTTTTATCTCATTACTCTTTCCAGTAAATTGTTCTTATCTCAACCCATGTTCTTTGGTTTTTGTGCTTCCAACTGGAGGGGGAGGGACAACGTGTTATGTTTTTTAGTGAGACTACTAAATTGAAGAATACCATTTCTAAACCACAACAAGCCATATATTACTTGTGTTTACCAATTTGCCGTCTGTTCCTGGCTACCAAATCTTTGTTCCTCTGAGCTAATGGCTCTTTTTCTCTTTTTTTTTCTTTTTGCCAATATTCCTCTATCTAGACCCTGCTGTCCATCAGAAAACTCTTTCACTTTCCTGAACAAGTAGGTCCTTCCAGGTCCATGGTCTGGCCTAGCTCTCACAAAAAGCTTCAGATCAGATCCTCTCCTTCAGGGGACTTGTTTAGCCTTTTCCATCCCTTGAAACACAGTGCTTCTGCGTTCAATAATCCTGCCACGATGAGACAGTTCAGGCCTGTATCTTCTCTGCTTTAGAGTCTCACAGCCCCTCTGGTGCTGGGTAGACTAGTGAAGCCTGGGTGCAGCCTGAAACCAGTGTCTCCCAAGCTAGCATCTTTCAGATTGCTTCCTTCTGTTCTGTTCCTTCCCTCAAGCCGCACCGTACCAAGGCAGTGGGAAGCAGATATGGACATATTTCCCAGACAGGAATGTGTTTCCAGTATCTCTCTTCACTAACCTTGCAAAAATCTGTGCCTTGTGCTTGCTCATGGGTTTTCCCCAGCCCCTGTCCTTTGTCTCCTTCTCCTGCTCTGAGATGGTTGCCTACAACCAGGAATTCATGAAGGAACATTTCATGCAGTCTTCAAGGAGAAAAGGCTACCCTTGCAGAAAACTTGAAGATGACAATGAAAATGCAGCATGGAATTATGTGCATGTGCTGATTCCTGTTTAAGCTTGCCTAATTTGGCCCATTCCTCTTTGGGCATTCTTAGTCATTTACTACCCATTCCTAGGTTTGTAATATGACTTTATTTTAACACACATATCTTGTGTGCAATTCTCTAAGACCTCATGGGCTTTGGCTGCTGTTTATGCTTTTTTTCCAGAGGAGTAATTATGCTCCACCCCAGTTGTGGTGCCATCTAGAAATTCCCCAGACTTCCCCTCCCACTGGTAGCCTTTAATACTTTTTTTGCAGAGCAACATATCATCCTCCAGTCTCTCAGTAAAAAACCATGTGTTTGAGGGAAAACATCTGAGTAGCAAAACCAGAGGCAGCTCTGATCTTTTTGCCCTGTTCTCTCAGACCCTTGCTGTCTCTGCAATGTAGCAGCTTGGTGTTTGCCGTCTCCAGCTTCCCCCACTGCATTTAGTTTCTCAGGTTCTGGCAGAGTTAAATTCAGACAGAAAATGCCTAATCACCTTATGCAATGTTTTCACCCCAAACAAGCCTGGTATTTGGAAGCCGGAGAAGTGTTATGTGAAAACTTGTCTCCATCACTGGGAAAACCCAGGCCCACCGCTTGGCCCAGGGCCTTGACCTTGGGCAGGGTTCAGTGAGCCTGACAAGACCATTACTGTCTCTGTCGCCCTGTGGCACTCGCTCACCGTGGAACCACTGCATTCCTGCCCAGTGACACAACGGCTGCGGATGTCCTGGGACTGCTGAAGCTCATCAGAGCTCGGATCACCGCCCAGCAGTGACCAGGAGCGCCGGGCTGCCACCCTCCCCAGTCACTCAGTGAGGGGTGGCGGAGGATTGCTTGCAGAAATCGAGTGGGTCCCACTGCCCGGGGAGGAGATGGGAATTCACCGTGACAGCCTTTCTGCAGAGGTAATGAATTGATTCCTGGTAAATCTAGTGTTAGCAGAAATGGTAGCAATTTTCCGCGAAAACAAAAGGAACAGTTTGACTCTTTGTCCCTAAGGAATGAGATATATGACAAACTGCCCTGGAAGAGGGAGCACAGTGGGAAAGCAAGTCTGGGAGAGCCAGCTCAGAGTGCTCTGGGTCTGGAGTACCACATAATGAAAATCAAAACAAGTCTGCAGCATTTTAGGAGCATTAATAGTCACAGAGATCTGCTTTTTGCCCTTCAAGGGAGAGAGCCAGGCCAGGAGCACTGGAGCTATTAATTGAGTCACAGAGCAGTCATTTGTACATTTAAATGGTAGAAAGCTAAATATGTTCTGCAGGCAGTCTTAGCAAAGGACACTGACTGGGACATCCAGCCACTCTGGGCTGCCTGACACAGCTCTGCAAGCACTTCTCTTTCTGCCTGGCTCTTACCAGGCTCCCTTAAAGAGGGCAGTTCCTCACGCCTTTTTCTTCCTCAAGCCAAACGCAATAGCAAGTAAGAATTGAAATGGTCATAACACATAGCTTCCAGCATAAATAAACAACCTCAGTGATTTAAAATGTCCTATTGATTTTTGAGGTGTATGTGTTGGCACTTGTAGAAGTGGCATAGAAATATCTGCACCCTGGACAAATCTAACCTCTGGCTCTGCCCAGAGCTTCCTCAGCCAACCAAGTGTTGCCCTTACAGCAGGACTTCAAGCATTCCTTCAGTTTTTCCCCCTGAATGAGATTTGTTTCCCATTTTTTCAGTCTCTGTATTATGTAGCTTCCACCTGTTGCTTGAGGAAGATGAGACACATGTTTTTCTGTAAACCTTGCTCTCTGGCAGGACAAGCATATTGCAGCTGTCTTCTATTATTGTCACTTCACTTTAGCCCAAGTGCTCCAGCTGGCATCCGACCAGCTTGGTGTGCTGGCATAATCCCTGCTACTGTGTTTTCCCAGGTCTTAGTATACAAGATGCAGAATTAAGGGGTCTCGTTTCCAGTTCTTAGCCCAAATGCAGCATCATCTTTACCAGCACTATGCCAGATAGCTGTTTGCTTGAGATGCTCTTTGAAAGATCTGTGAGGTCAGTCTCCATCCCTCCCCACAGTAAGAAACGATGGTTGGTTGGCCTGTTGAAACCTCTGAGCTGCTGAATGCAAATTAAGCAGTGGTTGGAGACAAGAATATCTCTCAAACAGAATGCAAAAAAACATGTGCTTTCTTTTTACAGCCTTACCAGAGACCTGCTGATGATGAAGTGTAGAAAAATATCTGGTATCAAGTATATCCTAAAGAAAACATTTCCTTTGCGTGTAGTGAAATCACTCCCTTCCAACACATTTACAGGAATCCTTTAAAATCTCTCCATCAGAGTTCTGATCTCTCCCTTCTTTCAGTCTCCTCTTTCATGCCCATCCCTTCTGTTGAAATTCAGCGTGTAGGATTTCCCAAATAACAGAGACTGTTTCCTGCACATACACATTCGTGAATGTAACAAATTTTCACTCACTTTGGTGCTTATCTGAGTTTGCATTTCATACCCTTCCTTTTAAAGATCAGTTTGTGAAGTCTCTAGGGTCATGTCTTGTCTTATCTATGGCGCTGCTTCCAGTGTTGATAAAACTGTTTTTAGCACCACACCAGTTTGGGCATCTGTATCCAATTTTAAATAAACAAATATCCAGTTTGGTTTGGGGCTGATCACCCATGTGTGCTCTGCACCTACTGGCAACCTCTGCCAATGCTGCAAAATGTTGGAGCCACTGCTGGTTTTGCATCTCCTTCCAAATGACAAACATCATCTCTGTTTGTGGTGTCTGCCACGGAGCCTGCAGGTCTTTGTGCTGTGTCTTTTTCCTGAATGGCTTCCCTTTTTCACTGGGGGTATTTTCCATTTGATTTCACATGTGGTACCATGTACTGTGCAGTAACCACTCAGGGCTAGGGTAGCTGACAGGCTGCTCCCTTCAGCATCACTGGCTTTTGAGCACTGTGTGGCAGGAACCTCACTACAGCTCCGCAGCATGTCCTAAGTAGCTCTGGCAAAAGCCTCTGAAACACTGTTATTGCTGAGGAATGCCCAGTCACAAGTCTTCTCTTGTTATTATTCTCTCTGTGTTCCTGGGATTCCTTCCCCCTTTGCAGTAATACCATCTTTGCTCCCTCCTGCCAGAGGGTGCTGAAGTGTGGGCTTTGATTTATTGGCTAGTGAAGGGGGTTTGCTGGGATTTTTCCCAGAAAGCACGGCACTTCCTCAGGCTAGTTTGCTAAAAGCTGAGTAGAAGCACACTGTGGAGACCAGAGCAGATGGGCAGCTTTTACTTAAACGAGAAAATGTCTATGGTGATAGGAGGGGGAAAAAACTTGGGAAGAGAATGAGAGAGTTCTCTGAATGTTCTCTGCAGGAATCCAGCTCTAACAATGGCCCTGAGGTCTGGGTCCTCCCACTGCCAGATGCTGAATTTATTTCAAGGCTGGGGATGATTAGACCAAATGGAAAATAAGATTCAAGCAGTCTAGCCAAGGATCCGGCTGACAAACTCTCAGAACAGCTCTGCTCTGTATTTGGTGGGCCAAGAGCTGAAAATATGTTTTCCTTCAAGCTGATGACTTTGAAAATGCAAAAGTCTAGAATGCTGAAGCTGGCAACTTGAGTTAATGTTTCATAAGAGACAGGATTTTTTTTTTTTTTACAAGATTGATTCTGTTGGCAAAGCTTTCATAGCCCTGCACATCCCAGCACAGCATAGAGAATTCACCAGCAGGTTTCATGATTAAATGTTACAGGAATTATTTTTTATTTTTTGTGAGAGAGATCACTGGGTGTCAGAGAGGCTGTAGCTTGACACTGATTTGATGCCAGGGAAAGCAATTACAGCAGATACACAAAGCAAGAACTCCAAGAAGCAGCAGGCGACATTGCAGGGTCCACTAGTCCCCTAGGAAACATCAACCATGTTATTACTTGATGCCAACAGTTAAAGAAATATCAGCAATAACCTGCACTGCAGCAGCTTTTCCAAACAAGCTAAAAACAGTCTGTACTAAGTAAGGCAAAATCAAACAGCTTTGTATGCATCTGGTGCAGCAGTAGCTGCTGATTCCGATGGCTGAGGTAATAAAGGACACAAGGGCCATTAGACACACATCTGACTCTTGGGAAAAGAGGGAGTAAGTCACTGGAATAGAGATTTCACACTGAGAGAGTACAGTCTGTTTCAGGACTATGATAGGAACAGATACTCCTGAGAAGATGAACAAATCTCTTCTGGCTCAGCACACGCCCTGCCCTGTTGGCAGGCAATTATATGTACCAAAGAGGTCCACACAGCCAGCATCAGTATCCAGGACACCAGCATGGTTTGAGATGGTGTCCACACAGGAAGACATCTGTTGAGCTAAAACCTTTTAAATAGTGCTGCTGAGCTGTAATTTAAGTGGAGAACTAGGCATGACAGAGGCTTAATGAGAATCCCCACTCCAGCTGAGAAGCTAAAGGCAAGCCGTGGCTCGCCAGCAGGCCTCATACAGCTCCAGTTCCTGCAGAACAGCTGCCTTACAGCACACAGCCCCATTCAGAGCTGCAGTGTGCTGTTTTGTTGTCACGAGACTCAAATCACTGACACCAATGCAAACAGACATGCCCAGCACTTTCAGTGACACTCAGATTCTCCTCTCTGCTGCTGCCTCTGCTTCTCACACAGAGGACTCAGTAAAAATTAGGGGAACTATCCTTTCTTTGTAGGTTATTTCCCGTGGAAGCCTATCCTATCTGATATTCCTCGAAATTAACTCTGCAAAATAAAGCTACGGAAATGTGATGGGCCATGGCATGGTCACAGCTGGTGAATTGGTTGTGTGCCTCCTGGCTGGTGGGTGCATTCATGCTGGTGACAGAGTCCTCTGGGTATATGTAACAACTTGGAGATGAGGAAAAGCTGGAACACAACCTCTAGCTAGCTAGGCTAGCAGCTGGGAATGCACTTGGCCAGGTAAACTTGGTGCCAAGGACATGCTAAAATGAATGGTATTTTGTGGGTATCACTCCCTCATGTCTGAGCTGCTCTCCAAACACCCACTAGCTGCATTTGAAGGTGCAAGCTCAGATATTTATTCTTTGAAATTTCTTTTGCATCTAAGAATTTTGGAAAGACAATTAGCCACCCACTGTAATATTCATAAGCATGACCTTCACCACATTGTGGTGCATGGCTTTATTGTCTGGATGCTTTTTGTTCATCTGACCAAAATGCCGTGACTGTTTCAAAAAGCCAGACTCATCTGAATGCAAGCAGATGTGGATTCACATGAGAAGGCATTCATTTCCATGTCCAGTACTGCCCCAGCTAGAGCCAGCTGAGGACATCTACAGAGCATCACCATGGAGTTGAACTCTTATCTGGGTGTGACCAACTTACTGGAGAAAAAAAAGGTATCCCAAAAAGGTATCCCCAGGTCGGCACCTGGCAATCTTTGAACTGTGGTACTTTGACTGAAGTGCAGAAAAGGAAGTGATGGTGGGCATAGGAGGAATTATGTTACAAGACAATCATTAGCTCTATTCAAAGCTCACCTCTTTTCTGCCAGCAAAATGTGCCAATGCCATGACATTGAAAGAGGAGATCTCCCACTGAGAAAGAAGGATATGGTGAGACTGGGCTGATGGGATATGCCTCAGCAATGCTGTCCCACAGAGAGAAAAAACATCACCACAGGCTTCCGTGTAGCTCTCACAACTGACCACAAGCAGTTCTTCCTGTCAGGTTGTCCCAACTTGCTCTCACAGGGAGTGCAGTGAATCCAGATGTGAGGGACGAGGCAATTAGCTTGTGGTCCTGGCAGCCCGGGGGAAGACTCCTGCCACAGCAGGTGCCCTCTCAAGAAGCCCACTGCCTGAAGCCACAGGCTGACTGATTGCAGAACTGACTGCTGGCTTATTAGGAGTGTGTTACCAGCCACAGATCAAAAGTTGGCTGAAACCTGCTCAGCAAAGCAGGCTGATGAAACACGATCAAAGGAGCTCTGCCTTTCAGGACACTGAATGAGTCTCAGCTAAGAATGCAGACAAAAGTTCACCCATCCTCCTGGAGAGCTGACAAAGACATACTTTCTGCTCATCCAAGAACTGTGCAGGCTGAAACATTCCCATGTCCTTGTCAAAGAAGAGGAGCTGACTTGTTTCACCTGACCAGCTAATAATATTTTTTCATGTCTGACCAGTATCACACAGTTCTGGGCCAGCCACACTTCATGGGATTTATCCTAATACTGGTTTTAATTCCTTAAAGTCCATCTTTGGATTGCCAGAAGAGACCTGACTTTTCCCAAAGGCTGCAGGTTTAGCCACCTCGCTTGGAGACCTTCCTGTTCACAGAGCACATTGAATCAGTGATGAAGATGATGAGGATCTGTCTAGCAGGTGCTGGTCACACACACAAAGTATTATTGACTTACGGTGTCCTTCTGTGACTGTGTCCTTTCTTACCAGCACATTTATTCCAGCTTATCACAAATTCGTGGTATATATATA